>CM053508.1:75578398-75612557 GCA_028627145.1 Eidolon dupreanum | reverse complement strand
AGTTTTGAGAAATTCTCATCCACTATTTGTCTGAAAATGCTTTCTAGTCCCTGCTCCTTTCCTTCACATTCAATAATATCCGTTTTTCTTATCTTTCCTCTGCTGATATTGTTAGCCAGTTCTTGTATTTCTCTTTCATTATTTTTTATTCTTTGTTTTCTCTCTTCTTCCTTCTGATTTATTTCTAGATTTCTGTCTTCGATATCACTGATTCTTTCCTCCATTTGGTGGTGTTTTTCTGTTTTTGTTGTTGTTGTTTTGTTTGTTTGTTTGTTTGTTTTTATCTCCAGAAGGTCTATTTTATTTTTTTCAGGGTTTAAATCTCCTTGCTAAAGAGCTCATTCTGCTCATGTAGTTGTTTTTTTCAATTCCTGCAATTGTTGATATGACTCATTTCAGAGCTCACTGAGTTTTTTTCAGAAGTACCATCCTAAATTCTCTATCTTTTAAGTTGCATATTTCTACATCTGTAAATGTATTTTCTGGAGATTTTTCTCTTTCTTTCTCAATTGCCTTGTCACCTTGGTTATTCATGGTGTTTAATAGACTATTTTTCCACCTGGGCATTAATGAAAATGTATTCTGCTGTTTTTCCAGAAAGGTATTATATAAAGGTCTCTCTTTAGCTTGTTGGAAAGAAGGTGCTTTTCTTTTGGTCTTCAGTAGGTGGTGTCTAAGCCTCTTGGATCCTTGCTTCTATAAAGCCTTAACACTTTCTTTATTTCCCCTTGTAGATGTTTAATCACTCTCGTTACCCTCAGTCTCAGTCCCTGTCAGTGTTAGCCACAGTTTGGTAGCATTTGCTCAGATTCTCCTGGGATTCTGTGGTGTTTTGTCTTGGAGGATATGAGGGGAGAGGCCTTCTGGGTTGGGAGATGGAGGCTGCATCTCTGCCTCGGTTTTGCAACCATGACTGTTAAAAATTAACTTTTTTTTTCAGCTTTCCCGCGTCTCTACCTTCTGCCCAGATTACTGTGCTCTACCGCTGGGCATGGGGAGCTCACAGCTTTCCTAGGCAGGGCTATTCAGGGAAGTTGCCACTCTTTCTCTCCTCCCTCTTCTCCTACAGGTGGCTCAGGCAGCTGCAAGAGGCAGCTTCTTTTTTTTCCCAGTCTACCGCCTAACACTCGAGGTTCTGACCTGTGGTAGCTCTTATGTGCAGATCGCATGCTCAGACATGCTGGTGTGCAGTTTGGGTTTTTTTTGTTGTTGTTGAGTTTTAGAAGTTCATCTTATTGTTGTTTCAAGAGGAGAGATCTGTGGACGTCTCTCGCTCTTCCATTTTCCAAAGATTGAGACTAATAATACTTTTGTAAAATACCCAAGTGTGTGCTGGGTTGTTTCAGCAGTATAAAAAATGCTTTCTTGTGTTCTAATACTCCCAATTCCTGTATTTACTTCATCACAGATGGGTAAAGGTTTCTAGACCAGTCTGTTGACCACACTTTGAGTAGCTATGCTCTTGGAAATTATCCATTTGTCAAACTTCTCAAATCGGTTAACATAGATCATTTTTCATGATATTCTTATATTATCTCTAAACATTGCTATTGTATACTTGTAGTTGCTTTGTTTGTTCAATCTGAGCATCAGGAAATGTGGAATAGTAAAAAAAGATTTAGAGTCAGAAGAGCCAGCTTACTCCACAGCCTTGGTGTTTATGAGCTGTGTAGTTTGGGGCAAGTCACTTCTCAGAGATTTTTTTTTTTGGTAGATTAGGTCATGGCTTTCCAAAAATTTTTTATTCCCTCCATCTCCCCATTTAAACGTTTTCTTCAGAGACTAACGTTAAATCAGATCAAAGCAAAATGGCTCTGCTTGAAGGAGGGAGGGGTACTGTTCCCCTGTCCCTGTTTCCACCCTCAGGAAGCCCCTGAGGCACTTCCCAAAGCCCCTAAGGTTAGCACAGTTTGCCACTACTAGTTTACCTTGCAAGGGTTTGAAGTGAACCTCCTTGAACTGGCATCAAATCAAACAGCCCATAAAGAATCAGCCAACATGACAGCATTAAATATGGTTTCCCTGAGGACTAAAAGAGCCTTCTAGGTTTCCTAGCAACAAAAATCAAGATCTGCTGTCCACGGCAGGAAAAAAAAAGTTCTTTGAAATGTGAGAAAAAAATATTTAATTGAGTTTAACCCTTATTCTCTATTGTAATGTAACAATAGAAATGATCATAATAGTGACAATTTTTTAGTTTCTTCATCTTACATCTTCCACTATATTTTAGCCACACATGGCAATCACACCAAATGACAAAAGTAGTAGAATTTTCATTTTATTGAAAAATGAAAAGTGCTAGTAACATTTTCTTTTTTTGATCAAAGTTTACTTGAGAAAGGAAAGGGATGAGAGGAGATGAATAATAACATGAGCATTTTCCCTTTTCATACTGTGGTACATAGAGGGAGATATTCAAACAAAAGTTTTGAGATATATTAGTCTCTTTATCTTCTTTTTATGAGCATCATCTCCCCATTTTATAGATTAGAAAAATTCATTCAGAGGCTAAGTGACTCATCTAAGGTCACATGCCTATTAAATGGCAGAGCCAGGACTAAAAGGTTTTTTTTTTTTTTTTTCCTAAAAAAGCCTGAGTTATCATTTTTATTATAGTGTTATTATTATAAGGCTTTTGTTCATATCTCATTTCTTTGTTTTCTCCTAGTTTTTATTTGGAAAATTTTTAAGCCTATAGAAATGTTGAAAAAATATAATATGAATACCATGTAGTCTTCACCTAGATTCACAAATTAACATTGCACCCATTTGTTCTTTTTTAATAGGTACATGGATATATGTATGTATGTGTGTGTGTCACACACACATATAAAACAGATAAATATCCATTTTTATGCCGACCTATTTAGTTACATAAGAATTAACAATTCACAAAAAAGACTTACTTGTTTTATATTTTATACATATCTTATTTTAAATATATATTCTTATAACCAAAACACCAACAACTACTCATGAGAATTAAATTATTATCCAATGCAGCCTATATTTAAATTTTTCCAGTGCCTTAATACCATCTGCCATAGATTTTTAAAATCTTGAATCCAATCAAGATTTACACTATATGTTTGCTTTTGATATTGTTTCTCTTTTTTAGCCGGTTTAATCAATTTTTTCTGGAGTAGTCCTCTCTTCTCCTTATTTTATTTTTCATGACATTGGCTTGTTTTGAGTCTATATCAGTATACTCTAGAATGTTTCACACTGTGAATTGTATATTGTTTCTTCATAATTTGGTACAGGCTATCCATATTCATAAGAAAACTACACAGGCAATATTGTATACTTATTGTATCACATGCGGTAGCAAATAAAGTCAGGTAGTTTCGCTACTGGTGAGGATGATTGATCACCTAGTTGATATGGTAGTTACCAGATCTCTTTATTATAAAGGTACATTTTCCATTTGTAATTTTTAAGTAATCTTCATTCAGTTTCACAACAAACTTTCAGCCAATGGTTTTAACACTTGTTAATCCTGAGTTTCCTGGAATCATATATCAATAATTGAGATTTGCAAAACGGTGATTCTTTTAAGTTCCATCTATACTTTCTACATTTATTAGTCGGCATTCTGTTAAAATAAAAAGACTTCTCTTTTTCTGTGTGTGTCTCTCTCTTTCTGTCTCTCTGTGGGTTTCTCTGTATGTCTCTCTCTCTCATTCATTGTTGATTCAGTAATCACCTTGCACTGCCTCTCTAAATTCTGTTGCTTTTCATCAACATTCCTTTATTAAAGGCCTTCTGTGGAAAATGATTATAATTAATCAGGCACAGTAATTTAGGATTATTTTCCCATGGTGTCTTTCAAAAGTTTAATGAGGAGGACAGGGCCAATTAACTTCACCTAAGCTTCCAGTAATGAAGTTTTTAATTATTAATGAGGAAAATGATTAACAATATTATTAAGTAACTAATGAAAATAGAAAAGTGTTGATAAAAGAAAAAAAAAGGAGTAGGAACATTTTTTTAAGGGTAGTGCTGATATCCTCAAACTTTCATTTGATTTCAGGCTAAAGTAAAGTGTTTGAGATCTTTTTATGTGGAAGCCTCTGGGTTCCTGAAAGGAAACGTTCTAGTTCCAGCATTGCGAGTATAATCAGTGCAAAAGAAGTCCACATGGGAAAAGTTGTAAGACTGGAATGCAATGTTTCCTTAATTGCTGCTTTTCAAATAAATTAATTAGGGCAAAAAACTAAATTTAGGTCAGGATGCTTGAAATAAAACCGAGTACAGTATGATAGGGATAGAATTGTTTCTCAAGGGAAGTTGTAAAAAAAAACACTGAATGATTTTTTATTATCAAGTTCACAGAATTGAAATTTCCTCTTATAAACTTCCTTACATCATGGCAAATCTTGACTGTCTCCTTAGTGTGTTATAAAAGAAAGCAAGCCCTAGAGTTGAAGATTTCTTATGATCATGAATCATTCAAGAGACATGTCAGAATTTCAAGAGGGCCTACTGTGTTCTTGGCATGGATTTACAAGTTAGTAATCCAAAAAGAAAAAGACCCAGCTTCTGCCTAGTGGCATCTTTGGAATTTTTAACTAGAGGTTTAAGGATGACAGTTTAGAAGCAAAGAAATTTGTTACAAAGCTGTGTTTACATTTCAGGCAAAGTTTTTTGTTTTTTTTTTTTTTGTTTGTTTGTTTGTTTGTTTGTTTGTTTTTTACACTTAGATTATACATTACTGTTCAAAGGTTTTGAAGATATCTTTATTCATTTTTTGCATAAGACTGATAAAATATCAGTTTTTATGTTCATATCAAAAAGAGGGTTAAGGGGAAAGTTATTGATGGAAATTATGAAAAAGCTAAAACATTTTATTCTACATCAGATGATACCATCACTTGAGGACCTTGATCCAAATAGGGGTGTCAGATGCATATGCAAATAATTATAATATAGTATTGGTGGGATAGGTGAATGAATGAGACCAAGAGGCTAAAATCATTCATTTAAGTTAGAGCCTAATATTACAAGAATGAGATTTTTCTTTCAGAGATGTTTAAAAATAGTTTGACTCAGAATTTTGTCCTCTGTCTTCTCTCTATCCCTTTGTGTCTATCTTCAAATTGAATGTTCCTAGTGAAACTTCATACCTACCAAACCAGGTTTTTCTGCTGTGTGAGAGTTTTAGGGAGGATTAGGTTCAAAGGGATCTTTTGTGGGGGTTATAGGGTACAAAAATCTCTGGGGAAAAAAGCCAAAAAACAGTGAGAGTATCGGCTTAGCAGAAAAGAACATTGATGTCAGGCAGGGTAGAAAAGATTACAAGCCTCCTGATGGCAACATCAGAAGTGTCCTAGAGGCTGGGGCTCACCTGCAAAGATAGCATGACTGATGGTCAGGTTGTTGAAAAAAGTTGTAAAACAAATAGTATTATTCAGATACTCGTTTATTCTTCTTTCAGTAAGATATGTCATAGTTCAAATCTACCAACTAAAAGCCATTAATATTCACTCAACTTCTGCCTAACTAGATTTCAAACTTCTTAAAGGCAAGGATCAAATTGTATTTATCGATACTTCACTGATCCTTAGTGTTCTACCCACCACATAGTAGAATAAATGTTGTATGACTAAATGAAGAGTCTTGATAACTTGTTAACTAAGAACTCAAGCACATTAGAGTGATGGTCAGTAATAATATAAATATAATTATATATATGTGCATATATATGTGTGTGTATATATACATACATGCATATATATACATATATATATAAAATGCATATATATATAATACATATATATATATATATACATATATATATATATATTGCAGACATTTCGTTATGTTATATATATCATTGTGTGGGTTCATGACCTAAACCATGATATAATGAAGTCTAGTAAGATAAAAAGTTTTTTAAAAGGATGTAAAAATAAACATAATTTGATGATTTAACCCTTTAATTGGGGCTCTTTGACTGTACTCAGGTGATGAAAACATCAACAATTAACCTTTCAAACAAGATGATTGAAATAAATAAAACTTTTTAGTTTTCTATACTGAATATATGCTATTTATCTATATAAGTAATCATTAATGACAACAGTAGCCATCAGCTTAATAAATCATAGCTTAGAATAATCTATCAATTCACATATTTTAAAATTATTCATTGATAGTCCTTGGATTTTATTCAGATGCTGAACTACTAATACCTTAAACATCTGATTTCAAACTCAGGCTACAAATCCCAGAGAGAAATACAATCTAAATATAAACAGTATGTGAATAAAGGATTGGTGGTTCCAGTGTTAAGTTTCAGCACAATTTGTAGAAAGACAGTTAAAAGCTGTTTGTTTCTTTGTTTGTTTAACAGAGCTGTCTTATAACAATTTATAGGAGAGTATTTTAGTGTATGATTAAATTACTGATTTAAAATCTAGCTATTTCATAATTGCTAAAATCCATGCCATGCTGACACAAGGCTTTTCCAGATTGCTGGTTTATTATTCTCCAATAAACTGTACCTTTATAATTAGTTCCTCTGTGTGAATTTGTTTTTTAGGGTATATCTTAAGTCATTTGTTTAAAGTAGTTTTCATCTATATATGCATATCTTGTTTATCTCAGATTGAAGATATTCACTGTTTTTAGAAAGACTTAGGTATAATTGGAATTAAGGCTAATTTTTTACGCTTAATGATATTGACTATTTCCTTCATAACCTTATAGGATTTCAAACTGCTCTCATTATAATTTAAAATGTCTCTTTTAAAAACTCATTTATATCTAGTGATTCATTTTATTTTCAATTAATCATATCTTTACCTAAAACATTATGTTATGCCAGGGAGAGAATGTGAAAGTCATTTAATGGATTGCCACAGCTGACACATTCTTTAAATGATCTACATATTCAGATCTTACTGAATAGAGGTTTTCTACTTTCTATTCAACTCTCATGCACTTTTTTTTTCCCCAAACATCAACACATTTAAGCTCTCTATCATAGATAATGAAAAGACATTCTCTTATAACTCCAATCAGTTTAATGAATCATTTAAATTCATTTTATGGTTATCTCTGAAGCACATATATAGGAAAAGGAGAGGGTGGCAAGTTGTTACTGTTCAATGTCAGGTTTAAAAAGTAATTCTAAAACAGTATGGAGCTTCCTTTAAAAATCAAACAAAACTACCATATGATCCAGGAATTCCACTTTTGGGTTTATACCCAAAAGAAGGAAAAGCAAGGACTGGAACACATATTTGTACTCATGTTCCTAGCAGCATTATTCACAATAGTCAAAGGGTAGAAACAACCCAAGTGACTATTGACAGATAAATGGCTAAACAAAACGTGGTATGCAGTATATACACGCAATGAAATATTCTTCATCTTTAATAAGGAAGGTAATTCTGGCACATGATACAACTTGGATAAATCTTGAAGAAATGTTTACTGAACCAAGACAGTCAAAAAAGAACAAATGTTGTGTGATTCCATTCAAATTTATATAGACAGAATAGAATGGTGGTTGCCAGAGACATAGGGAAATAGAGAATGGGGAGTTATTATTTAAAAGGCGTGGAGTTTCAGTTTGATTCCACTCAAATGTATACTTAAAATGGTTAAAATGGTAAATTTTGTTACATATCTTTCACCACAATTTAAAAAATAAGCAGTGCTATTTACAATAACTAAGACATGGAAGTGACCTAGGTGCTCATCAATAGACGATTGGATAAAGTTGTGGTACATAAATACAATGGAATAATGCTAGGCCATAAAAAAGAATGAAATCTTACCATTTTCAACAATATGGGTGGACCTGAAGAGTATTATGCTAAGTGAAATATATCAGACAGCAAATGACAAATACCATATGATCTCACTTGCATGTGGAATCTAAAGAACAAAATAAACAAACAAAACTGAAACAGTTTCATAGATATAGAGAACATACCAATGACTGCCAGATGGGAGGGGGCTGAGGGAGCTGGGTGAAAAAGTTGAAGGGATTAAGAAGTACAAATTGGTAGTTACAAAATAGTTATGGGGATGTAAAGTACAGCATAGGGAATATAAGCAACAACATTGTGAAAACTATGTATAGTGTCAGATGGGCACAATAAAACAAAACAAAACAAAACAAAGTAAAATAAAATAAAATAAAATAAAATAAAATAAAATAAAATAAAATAAAATAAAATAAAATAAAATAAAATAAAATAAAATAAAATAAAATAAAATATAGTAATCCTAACATTTTGGTAAGGTCTGGTGAAAAACAAACTCTGAATTTTACTACTTTAGCAATTTGAACTCTAGAGGTTATTTTCACTTTTGTGGGATTTTGTGATGCAACCAGAAATGAGATGGTTAATTATAGTAGAAAGAGCCTCAGAGAAGCATCATTTTCAATGAGGTCTCAAGTTGCACTTGGTAGGCAAGCCTTGCTGAATCTAATGCTCGTGATATTCCTGCAAGACTTGGAACATGGCAGATATCTTCAAGTCTAGTTGAAGAGAGATCTCAAGAATTAGAAGCAGGTGCTACTTGAAGAGCCCAGGCACTGCCTTGGGGATTCTGTCAGCCCTGGGTAAGAGAGAAGGAGACTGATCCCATCTCTAGAGATATAAGATGTCCTGGGCAGGTGAATCTTGATGTAGGAACCCAATCCAGAGATTAGAGTGTTATGGGGAGAGCAGGCAGCTTAGGAAAGGTTGGTCTCAGGAACAAGAATACTGTTAATGATATTTGGGCCACAAAATTAATAGAATGTAGTAACTTATTCTGTGACCCCTTAGAATTGAGCATGGCTTCTTTAAACTCTTCTGACTTAGGCAAGACTGGTGTGGGGCTGCATCTACATATGGATGTCTAATTATTCTAGAGGAGAGAGTTTTCAGGTTGTGAGTGCAGAGTGGGTAGAAAAACTCAGGTTAGGTCCTAAGAGTTTAATGAAGGTAAACATTTTCACTCCATACTCTAGTAAAGTCATTGCTAGCATTTATAGACACCCATATCAGATCTTCAGCCTTGGTGTGTTGACTCCTTGCACTGTTGAGCAGCTCTGGAACTCTTCCCACGCCCCTATCAGCTGCCCATCACCATTCCCACATCTCACTGGCCTTCCATCTTCTTCCCATGATGTTTTGTCTCCAATATCCCTGATCTAGTCCTCCTACTTCTTTCCAATCTGCTCAAGCCTGTACATGGGCAGAACTTTTTGAAAGGGCTGCGCTTTTAGGGCTGCATTAGCCATACTCCATAGAAAACACTCAATAAACACTTGTTGAATTATGATGAAAACTTTCTCACCAAATAAAACTATTTTTCAGTGCATTAAATTTCACAAGTTCTTGGTTTATCCTGGTACAAGAAAGCAGGAAGCAGGGAGGAGGGAGGGACATGAGACCCTGGGCTCTGTCTTGCCCTGTGCTCATGCCAGGGTTTCTGCACAGTCCCCTGATGCCTTCCCTCACCAGGCCCTGCCAGCCTCCTCCTTCTGATCCCCAAGGGTTTGGAGGGCCTGTGGTGCCCCCATCTGCTATACGAGGACTCCTGGGCCACTGGGTTACTCTGAGGGACTCTTGCCTATAGCACTGCCCAGGACCGCACCCCTGGGGCTATGTAGGGGAGGCCCATGGCCCAGTTCCTCAGGCCCTAGGCTTGGGGCTCTGCTGGTAAACCCTGAGGATGACTGCCTAGGTGACCTGCAACTTCCCCTCAGGCAAGGGCTGGGCAGTGGAGGCTCATGTGTGATTGTCCTCAAGGACCCCACCCATTCACTTGACCCCTCCCCAGACCTTTCTCAACAGGGGCTTCCCTACCTGCTGACTGCTATGACTATGACCCACCAGTGCCCAGGGCCCTAGGAAGCTGCCAAGGAAGGCCTGGCTCAGAAAGGCCCTTGAGGCCTAGCCCTGACCTTCCCCAAAGCTGGAGACCCCTCCTCCACCTCCTCCTCTTCCTCCTCCTCCTCATTCTCATTCCTCCCCCTCCTCCTGCTGCACCTCCTGTGTCTCTTCCCTGTGAGTCATCAGGAAGCTGAGAAGCCATCTCAATTAGCCAGTCTAGGTCCCTCCCCAGGCCTCCTTGTGTCACCTGAGAGTTAACCAGGATCTTGTCAACGTCACAAGAAATAATTCACGAACAGACAATGAAGGCAATGAAGCCATAGCCCAAGTTTATTGAAAGTGAAAGTGCTCTCTCAGACAGGAGACTGGGCAAGCTGGTGAGAGGGCTGCCCTGTTTTTATCACGGGGTGGGGACTTGTACCCACTGACTTCATAGTTCTGGGTGGTCTCTTCAGAAGAAGGAGGTGGCTCTTCTTGGAACTGAGAGGCCTCCCTTTTCTCCCCATCTTTGGTCCTTATGGAACTGTCATGGTATCAGGTGAATGATGGTGAGGGTAGGTCAGGGCAAGGGTGCGGTCTTGGTCTGCACATGTATTCCTGTGGGGCAGAGCACCTGTGTCTCAGAGCCAGGCTTTTGTGCATTCTGAGACCCTCTGAAGACCTAATGTGCTCATAGCAACCACTTCGGAGCCCCTGTGGATTTCTGTCTTTCCTGCTTCCATCTGGCTGGCTGCCTGCTCTAACACCACTCTCCCTCAAGGAATCTGGGCCTTTGAAACCTTCTAAGGTAATAAGAGTGACAATCTTATCTTCTGTAGCTTCTTCCTGTGACTGAGGGCATTGTCCTTACCTGGTGGCACTAGATTCCCTTGCTCTTTGTCAGGGAGAGGGACGACCTGGGGCTAACAGTCCCAGCAAGTCAGGGGCTTGAGGTTCTTGGTTATTGGAGGTTGAGGAGCCATAGACTTGAAAGTTGGCATAAGTGGTATCCAGGGGATGACAGGTCTGTATAGAGCTGTGTCCTTGTTGGAAAATCATCCACTTTATTGGCCTCTAGGTGAGAAGAGACAAACTTTGCTAAACAGTTAAGGAGACTAGGTCCAAAGATGAACAGGAGTAGAAAGGAGACAATAGATCCTGGAAGAAGAAGAAACCAAGTGATAAAAGGTAGGTCTACCTTTAAAGGTTTTCCAGATGTCCCCTGTTAATTGTGTCCTGGTGTCCCTTAGCTTTTGGCCTTCTGTAGGAGCTTGTGTACTCTGACTTCAGCTTCACCGGAGGTGTTAACATAGAAGCAACAAGAGGTGTTGGCTAGGGCGCAGACACCACCTTGTTCAGCCAACAGATAATCCAGTGCTACACTCTTGTCCCTCACCTGACTGGAAAGGGAGTCAAGGGAGGTCTGTAATGCCTCAAGACTCTGTCCTGAGTACTCAGCAATTTCTTCATCTAGAGCTGAGGTATTTTGGATAGTGTAGGCATTATAATCTATACCTCCAATTAAGTCTCCAACAGCAGCATCAGCAGACACAATCCCTAAGGCAGTGGCAGCCACTCGTTTTTTTCTGACATTGGTGTATCTCTGTGTTAGAGTCTAGAGGAATTAAATCTCTATAGATCTGAATTAAATTATTTGGGAGTGTGACCCAGCCTAGAGTACAGCTTCCTCAAACTGCTGCCTGATTTAAAAAATGAGTAGCCCATGGTCGACCTTTATAGTTGTTATAGGTAAACCAGAGGCCTTTAGGGGCACAAATGATGGTGACAAATGATCAATTTCTAATTTGTTACCATAATTGCAGTTTGGATGGGAAAAACCAGTTCCAAGAATGCCCCAAGATGCCTGGGCTCATTGTCTTGCTTTATCAAAGTTCTGGTTTCCCAAGGTGCCATCTATAAAGTTGGCCCACATATACTGGATGTCATGATCTACTGTTCATACTTCTCTATCTTTAAAGGCCTTCGTTCCCCAGGTGTCACTGAAGCACTGGTAGACAAAGGCCTGGTTGTTGTTGCAGAAGTAAATGAAAGTCCTTGCTGGATAGCATATTTTTGTCCATTTTCATCCATAATCAGTCCAGGTGTTTATGCAGGGCTTTCAGCCTCCATAGGTAGGGAATTTTCCTTGGGTGTTTGTGGGGGCCATATCTTTTGTCCAAACAAGGACTCAAAATGACTGGATCCCAGGAAGTATCTGGGCCCTTTTGGAAAATGGCTGGAAGTATGGGGTAACTTGGAACTTACCTCTTGTAAACAGGGGGTGGCTAGTTTATGGATGGGCACCCCTGTTTCAGGAGACCTGGAGAAGTTAAATGTGGGGTGAAATCAATAGAAGGATGGGGTGGTGACCTAAGGAGAAATGTGGTGTATCCAGCAGTCATTTAAATTTTGGCTTAGGGCAATAGTTTGTGATAAATATGTCAGATAATTATGAGTTACAAAAGCTAAAGTAGTAAGAAGGGTCGTAAAGGGAATCAGGACTTTCATTTCAACTATGTTGATGAAAGAAAGTGACTAATATCGGTAGGGGACAGATTAAGTGGACAGCGACAAGCATGACTCCACCCTGGCTGGAGTAAGCAGTTGGACTGTAGACAGAAAGCCAAGCTTGCAGTAAGCCATAGAAGGCCCATGAGAACAATTAAACAATAAGGTTGAATCATAATTTATCTTTTAATTGGGATGTCAGATCATGTTCATCTTTATGTAACTTTTTCTTTTCTATTGAACATAAGTCTGAGGTCCTCAAGGGGTTGGCATGTGTAGGTGTCTTGTTTGTCTTCCTCATCAGGATCTTCCCAGGGAGACTCAGGACAAGTGTACCCAGCTGGTTACTCCCTGGAGTTTAACTGCCATAGGGCATAAAGGAGAGCCTGACATGGGCCTCTCCATTTAGGGTTGAATTGGTCAGTGGAAGAGCCTTCTTTCCAGGTCTTAAAAAGGATGGGGTCTCCTGATTTTCCCTGAACCTGGATTGGAGTATGATCAGGGATGGGCAGAATTTTGTTGCCATAGTCTCTTATGGCCCATTGGACCTGGCTTACATTGATATGTATCTGGTTAATTCCTGAGCCTCTGAGTCAAAGAGTAGATCAGAGGTCAAGAATGGCCTCCCATGTAGCATCTTGAAAGGGCTGAGCTGGAGGTCCACCCTTGTGCTCATCTGTGCCCTGAGAAGGGGTAAGGGTAAGATTTGTCCCCAGGTCTCAGAGGTCTCTTGGCATGATTTTTCCAGGATCCTTTTAAGAGTGCGATGAGCTCTTTCCACATTTCCTGATGATTGGGGCCTCCAGGCAGTATGGAGAGGTGTTGGATCCTAAGGCTAAGGATGCCAGTTGACTGGCTTTGGAGACAAAGGATGGACCATTGTCTGTAGGGATTTTGGTAACCCAAAGCAAGAGATGATCCCTAGTAGAGCCTTAGCTATTTCCTGAGCCTTAGTGGGGAGGCTTTTATTTGTCCTGTAAAGGTGTCAACAAAAACTAGCAGGTATTTTTTCCATTTGGGTAAAATCAATTTGCCAGTCTTGTGGGTAGGTGCCTCGACTTCGTATGGGTTGGAGAAGAGATGATGCCCTGAACCCTCCTCCAGGCATATTAGTGTAACATAGGGTACAGACCTTACTGACCTCTTTAATACCTTTTTGTAGTCCTCCCCCTGAGAAAACATGATTAATAAATGAACTTAAGGAATCTCTCCAAAGATGGGAAAAAATCATGGCATCCCTTTATAATTTTCCATTGATTTTCTGAGGTAGAAGAATCTTTTGATCTTGGGTTCATCATCCTCTGGATTTAAAATATAGCCCCTTGTTTAAGCCCATTTATTTTCTTCTTTGGTATACTGAGGAGTTTGAGGTAAGGTGACCCCTTGAGGGACTTGGAATGCTGTGTTGGGATGGAGGTAAGTGTTGCCCTTTCTGCCATTCTATCAGCAAAATTATTTCCCGTAGCACTCTTTGAACCTTTTTTTTTTTTTTTTTTGGTGATCTCTGCAATGGATGATGGTGACCTGAGTGGGCCTCTTTACTGCCTGTAAGAGGTCTAACTAAGATCTCCCAGTGGTGCAATATATGGGGATTTATTGTAGTTAGGAGACCTCATTCTTTCCAGATGGCCACATAGACTAGAAAGGCATATTTAGAATCAGTAAAGATGTTAACTCTCTATTTCCTAGTTTGTGAGCTCTAGTTAGGGCTATTAATTCAGCCTTTTGTGCTGAAGTATTAGGAGGCAGTACCCTGGCTTCTGTGGTTGGAGGGAGTCTATAGTGACATATGCTGCCCTCCTGATTCCTTCTTGTATAAAACTGCTGCCACTGGTGAACCATTGTACCTCTGTGTTCTCTAAGGGCTGACCTTTGGATCATGTCTACAGGAATAAACCTGGTCTCTGGTATCTATGAAGGAGTGACTGAGCTTTTCCTCCTGTCCTGATGGTAAGATGATAGCTACATCAGGAGTCTGACAGTGTTTAGAGACTATCTTTGGAAAATCCAGAAGTAGACCCTGATATGGGGTGAGGTGACCTCTGGTGAGCTACTGATGGCCTTTTGTACAAGACAGGGGGTCTTAAACATGAGTGGTTGAGCAGAGTGAGTTTGATGGCCTCCTGCACTAGGACAGCTGTAGCATGACAGCTCTGGTCTCAAACAACCTGGTCGCCCTGCAGCAACAGGATATAATTGTTTTGAGAGATAAGCTACCAGCCGTGGGATAAGTTATACCTTTTGAGTGAGCACTCCCAGAGCTATTCATGTCTTTTGGTCACACATAAGGTTTGAGATCGTCAGTGTTGGGGTAGGGATTAATTGAAATTTGATCTTTTGAAAAGCCTTTTGTTGTTACTCTAGCATCTGTTGCTGTAAAGCAGTTTCCTCAGGAATGACTTGAAAATAAAGCCACAATGCAGCAGAAGTGAGGCAGCTGCCTAGCGCTGCCATAAAGCAGGATCCCTGACAATAGATGCGGCCTCAGGTCAAAAGCGGCAAAAGTGGGGCAGCCTCTGCCACTGCTCTCAAAGAAGTTTTCTCTAACAGATATGACTTTCAATTGAAGAGGCAGCTAGTTGGCTGCCACTGGCACTCCTTCTTACCCACCAGCACTTATTTCCTAAGTGTTTATGTGAATTTGGCTGACACGTGCACCTATAATTCTCACATGACCGCCACATGATCTTATAGGCCAGTCATGTAATGACACATGATTCCAGCATGACTGTCACATGATTAACACATGATTTCTGCATGGTGGTGACGTGATCACCATGTGGATCCTTTCTGGTGATCACATGATGCCAGCATGGCGGTCACGTGATCACCACATGATTTCCACATTAGCCCTACGTGGTTTCCCAGTGACTTTCATGTGATTACTCTGCTGCTGTCCTACACCAATTCTTTTTAGAACAGAAATGGCCTCACTTTCAATATTTCAGCAGTGTCGATCTGCCTGTAAACCAATTCCCTCACAACACTGGGGTCCTCAGGGCTGCAGTACAACAACACTGCTGCAGCCACTGTAACTACTATAAAATGGTATCCTCGGAATGCTTCAGCATTACCGCTGCAATGCAGGAAGAGAGCTTCAGTTTTTGCCACTACCATAAAGCAGCTTCCTTACAGCAGTCTCAACCTCAAGCCCTCAATGCAGCTAAAGTGGGAAAGCCACTTCCACTGCCATAAAGCACATTCTATGACAACACATGTGGCCACAGGCCCAAAGTGGCAAAAATGGGGCCACTTCTGTCACTGTCTTAAAGCAAGTTTTCTCAAGGAGAAATGACATTTTGATTGAAGTGGCAGCTAGGTGGCTGCCTCTGCCACTATTACACACCAGTTCTCATTTTCTCAATCTTTATGTGAATTTGGCCAGGCAATATGTACCTGTGATTCCCACATGACCAACACAAAATCACCACATGAGTCAAATGCTCTCGCTGTGATTCCCACAGGCCATTTATGTCATCATCACATGATTCTGGCATGATGGGTCATATGACTGTCACGATTCCTACATGGTGGTCATGTTACCACCACATAATTCTTAAATGGTGATCACATGATCAACACATGATTCCTATGTGATCAACTCATGATTTCCTCATTACTGCTATGTAATTCGAGGACACTTCCATGTTATTACTCTGCTGCTGTCCTAAACGAAGTGTTTTCAGAACACATTTCAGAAGTGGCCTCACTTTTCAATATTTTAGCATTACTGCCTTGACTGTAAACCAAGTTCATCACAACATTCAGAGCCTCAGCTCCATAATACAAGAGCACTGCAGCAGCTGCTGTTACCACCGTAAAGCAGTATCTTCAGAATGACTCATCATTACTACTGCAATGCAGCAAAAGTGTGGCAGCTGCCACCACTGCCATTAGCAGCTTCCTCACAGCCAACTCAGCCTCAAGACCTCAATGCAGTAAAAGTATAGCAACCCCTTTCACTGCTATAAAGCAGGTTGCCTCACAATAGACACGGACACAGGCCTAGAGTGACAAAAGTGGGGCAGGCTCTGTCACTTTCCCCAGCAAGTTTTCTCTAAAAGATACCAACCTCCTACTGAAATAGCAGCCAGGACACTGACACTACTTCTGTCCTTTTACATGAGCTATAATTTTCTGTATTTAAGAAAATTTGGTCAGAAGACATGCACCCACGATTTCCACATGCCAGTCATGTTATTCTCATGTTTTTCTGGTATGACAATCATGTGAACACCACGTGAATACTCCATAGTAGTAACATGATCATCATGTAATTCCTGAGTGATGGTCACTTAATCACCACATGATTCCATGTTAATGCTATATGTCTTCCAGGAGACCTTCACGTGATTACTCTGCTGCTGTTCTAAACCAAGTATTTTCAGAACAGAAATGGCCTCACTTCCCAAAATTTCAGCAATTCTGCCCTGGATATAAACCAAGTCCCTCACGACATTTGCTGCTTCAGTGCCACAATACAACAACACTGCCAAATCTGCTGTTACCGCCATAAAAGAGCATCCTCAGCATTAATATCACTATGTAGAAAAAGTGCAATAGCCGCTTCCACTGCCATAAAGTAAGTTCTGACAACAAATGCGGCCTCAGCCCCAAAAGCAGCAAAATTGGGGCAGCTTTAGTGGCTGCCTTTGAGCAAGTATTCTCAAACATAAATGACCTCTTGACTGAAGTAGCAGCTGGGCAGCTACCACTATCACTGTATCATACACACCAGCTTTCCTTTCCTGGTTTATGTGAAATTGGCCACAAGAATTGACCCTGGTTCCCATGTAACCAAAACATGATCACCAAATGGCATTCCTGTGATCTCCCCATAATGCCCATAGATCAGTCATGTGATTGTCATGTGATTGCTGAGTGGCAGTCCCGTGATCACCACGTGTTCCTGTGTGGAGGTCATGTGATCACAATATGATTCCTGCATGAGGGTCACATGATCACTGCATGATTTCCACATTCATTCTTTGTGATTCCCCAGTGACTTCCATGAGATTATTCTGTCACTGTCCTAAACCAACAGTTTTCTGAACAAAATGGTGTCACTTCTAAAATTTCAGCAGTGATGCCCTGGCCATAAACCAAGTCCATCACAAGATTCGCAGCCTAAAGGCTACAATATGAGAGCACTGCGGCAGCCCTGTTACCGCTGTAAAGCAGTATTCTCAGAATGACTCAGCATTACTGCTGCAGTGAAGAAAAAGCCGCAGCTGTTGCTACTGCCATGAAGCAGATTCCTCATCAGAGACAGCTTCAAGTATTCTATGTAGCAAAAGTGTGACAGCCACTTCCACTGCCTTAAAGCAGGTGTCCTGACAGCAGAAGCAGCCTCAGGCGCAAAAAAGGCAAAACAGGGGCCATTTCTACCGCTGTCCTCAAGCAAGTGTGACTGCGAAAGAAGCGGCAACTAGGTGACTGCCTCTGCCACTCTGTTATATGTCAGCTCTTGTTTTCTCAGTGTTTATGTAATGTGGCCAAACGATATGCCACTGTGATTCCCACGTGACCTTCAATTACCGTATGACAGTGATGTGACCTTCTTGTGATTCCCACAGGCCAGGCATGTAATCGTCCCACAATTCCCACATGCTTTTTATGTGATCACAGAGCAATTTCTGTGTGGCCATCACGTAACTGCCACAGGATACCTGTGTGATAGTTACGTGATTGCTGTGTGATTTTTGCATTAGTGTTATGTGATTTTTATGTGAGTTCCAAGTTATTACTCTGCCACTGTCCTAAACCAAATGTTTCAGAACACATTTCAGAAACTGCCTCGCTTTCAATATTTTAGCATTGCTGCCCTGGCTGTAAAACAAATCCCTCTCAACACTTGGAGCCTAAGGGCTACAATACAATAGCAATGCATCAGCCATTATTTCTGCCATTAAGTGATATTTTCAGAAAGTCTGCATTTCCACTGCAATGCAGCAAAAGAGCAGCAGGTGTTGCCACTGCTATAAAGTAGTTTCTTCACAGCACACTCAGACTCAAATTTTCAATGCAGCAAAAGTGCAACAACCGCTTCCATTGCCTTAAAGCCAGTTGCCTGACAGCAGATGATTCCTCAGGCTCACGAGCGGCATAAGTAGGGTCACCTCTACTATTTTCTCTAAAAGACAAGAACTCTAGATTAAAGTGGCAGCTTAGGGGGGTGCCTCTGCCACTCTATTACAAACCAGCTTTGTTTTCTTTTTTTTTTATGTGAATTTGGCCTGGTGATATGCGCCTGTGATTCCCAGGTTACCATCACTGAATCATCACATGACAGTCATGTATTCTCCTGTGATTCCCACAGGCCAAGCACTTAATATTTGAAAACCCTAAGGGGAGCTCTAGGTTAGAACCAGTAGATAGGGTTCAGCATCTCCGAGGCCATTGATTGGCAGAGGTGAGTTGCCCAAGAAGCACAACTTGGAGGCAGGACTAGCTGTCAATAACAGATGTTGTCCATGCAATTGATTAGGACCAGGCCTGGGGCACTCTCCTACTTTCCTTTGCTGTCTCTTCCCCTGACACAGTAGCTCCACTCTTTTCCAGATGCTTCATTCCATTTTCCTTCTAACCTCAGCTTACTAGTCCACTCCCAGGGCCCGTCCACCTTCTTCGGCCTCTACGCAGCCCATTTCCTTTCTCCTACACATTTTTGTACTCCCTTGCTTCAAGTTCTAATGCCCTCCATTGTTCCATTTGATCATCCTTCGTACCCCTCTAAACACCTGTGATCCTCAGCTACCTATTCCAACACAGGCAGCCCATTCTCCCCTTTCCCTCCCTCACCTTGGACAGTCTGTTTGCCTACAGCAGGGCTTTAGATCCCCAAAAAGCCCCCTGTCCTAGGACCTTGGCTGCTATAAAGCCCACTACCCAGCCAGGCTGGGGCAGAGAGGGACTGGGTCTTGGTGACAGAGGTTTGGTTATATATTACTATATATAACCAAATGGCCAGCACCTCAGAATGTGAGACCCCAAGGCCCCTCCACCAGCTATGCTGCCAGGCACACTCCCTACCTCCTTAGATCAGGAAGTCACAGGGCTGAGGAGACTGAGCTAGGACCAGTCGTGAAGGGTGCTAAAGAGAAAGGCCTCTGGAGGTCTTGAGAGCCCTGCTGGGAGTCCTCCTTGACTTCATTGGTCTTCATGTGTCTGCTTCAAAGAGGCAAAGCCACAGCCTGCCTCAATTTCCCACCTACTTTGGGTGTGGTCCACCTGTCCTGTGTCCCTCACTCCCTAACAACTGAGCTCAAATAGGTTTCTGGCTGGGAGTTGACAATGTCCCTTTATGTCTGCGAGTATGGATGTGTTTGCCTGTGTCTAAATGTGAGTGATATAGAGTTGTGGTTGTGTGATATCCAGGCAGATGGAAATATGTGAGTGCATTTGTGTGTGTGACTCCTTGAATATTTCTATGAGAGTTCTATGAAATTCATGTTTGTTTAAAGATGTGGAAGCATTGTTCGTCCACTTTATGTGAGTAAGGAAAAGAAATACACTCAATAAGATCCCAACCACCACACATCCGAGATCAGATACATGTCTCCCCACAATCATCGGGTTACCTGCAGCCTGCTCAGGCCAGCATACAGGAGAGGACCAGAATCTTCTATCTTCAGGAGTTGGCTGACAAGCTTGCCATCGGGGACCAAGAGAAGTCTTGTCCTCCTGTTGCCCCAGCTCAGTCCAGGAACTAGCTGGCTGAGAAGGTGACTGGCTGTGGTGTCTCTCAAGTGTTTTCCTTCGTAGTGACTGGGGAAAGTTTCATTAGCTCCAGGGTTGCCTCTACCTTTGTTGCAGAAAAGTTGCAAAAACTCAGACCAGCAAGAAATCAAGCAGCACCCGGAGTTTTGAAATAACTCAATTTTATTATGCCCATAGTCTCAGAAGAGCTTGTGCTCTGAAAATCTGAGCCCCGAGCTTAGGGACAATTTTATTTTTATACTCTCATTGTTACAGTTGGCATGGTTTGATTTACAGATCCCTGAAATTGCTATGGGTTACGGGCAGTTACAAATCATTGGATTTTCTATCTAACAAGCATGAAAGCAATGCATCTTTCCAGCAAGTACTAAAGCAATACATCTTTAGGGGAGGATGAGTTCTCAGTTTACCCTAAGATCTCTGGCCTTGCAACAAGCATGTTTACAGAACAGAAAAGAGCTGATTAGAAATGTTGGCCAATTAAGAGGGAAATTCCTCTTCATTTCCCTTTTTTGATGCCCTTTAAATTTTTATAGGTCATCAACCTCTTGATATCCCTCGGCTAGTGGCTCATACTTCCACAGCTAAGGACGTTTGCTGCAGTTTTTCTCTCTACCATTGTCTCTATAAGAGAGGTAGCTGACCGAACAATAAGAGGCACGAGGAAAGGGAGAAGGAGGCAGGTCCTGAGGAAGAGAAGTACTGCCGAACTAAGGTTTTAAAGCCTCCAAAAGTAGAGAACTAACCTCCAAAGAGGCTATTAGGGTCCCACCCTTTCCAACTTGGGATGGGTACATGAGCTTTTTTTCTAATATTAGTAACTTTATCAGTTACAGCCTGGTCATTGTCATCTATTTGGAGACAACAACTGGATCGATTAAACTTTCTGCATACTCCTCCTTCTTCCATTACCAAGTAATCTGAAGCTAACTGGTTTTGATATATTGCCACATGCATTCGAGACTGTTGTGTCACCAGGAGTTTTAGGGCCAAGGCTGTCTAGTTCATAATGATTTCTAGTACTGCCTATAACCTGATAATTCAAATAAGCATGTATATGGGAATCTGGTAACCCCAGCCTCCATCTTGTGCCCAAGTAGTATTAGATAATACAGTAGGATGGCCATTCATCTTCTCCCCACTTTTGTTGTCCCCTTATGTCAATTCCAAATGACCTCTTAGTTCTGAATTTAAGTTTTGATATAAGGGAACTTCTAGCTCATTTCCTTCTTGGTCTGGTAGGAGGAAGAAGCCAGGTTAGATGATCCCAATGGTGCAACTTCCCTTCCAGTTTGGATTTAGGTATAAACCCTCCTCCCCCAAATCCAGAAGAGACCATCTGGTGCTTTTCAATTCCTGGTGCCAGTGGAGTTGAAGGTTTCCCAGAATATGCCAACAGCTGGGATGGTACAGAAGGGGTTAGGGACTGTGCCCTCCTCTATAGTACAGTTTGCGACAACAGAGCTTTGGTCGAAGGAGTGGCACAAGGAGGAGGTAGTTATAGTGCTGTTGGTGGCCCAATACCAAGAAGGAGTTTAAGGCTACCAGTTTAAGTTTGTGTGATTTAAAAATAACATTCTTTTACATGGAATTTCCCTAACCCACCAAGTGTACTTTAGACCTATCTGGCCAAGACATTCTTCTACTACTTCGGAGGAGAGGACCCAACTTGAGTCAATCTTCTTCATGTTGAACTACCGTGTGGTTCTACTGGAGTAGGTAAAAGGCATCTAGGCTAGTTCCCTACCAAGGCCAATCTTTACTCATGAGTGCTCCTCCACAAACTCAGCATTTAGCAACACCAAGTTCATGGGCTCTCCTCTCAGCTAGGTCAACAATGAGGTTCTTTCCCAAGGTTGGGAGGTCTAGGTTCTGGCTAAAGTTTCTTTTAAGTGGGTCATAAATTGGACTGGGGCCCAGAGGCAGTTTAGGTTTTGTCTGTTCTATTACTCACTGTACAGTCTCTTTGATTAATTGGTCTCAAGTGTAGTCTTGGACTTGCCCTCCATCTGAGATACCTATTTGCCCATAGTATGTCCAACAGGCCCATTTTCCTGTTGCCCTGGGTGTGGACCTTGACAAATGTATCCCACTACATGGTTTGTATCTATCCCATCCAGTACTTTCTGCCAGCGTAAGTGCAAATGGTAGCTGATTGGTAACAAGCGGTTGGTCCATAGGTGTATGAGGTAAAGGCTTGCTGGACCTGACTGTCTACTTGGATGGCCCCTGTGCATTTAACACACTGAGGCTCAATGGCCACCCTCAAGGGTAAGTTTATGAGTAGTATCAATAAAGTCCTATATAAGTACCCAGTACCCATAATTCCCTTGTAGGGTGAGGTAGGAGGCATCATTGCTTGGATGCTTGGATCACCTGAATATGAAATCCTTCTTGAATTAACAAAACAATCAATGAGGATTAAACAAAGTCTAGAACCGTAAAAAAATGTACCAAAAAGGAGTTTAGTCTAAACACGTAAGAATTGAGAGGATCCCTATGTAGGCTAGATAGATTAAGGCTAAAGTGATACTTTGACTCAAAGTCCAATTGGAGGGCGCTACTGAGGCCAAACCTAAAGCAAGCAGAAGGACAAATATACTAAAGAGGGTTAGGGCTACAGGAGGATAACAATACATCTGTACAGTCCATACAGTTGATCCTCAAGCTTCTGCCGTGTGTAGACTGGCCAGCTTCCGAGAGTGGCCAGAGCAGGGCCAAAGATCTCAGGTAGACTTCTGCTGTCTCCAGAATGTGACTTGGAGCAGCTGATCAGGTAGACTTCTGCTGTCTCCAGAATGTGACTTGGAGCAGCTGATCAGGAAGAGGCTCTGCAGTCCAAGTCTTCCATTTTTCTGGAGATATTGCTCTCTTTACCCGGGTCTGGCAAATCTATGGGGTGATACAACCTTAACAGCAGTAGGAGTTGCTAATATCACAGTGTGAGGGCCAGTCCAGCTCAGTTCCTTTTTCCAGTCTTTAACCTATACTTCATCTCCTGGCTGATAGGGGATAAGGGCCCTTTCTAAAGTTTCCTGAGTGATATGGTGGAGAATTCTCCCTAAGGCCTAGGTTAGCCATTAATCCAGTATCTCCTTTTAATTTCCCTATCATTGCTGGAGATCTTCCATAAATTATTTCAAAAGGGGAGTAGCCTGAAATCCTTGGGGTGCATTGTGTGAGAAGTAGAGCCAAAGGCAAGTCAGTCCAGGTAACTGGGTTTCCTGTCAAAGCTTAGCTAGAGTGGTTTTGAGAGTCCAGTTTATGCACTCGACTTTCCCTGAACCTTGTGGCCTGTAGGCCGTGTGGAGCTTCCATTTGATTCCTAGAAGTTTAGACAGAGTCTGGACTTTCTCAGACACAAAGGCAGGTCCGTTGTCAGATCTTATAGGAAGGGATAGCCGTATCTCGTATCTCAGAACAATTTCCCTCAATAAGGCTCTGGCTACTTCCCATACCCATTCAGTGCGTGTAGAAAAAGCTTCGGTCCATCCAGAATAGGTGCAAGCTAATGCAAGGAGGTACTGGTGGCCCCAGCAGGGCTCGACCTCAGTAAAGTCTACTTCTAGGTCTTCAAATGGCATAGTTCCAATCATTTGAAGCCCTGGATTAGGCCTTAGCCTTTGCCAGTGTTATTTCGTGCACAAACCTAGCACTAATCTGGGTGCACAGGATATGAAATAGTAGTGACTTAATAGACTTTCTAAAGTAGTCTTACCTAGGTGAGTCAACTCATGGTGCTGTTTTACTAGTCGAGCTGCCAGTGCAGTGGGAATAAAGAGTCTTTGATCTGGAAGCTCCCACCAACCTTCCTTCCTTTTAGTTACCCCTTCACTTAAAGGCCATTGTTCTTCTTCTTTAGTGTATTTTGGGGATAGAGGCAATTCTGGTGCTAGGAGAACCTTGGAGATAGGCTCAGGACCTGTCGTGGCACTTGGTTAGATGCTTGGTCTGCTAGTCGGTTTCCCCTAGCAGCTCAGTTCCTCTCTAGTGACCCTTGCAGTGGATGACTGCCACTTGGGAGGGCTTCCAGACTGCCTCTAACATTTGGAGAATTTCTTCCTTGTTTTTAATTGCTTTTCCCCCTGCCATCAGTGATCCCCTTTTCTTATAAGTGGCCCCATGTATGTGCAAGGTAGCAAAGGCATACCTTGAGTCAGTGTAGATATTGGCCCATTTCCCTTCAGCCTTGCCACAGCACCTGGATGAGTGCCCATAGTTTGGCCCGCTGTGCTGCCTAGCCCTGTGGCAGAGCTGAGGCTCTGATTACCTCATTGGTAGTTGTTATTGCATAGCTGGCTTTGCACTGTCCTTCATGGATGGAGCTGCTTCCATCAGTGAACAATATTAGTTTCGGGTTCTGAAGAGGAACATCTGTCATGTCTGACCTGCTTGAGTAAACTACATCCATGACCTCCTCACAATCATGGATGGGAGGCCCCTCCTCAGTGGGCAGAAATGTAGCTGGGTTCAGTGTTTGCACAGTCTCAAGGTGGACTCATGGATTTTCGCAAAGCAGTCCTTGATAATGAGTTATTCTAGCATTAGTCAGCCACTGATGTCCTAGATTATTTATTAATGCAGTTATAGCATGGGGGACCTTTATGTTTATATTTTATCCCAGCATAAGCTTGTCTGCTTCTCTAACTAGGACTACCATGGCAGCTAAGGCCCAGAGGCATGGCAGCCATCCCACAACCACTAGATCTAGCCTTTTGGATAAATATGCAGTCGGGCGCTGCCATGGCCTGACTGTTTGTGTGAGGACCCCCAGTGCAGTGTGATTTTTCTCATGCATAAAGAGGTTAAAGTCTTGTGTTATATCCAGTAATCCTATTGCTGGGGCCCTGATCATAAGTCTCTTTATTTCTCTGAAGGCCTTTTCTTGTTTGGTGCACCATTCCAGGGTGTCTTTACCAAACCCATCTGTGGCCTCATACAGTGGCCTGGCAATTTCAGAGAAATCTGGTATACATATCTGGCAGAATCCAGCTGCCTGCGAGAATTTGTAGACCCCTTTCTTAGTATTTGGCTGAAGTATTGAACAGATAGATAATTTCCTCTCATGTCCAAGTGCTTGATGTCCTTCTGAGATAATGAACCTGAGGTCTTTGACCTCCTGTTTGCAGATTTGAGCCTTCTTTCATGACATCTTATATCCCATGGAAGAGAGCAGGGCCATTAAGGCTCTAGTACCTTTCCAGCAGTCTCCTTGGGTGGGGCTACCAGCAGCAGGTCATCTACATATTGAAGCAGGGTGCAGTTTAAAGTCCCTCCAGGGAAGGCAGCAAGTACTGTGGCGAGTGCTTTGCCAAATAGGGTGGGCGAATTTTTAAAGCACTGTGGCAATCTAATCCAGGTCAGTTGCATCTTTCTCCCAGTTTGTGGGTCTTCCCACTCAAAGGCAAACAAAGGCTGGCTGGCAGAAGAAGGCAACCTTGAGATCTAGGCAAGTGAACCAGCTTGCATAGGCAGGTAAGAGACTCGGGAGGGTGTACGGGTTTGGGACCACTGGATGGATGGTGACCACTGCGTTGTTGACAGCGCAGAGGTCCTGGACAGGGCAGTAGTCGTTCCCTCCCAGCTTCTTAACCCGTAAGAGTGGAGCATTCCAAGGTGACTGACACTCAACTAGAATTCCAGTGTCACGCAAACGCTGCATATAGCCCTGAATTCCCAGGCGTGCTTCCCGCGGCACTGGATATTACCTTTGTGTAACAGGAGTGGCTTCTGGTCTCAGGTCTACCACGATGGGTACATGATTTTTGGCTAGACCTGGTGGCCCTTTTTCTGCCCAGACTCTTCTAACAGATTTGTTGGATTCATTTGTTCTCTATCTGGAGAATCGAGGTGCCATTCGTCCTCCCTGGGCATAGTCACAGCCATCATTAGAGCAGTCTGGCTCTTCAGGAGACTGGTGGGCTCCCTGGGAACAAAGGTGATTTGCGCTCCTAGCTTTGTTAATAAGCCTCTACCCAGAAGGGGAATGGGGCACTCTGGTAGGTATAGGAACTCATGAGTTACCAGGTGGCCCCTTAGCTGACATGAGTGAGCTTTACAGAATGAGCAGGTGACTCAATCCCCTGTGGCCTCAACAATAGCTGTTGTTCAGTTTGTGAGGGGAGCCACAGGCATGGTTACTATAAAGTATTTAACCCCAGTGTCCACCAAAAAAGTCATTGATTGCCCCACTATTTCTACTGCAACCATGGGCTCTTAGTTGCCGAGGATCAGGAAGCCCGGTCGCCCCTAGTCTGTTTTTTGGCTAGGCCAATAAGCTCTTGAACAGTTGGCTCAGACTGGTACATTCCTTTATGAGGTTGATTGAAATTCTTTGGTCCTTCAGGCATCCTCCCACGGTAGGAGCACTCGTTTTTCCAGTGGCCAGTCTCTTTGTAGTAGGCACATTGGTCACAGTGTAGTGGAGGTCTCCTTTTGGTTTCTCCTTTCTGTAGGGGAGCAGCAGCTTGCTGCACCAGGCCTGGGTTCCCTAATGCTGCTGCCAGAAGAGAGACTTTTTGTTTCATCTGCTTATCAGCTATCTTTTGGACCTCCCAGTCACAGTTCACAAATACCTTGTTCGTGACCTCCAGTAGCTGTCTGTTGTTCATTCCAGCAAATCTCTCTAATTTCTGAAGTTTGCAGTGGATGTCAGTGTAAGACTGAGCCACAAATGCCATATTGACCATACATTGGTTTTCTTTCACTTCAGAGTCAAAAGGGGTTTACACCTGGAATGCCTCACACAGTCTCTCATAGAACTCTATGGGTGACTCCTCTGGCTTCTGGAGTACTTCTGCCATTTTTGACATGTTTGTTGGCTTTTTAGCCCCAGCTTGTATCCCCTTCAGTACTGCCTGCTGGTACCTATTGAGAGACTCTTTTCTGTCTGGAACATTGAAGTCCCAATTGGACCTGGTGTCAGGCACAGCCTCTGAGGCCCATACTGCAGGGTCTAGTACACTGTCTGGTGCTTGTCCTTGGAGCCATCCCCATGCTTTTGACAGAATCCGGCATCATTCTTCAGTGTTGAAGAGTTAGGAGGAGTTGGCGGCAGTTGTCACAAGTAGGCTGAGTTTGGAATATGGACTCAAGCAGGCCAATCATCGCCTGAGGTTTCTCCAAATAGAATGGGGTACGTTGATTCCAGTTAAGGAGGTTGGTTGTGGTGAATGGCTGATAGCAGAAGACAGGACAGCTGGAGTGTGCCATCTTTTCCCATCTCTAAAGGGCCTCACATTTCTTGGAGGAGCATATAAAGGGCAGCAGACGCTGGGCTGGTTGCATGATTTAGCGAAGACACTGTGGACTAGGGCCTTATGGTCTCTCAAGCTGTTGGGTTGGTGAAGACACTGATGGTGGAGGGCTCTCTGACAACTAGGGGTAGAGTGGCTGTGTAGGGGCTAGTGGAGCTGTTGAGATGTATGAAGGAGGGAAGGCAGGTTCTTCCTCGGGGTCCCCTTGGTAGATGATTTTTGCTGGCTCTTCCTTGTTCTTTTCTTGAGTTGGTCAGGCCACAAGTACCTTACTCTCTTCCTGCTTATTTGTGCAGAACCAGGCCCAACGGGCACTACTTTGGCAATTTGCAGCCATGAGTCTATGTATGGAAACTGGTCTGGGTATCCAGGGGTCCCTGTCACTATCTGGTGCACAGCTCTAACAGTGGGGAGGTCTAGGGTCCCTTCTGAGGGCCATCCTACCCCAAAGGCAGGCCATTCAAGCTCACAAAAAGTACGAAGTTTTCTGGGGTCAGCTTGACCCCGTAATCCTCTGAGAAACCTTTCTTAAAATTTTCAACATACAATTTAAGACAATTGTCTTAGAAGAACTCCCCCGCATGCCTCCCACAACAGACAACAATCACACCACACAGAGGGTAGGGAATAGGGTCGGGGAAACTTTGGAAGGGAAGCCGCTCACTTCGAGTGTCTCAGGCCACACACCTTGCAGAGTTATTTCAGGTGCCTTTTAGCATTAGTGGGTCAGTATAAACTCCTAACCTGGATCACGGGAGTAGACTCCTCATGGAGATCCAATGACACCGCCTTAGGCCATATGAGGTCACCCTGCAACTGGAGATAGGGGCTCAACTCTCGCTTCGTGGCAAAACCATGTCTCAGCCGCTCAGCATTCACTCTTTCATACAGTCTCCCCACTTTCCTTAACGTGTTTGCTAACTTGTAGAGGGTGTTTGGTTGCCCTCCAGAAGGTGATGAAGTTCTCCCCTTTTCTTAGTGTTGACCTAACTCTTCCCACCCTGCGACAGTGATGCAAAGACAAACGAGGGTGGGTGCCTCTCCAAAGAGGAGATCATTCAGATGCTCATCTGGCCATGTCCCCTCACGGGGAGTTTAAGTGACACTTAGTCGTAGTGGACTCAGCTTTGTGTGACTTATGATTGGATACTAGTTTGATGCTGCCCTAGACCATATACCTTCAACACGGACCCACAGAGTGAGCTCAAACGAACTCCATAGCCTTAAGGGTACTCAGCAGTAGAGCTACAAACTCTTACATGACTGGCAGGCCAGTCAAACCACTCATTCATTCACACAATTATACACCAAGTTTAAAACATTGCCTCCTCCTGCCTCAGAAGACCCTGAGCTATGTCTTCTCTGCCTTGGAAGACCCTGATGTCTTCCCCTCTGGGAAGACTTTGACCTGTGTCTTCAATCTGAAGACTAGGTGGTGATCAATCTTCTCTTTCATCCAGAGACAAGACCTGACGGGGGGCTGGTCCTGGAACTTTACCTTTATCCTGTGGCCATTCCTGGTGAGTTGGTCCATCCCTCCTACGAGTCTAGTTGGAGGCTCAGCCATTATGGGAGTCAGAGCGCCAGTTGGAAAGAGAACCCAAAATACTCATCAGGTAGTGTGCCTCCCCATTTGTCCCTCCGCCACGGCCTGGCTGAGTCACCGGTCCCGTGGCTCAAAGCACCGATGTGGTTGTAAATCTTGCTGAAGACTCCAGAAATGTTGCAAAAAAGTTGCAAAAACTCAGACCAGCAAATAATCAAGAAGCACTAGGAGATTTGGAGTAACTCAATTTTATTACGCTGGCAGTCCCTGAAGAGCTTGTGCTCTGAAAATCTGGACCCCGATCTTAGGGGCAATTTTATTTTTATACTAGTATTTTCAAAGTCGGTATGGTTTGATTTACAGACCCCTGAAATTGCTAAGGGCTATGGGCAGTTACAGGTCAGAATATTTTTTCCATCTAACAAGCACTAAAGCAATACATCTTTAAAGGAGGATGAATTCTCAGTTGATCCTGAGATCTCTAGCCTTACAACAAGCATGTTTATAGAAGCAGAAAAGAGCTGATTGGAAATGTTAGCTAATTAACAGGGAAATTTCTCTTCACCTTCACCCTTCATTTTTACTTCACATGGAATTTCAGGTGACCTTGTAAAAGAGTGTGCGAGGTGACCCACATTTCCAGTGGCCAGCCCTATCATGTGTGAATTCCAGAGATCTCAACAGGGGTCCCAGAGACCTTGCCACACACTGCAGCAATAAACAGATTTTCTGGCACCTTTATCCCTCCCCCATCACCATTTTCATTTGAAGTCTGAAAAGAATTAGCCTAATGATCAGGGTTTGTCTTGGGAAAGGACCCACATTCTGTACTGTCCCTTAATGAATCCAGATTGTTTCTGGGGAACAATCACAATAGAGTTTCAGAGAAAGGAAATCATCTCAACGGGGCAAGATTATGAGAAACTTGGCATCCATCTAGGTCCCCGAGAGCCCTTACTTAGCCCGAGGCCAATAGAACAAATCACTCCCAAGTACTCTTTGTTCTCCACAAAGTTGTTCATTGTTCTCCAAGGTTAAACTTTTCTAAACATATTGAGAAAGGGTCCTGAGTGTCGCTCTGTCAGCAGCATCACAGCCTTCTTTTCCTTTCCCTATTTCTCACTCCCATATTCCAGAATGGGTTATGCTGTCTCTCTTCCAACTATGGAGGAGTCGACCTCCCAGGAAGAGTCAAAAACACCCTTTTGGAGTTTTTCCCATTGTCAAAATGCAGGAGGAACACCATGGACATGGTCTCAGGAAACACCGAGGTACCAGGACTGCTGCTCCATTTCAAACGACATTGAGGTGACTCCAGTTGTGTCCGCTAGGAGGCTCTGAGACAGAAGGGAAAATGATCCCAGCTAATCCAAATGTCCCAGTGTGTCGAGTAATCTGTCATAGGAGGAGCCAGATTAGGGTTTGACATCTCCAAACCAGCCACACTCTGTCCACTGGACTTAATGAAACCTAGCAGGGCTACATGGCTTAACACCCCTACCAATATGCCAGGGTAACTGCCTTTTATTTCAACATCTTTCAACTGTGTGGGCTGCTCGGCACCCACTGCCTGCTGTGTCATTTGCTCTCCAGTGCTGAGCCCCTTTACACACATGTTGTTCTCCCCCTACTATGCTTAGTCACTAATCCACACCAGTCTCATGTCTGAGGCTCTGAATTGGCTTTGTGTGTTTGTTTTTCGGTGTCTTGCTTTCCTTTTCAATTCCAAACTGGAGCAAAATCATAAGGGCCCTGTTCCTTGCAGTATAACACAGCTGCCTTCCCTTGATGGTGAGGGTAATTATTTGAAAGAGCCAGTCCCAAAATGAATGAGTTAGTTAAGGTGTTCCTCAGTGGCAGAGGCCTGAATGCCAGGCAAAATGCAGCTCTGAAATTCCCAGAACTGAAAGGCAACCGCTCATCTATGAACTAAACAGCAGTGGCTCGACCAGTCTCTGGCTCAAGGAGAACATATTTTGGCATCTAGGCAAATAGAATGCAGAAGTGACCATGATTAGAGAAGCAAGAAGGTCAATGTGTGGCAGTGGAGGTGGGCCTCTCAGCAGGCCGGCAGCTAATGGCTAAATCGTGGCACAGGACATTGCACGCATCCTGAGCTTTGGTTCTCCTGGGGACTCCAGAAGCATGGGATCTTATGGAGAGTGGGCTGCCATTGTCTGTAGTCTACCCTTTGCTGAGGCTGGGAAGGTGGTGGTACAATACGCTGGTGGCAGCTCCGGAAAGGTTCAGCAATTGATAGAGGCCCTGCTGTACGTGGCAGTCCTGACCTGCCGTTTTCAGTTCAGGACACATAAATGCCACATTGGCAGTGAAATGAGTATGCTAGCCCACGGCCCGGTCAAGACTTTTATCTCTAGCAACCCACTAGCAGGGCAGTAGGCATCATGTAACCAAGTGTCATAGAAGACCAAGGACCACTGCTGGCCTAGTTATTTCGAACGCTCTAGGTGACTGGCCTGGAAAGAGCCTGGAGTTGGGAGGTCTGTGAGTCACTGCCCTGTCCCAACCCTGGGAAATGGAACCTACAAAAACCCCCCAAATTCTGTCGGGTAGCGAGCAGGGATGCTTCCAGTCTTACAGATACCCTGAACTTCCTGGTCATCAACATTCTTGCTTTTGACCCAGGCCTCTTGACTGATTCAGAAGTGAAGAGGAGCCACTTTTTCCTCCCTCCTACTCCCTCCCAGAGCTCTTCTCTGAATCAGGCTCAGTACTCCCTAGATTCTTCTGTAAACTAATCACCGCCAGGCCTAAGGTACTTGGAAATTCCAAGAAGAACTCTGGGCGGGAAGTGGTCACTGTATAGGGATTTAGCTTTGCTGGGTCCATTGATTGGCCCAGGTGAGTTGCCCAGTCAGCACTCTATGGAAGTATGACTAACTGTCAATTAATTACAGCTGTTGTCCATCAAAGCGATTAGGGTCAAGCCTGGGGTACTCTCCTCCTTTGTTCCTCTGCTGTCTGTTCTTCTGACATAGCAGCCCCACTCTTTTACCAGATGCCTCATTTCATTTTCCTTCTAACCTCAGCTTCTCACTCCACTCCCAGGGCCCTTTCACCTTCTTCAGCCTCTTCACAGCCCATTCCCTTTCTCTTCCATGTTTCCGTACTCCCTTAGTACCAGTTCTACCACCCTCCCTCCTCCCATTTGACCGTCTTTTTTACTCCCTCTAAATACCTGTGATCCTCAGCTACCTATTCCAAAACAGGCGACCCATTCTCCCATCCCCCAACCTCACTGAGGACAGTCTGTTTGCCCACAGCAAGGCTTTTGACTCCCAAAAGAACCCTGCTCATAGGACCTTGGCTGCTCTAAAGCCCTCTAATCAATGAGGCTAGGGCAGACAGGAGCTGGGTTCTTGGGAGAGAGGTTCTGTTTATGTTATTCATCCTGGCCAGCACCTCGGAAAGCACTCCCGATGTCACCTACGCCAGCCATGCTGCCAGGCACACTTTCTTTTCTCCTGAGGCCAGGAAGTCACCGGGCTGAGGAGATCAAGCTAGGCCCAGTTTTGAAGGCACTGAAGAGAAAGGCCTCTGGAGGCCTTAAAAGCCCTGCAGGGAGTCCTCCTTGACTTTGGAGGTCTTCACGTGTCTGTATCAAAGAGGCAAAGCCACAGCTTGCCTTAATTTCCCACCTGCACTGGGTGTGGTCAACCTGTTCTAGTTCCCTACCTATAGAAGTGAATTCAAATAGGTTTTTGGCTGGGAGTTTACAATGTCCCTGTGTGTGTGCAGTGCCTTTGAATTTAGTCACTTCATACAGCAGGCTTCTCTTTCATCGTGGTGCTCTAAACACATCTTATATGACAAGTGAAAAATAATCTAAATTGCCTACATTATTGTTCTAAGAGGTGACTAGACAGCTGCAGTGTGTGAAGCAAACTGGATGATTTCAACATCTACAGTGTGAAAGCAATTAGGGAAAAATGGTAGTTTTCATGCTGTAAATTCATACGTAGCGCATTCAAGCTACTGTGTTTTGGAAGGGAGCATATATGCTGAAGAGACCTCAAACCTTTGCGATAAAGATTTTGGTATGACGTTTTAATACTGTGGTTTATTTGTTGCCATGAAGAGGTGATAGAGAAACTATAAACTTTAGACAAAGTCCTCAGCACATGCAAAGGAAACAGTTTCTTAATACCTGCGTTCTATAATCCAGAAGTCCATTCAACGATTCAGAGCTAGAACTGATGTATGCTGTGAAGTCTAAGGTGGCATTCTAACAATAAAATGGAAGGGATTACAGTTCTTACCTGTAATTCATGTTATACATTTTTTTTGAGCAAGCACATGCTCTAGTGTTATCAATCAATGTGAAGTTAAAACCCAGGCTGATACAAATGTAACTTTATAATGGGACCATTGTTCAGTAACAAAGAGCTGGTGGGAAATACTCTCTAGAGATCCATGATATTGAACTTCCCATCTTCATAGACTGCATGAGCCTGTATTAATACAGTGGCATTGGCTGCATTATAAAGTTACATTTAATGATCTTGAACTTATCATCTTCATAGACTGCATGAGCTGGTACTAATACAGTGACAGCTTTCTTTTAGTTTATAGTCGTGGCTCTTTAAAAGATGTCCTATGCATTCTTTCTTTGCCAAGCAAAACGGAAAGCCAGTATGACTTGCATGTAGTGTGACGTGTGAATGTGATAAGAAATATGGCATAGATGTTCTTGTAATCTGTGTCATCAGCCACTAGTTCCATAATGGAACAAGAAAAGTGTTTTTGGAAAGCATATGGAAATTGAAACCATCAAACAATGATGTTTCTGATTACACTGACACACAGATGGATCCTTAAAGCTGGGATCCAAGTATACTGAGTCAGGAATTTAGAACAGTCTCACAAATAATTCTTGAGTTAATGGCTTTCCATCGAACCAAGTCCATTCTTTACACTTCTATTTGGTCATGTAGCTCTAAAGGCATCTTATATGGCAGTTGATCAATAGATAATTTTCATAGCCAGAAGTATTTTTCTAAGAGATGAGAGACATCTGCAGTGTGTGAAGCAATCTTGGATACTTCCAACATTTAAAAAGAGTGAAAGCGATTTGGGAAAACTGGTAGTTTTCATGGTGGCAATTCGTACTAAGTGGGTTCTGGCTGCCATAGTTTGAAAGGGAGCATCCATCCTGAAGAGACCTCAAATCGTGATAAATAATGTGGTATGAAGTTTCATTACTGTGGTTCATTTGTTGCCATGAAGAAGAGACAGAAAAATATAAACTTTAGAGAAAGTCCACAGCACATGCAAAATATAGTTTTTTT
>CM053508.1:75556309-75577898 GCA_028627145.1 Eidolon dupreanum | reverse complement strand
TTATGCTCACATGCTGATTTGCACTCACACTTTAGCAAAGACACCAAACAACCACATCATCAGACACCTGAAAACGTACCTGGACACTCAAGATAGTTTTCACACAGGCGCATACATGCAGACATTCATGCATTTCCACCTGCTTAGATAGCCACACGCCTGCATCTCTCTCTCTCTATCTGTCTCTCTGTCTGTCCGTCTGTCTCTCAAACACACAGAAACACACACACAAACACACACACAAACACAAGAGAGTGGTACCCAGCATGGTGCTTATTTGAACTCTGTTCCCCTGACATTTAAGGACGTGGCACAGCTATGCATCTCCCACAGCAGAAAGAGACAAGGAAGCAGGCCTTGGCTGTCTCTGTTTGACCCAGACATAGAAAGACACCCAAAGTCATGCCAGGATCCCAGCCAGGCCCTTGACGACACCTCATTTTCCGCTTAAGGGACACTGCATGTGTGGGCCTTTCGCACTCTCCTCAGGCCTCTGGTATGTCCTCCTAAAGGACGAAAGGGAGTGTGTATGGTGGCAAGGCTGGGGCAAGGACATGTGGTCTCGCTTTCTGAGCCACTTGCCAGGTTGAATAGGACAACACCAAACTCCATGTCCTCAGAATCCCGTCCCTGGGCAGTGGGCCTAAAGGGAGGCCTGCTCCCAGAAACTAGGTTCTTTCTTGTGTCCCACAGCCCTTCCTAAGGGGGCAAAAGTGTCTAGGGTGTAGATAGGGAATGGGAAAACCAGCTGGATTTGGGCTGTGGAACAGGTGGGATGAGGAATGTAGGTGTGATTGTCGGGGGGACGAAGATGGGAGAATGCGTGAGCCAAAAAATGTAGAATTGCCTGCGACGGTTAAAGAAACCTGAAGGAAAGTTGAAATGACCTGCTGAAAATTCACATGAGTTGGAATGGAACAGGGCGTGAAGGTGGAAGCTGAGAGTAGAAGGCAAATGGAATGAGGGAGTCAGGGAAAAGAACAGGGCTTGAGGATGATGGTTAGTTAGATCCAGCAAAAGGCTGTAGGAGGGGAGAGTTCACGGCCTGGCCAGCATCAAGCTCATAAATGACAGCTGTGATTTATTGAGAGCTAATCCTCCCTCCTAGGAGTGTTAATTGGGCCACTCACCTGAGCCAGTCAAGGGGCTCAGAGAGGCTGAACTGATGCCAACTGGCCCCTGCCCAGCCAGAGCTGCCCTCTGGGCTTTTGCCAGCACTGGGCCTGGCTGCTTCGCGATTGAAGAAGAGCCAAGCAAAGACAGGGCCATGGAGAAAGAAAAACCTCCAGAGGGGAAGGTGTTTGGATGAAATGATGGCTCCTGGTCTTCTGTTTGTCAGCCCAGAGACCTGGAGCAAAAGCACGAATATTAGTGAATCAGACGATGAGGGCGGTGAGGGAAATGGAACCCAAATGGTCAGCTACCCGCAGTTTTTCTGGTCCCTGGCCAGGTGCTGATTTCCCAGGTGGGGGCCGGGCAGTGACCTCCAGAACCTCCAATGTTGGGGCATTTGTCAGCCTGGCATCAAAGGTTGAAAGAGAGCACCTGGCCAGCTCTTGGCCTGTGCCTTTTTTGAGGCTCAGTTTCTTCATCCCTGCTGGCATCGAAGGAGGGAAGCTGGAGATAAGCACCATGACGGCACTGTGAGCAAAGGGCTGAATTCAACAGCCGAAGTTGCATTTGTGTGTGCTGAAATTCAAATGAGTGCTCAGTATTCTGTTCTACAGCTGAGACATAAATACCACACTGTGCTGTGGCCCCCAACTACTGAATCGCACCACCTCCTCCCCAGCCTCAGCCTAGGCCAGACCGGAGGAACAGGGTATACACTCTCCTCTCCTCAGACCCCAGTGTTCTTGGAGACCACATGAGATCCAAGGATCCAGACCTCTGTCTTGTCTCCTGCCAGAGGGCCGGCCGTTAGTCACTGGCCTTCTGTGAGGCTAGCCTCACCTGCCTTGTATCAAAATCTTTCTCCATTCTAATCATGTCTGCATGTGCAGTTTGTCTGCCTGAATGCCACAGGTGAGTTCTCTGGCCCATTGGCTTGTTTAGCCACCAGTCCTTAGTCTGAAAATAAGTGTCACTGAACAGCCCTGGGAATTTTGGGGCTGTGTGTTCCTGGGACTCCAACCTCTGCCACTCACCGGCTGAACCCTTCACATTAACATGCTGTGACCCTGGCCCTTTCGACCGGTCCCCAGCCCGCCAAGAGAAGAAAAAGATGTCACTGACAGAAACAGGGCCTCTCTGGTTTCACTCCCATGTGGACCTGGGAGAGATGGCAAAATGTTAAGAAGCAAAACAAGCAAAAGCAAATTCTTAGGCTCAGACAAGAGCCGGGAGATGACCAGCTCCTCAGGATGGAGGCAGGACAATGACACGTGTAAAGAGGGTCAGCACCAGCGTGAACTTCTGAACACACCACAGACTAAACGGCTGTTGGATAATGAGTTAGCAAACCTAACAGTTTTCTAAGGTCCTGATGCCTCGTCTTTTGGCTGGGTTTCATTTATTCAAAATGACAGACCGCAGCAGGCTTTGATGTTTTAACTCCTGTCTGGCTATCTGGTAATGACAGAACCGGCGAAAACTGTATCATTGTGTGGACTTGATGGGATGGTTTTCCATTGCAGAGATAGTAGCTGTTGTGGCGCGAACAAATCTAAGATCCACAGAGCCAATTAAGGTTAATTATGAGCCTTTATTAGCCGGTCGGCGACTGACTCTCCCCACTAGAGAATCAGCCCCGAGCCTCTATAGGGGTCAGCTTATATAGCCTCAAACTATGCCTTGGTGGGCTTTGATTGCGCAAGCAAGCAGATTACAGAAGCAGAGGTTGGCTGGTAGCGTCTAATTGGACGGTTTGCTTATCTGTACTGTGGCGGCAACATTGTTTTTGTTTCTCTTCTTGGGAGCCTTGGAAGCTATTTTCTCCCAGGCAGCTGGCCCCTGAAGATATCACTCTCTGTCCTGTCCTTGAGACGAGCTTACTGAGGAATTGATATTATTAACCCATAACAACCATTAACCCATAACACCATATTTTCCAAAGTAGTCACAGCCGAAGAAAAAGGGGGGAGATGTGAATAAGGAAGATGTTACTGAAATGCACTTTTACACTTTTACAGTAGCAAAGGACACTGGCGGAAGGTGAGAGAAAATTGAAAATGACTGGCAGACCAGGTGCACGAACGTTTCATGGGAGCATGTTGAACACATGAATACCCTGATTGGAAAAGGAAATGAACTCAAAATGGAGGGATTTGACTCTCAGTGAGATGGCGACTTCTTAAAGGCCAGAGGTGTTACAGCTTCATATTTACAGAATCGGTTAGCCAAGAATGAAGACACCAAAGAAAGTTGTTATATTGAATCGATGCTCCTTTTCTCAATGGTTGACCTCAAATGAAGTTTTGTGAATAAATGAACATTCTTGTCAAGGACTAAGGGTACTGGGGAGGCACCTGTCTCTTAGGAGTCGAGTGCAGATATGGCTCCCATGACTCAGGCATTTCCCAACAGTTCCTGCACTGTCAAGGTGAAAGGACAGCTGTGATTCTGATTGCATACTCCTTTTCTCAATATATTTTTTAAGTGTAGCTTTTTAGGAAAATGAACAGTCTCGTTTAGGATAAAGGTTATTTGGGAGGCACACATTGTTTTATCCATTTTTGGAATTATTGTTCTCTTCGTAACATTGTATCTCAAGGTAAATCTTGTCTCTCATAATGAACCTTGGTTATGTTTCCACGATCTAGGTTGTATTAATTTAGACTAGTAATGTCCAGCTTCTGAAATTATATTATAGAGATCACATACTTTGAAAATGACATTTCTTAAAATAAGCATCAGAATTCTTTTTGACATAATACAGGTCATCAAGAAAGTGATCAATTATAAAATCTATTTTAGTAATAAATAATGCACAGCCATCACATCTTAAGATTAAAGGCTTTCTTGAGTTTGCGTTACTTGAACAATTTCTGCTATACAGCATGAACTGGGTTTTATATGTTGCCTTGGTGTGTTAAAATATAGACTTCTAATTTTGTTCTCCAGACTAAGTATTGCTGCCCTATCCTGCATACAATGAATTCATTGGAAAAATTAATTTGTTTTTATTGCAAGTCGATTAACATTTTGCTATCAATGTGACTGAATTTAGCACTTTCAAATAAGTGTCAGTGCTTATAAAGCACATGTTTTCACTGTAGGCGCCAGTGGAATTGTGGAAAAGGGTTTATCATTGGAGAAGTGTTGCATCATATTCCTCCTTTAACTGGTAGTTTTTATCACAGACTTAGTAAGCCAATTTCCCTGAGTTTTCTCATCTGATAAATGAAAATAATAACATCTACCTGGTGGGATTATTGTGAAGATTAAATGAAAATATATGAACCATATACTAGTACAATGTTTGCCACTTGGTTTGCACTGCTTCCCCTTCTGGATCCAAGCAGCCCAGTGATTAAAATATACATAGTAAAATGGTGCTTTGTTTTCTTCTTGTTAATAAGTTTTTTAACTTGAATTTTTATTACTCTTTAAGTTGGTGATTGTTGCTTTTGATGATGGTGAGCTGTGATGTCCAGCAGTGCCACAGAGAAAATTCTTGTCTTACATCCTGGAGAAATCCCGTGCTTTGCACAAGAGGAATATAGGCATTAATTCTATCAGGTTTTATAATACATGAAGGTTTTTGTTTTGGTCTCTAAATACTGATGTGATATGAATTTATCAATGAGGTAGACTTCCAATTCTAGTTTAAGCTTTTCTAAGTTAACATTGTATTTATTTTAAAAGTTAATATAGTCAAAATGACAATTTTGTGTAAAGAATATCAGTTTTAGTAATACTTTGATGAATAATGGATCCATTATAAATAATATAAACAAGCTGTGAAAAGTACAACATTATGTTTTGGGTTTTAAAATGCAACTGACTAATGATCTTGATGGTGAGAAGTGGACATTTATGTCTTACCAAATACTTTATATGTTCTAATTTTTGACACACATCTGAAGTGACATTTTCAAAAAAATTCAGTGATATACATGTCCATGATGATGACTGGATAAAGAAGACATGGTACATATATATACATGGTAGAATATTACTCGGCCACACAAAATGAAATTTTACCATTTGCGACAACGTGGATGGACGTGGAGGGTATTAGGCTGAGTGAAACAAGTCAGACTGAGAAAGACAAAGAGCCCACTATTTCACTTCTATGTGGAATCAAAAGAACAAAACAAACAAAAAAGCAAACAAAATAGACACAGACTTGTAGATACAGAGGACAAACTTATGGTGCCAGAAGGGAAAAAAGGGTGAGGGTATAGGTGAAAAAAGTGAGGGGATTAAGAAGTGCAAGTTAGTAGTTACAGAATAGTCACTAGTCACAAGGATATAAAGTACAGCATAGAGTCTATAGTCAATAATATTATAATAATAATGTACGGTGCCGGGTACTAGACTCATCGGGGGTATCACTTCATAAATTATTTAAATGTCTAAGCACTACACTGTATACCTGCAACTAATATAATATTGAATGTCAGCTGTAATTGAAAAGAAAATAACATTAAAATAAAAAGAGATTTTAAAAATCTTTTAAAGAGTAAAGGGTATGTATGTGTTTATGTGCATATGTTATATAGTATAGCTATAGAGTTCATATGTACACTCTCTTAGGTCAGGCTCCCATAACAGAATATCACAGACTAGGTGTCTTATACAGCAGGCATTTATTTTCTCACAGTTCTGGACACTGGAAGTCTGAGATGAGGGCACTTGCATGGTCACATTCCAGTGAGGACTCTCTTACAGGTTTGTGGAACTCTGCCTTCTCACTTGTCCTCACTTAGAGGAAAGCTCTCTGATGTCTCTTGTAAGGACAGTCATCCCAAGACAAGGGCCTCACTCTCCTGGCCCACCTAAACCTAATTCCCTGCTAAAGGTGCATCTCCAAATATCGTTCCATTGAGCATTAAGGCTTCAAGGTATGAATTTCAGGGAGAAACAATTCAGTCCATGGTGGGTGTGTATGTGTGTGTGTGTGTGTGTGTGTGTGTGTGTGTGTGTGTGTCTCTGTCTGTCTGTCTTTAGGAAGTGAATAATTTATTGACAAATAGTGAAATTAAAATTATTGTATTTTAGGATTGCTTCATAATTAGATAAAAGTGATAGATGTAGAATGCTCTCCTGAAAACATAGTAGAATTTTCTTTCATGTTGTTTAATTTTTGTTTCCAAGTTAAAACTTTAGTGTACTTTTATTAGTAGATTAGGACTCACAGGAGATAGTTTTCTCACAATGATTTACTTATTCTGGGCATATCATTAAAAGGCAGCCATTCATTGTATTCCAGAGGTTTTCAACCATGGACGGAGATGAAGAACTCTATGAAAAATACAATACACTGTGAAACACAATAATAGAAGCTCACACCATTGAGGAAGCATGTTGGGGAAACATTTTACTGTGTTTGAACACAATCAGCATAGATTTGAACTGTATTTAGAAGGAAAGTAGAGTTTAGCCACTCCAAAAAAATGTGAAAGGATGTTTCACACTAAAGACTCAGCACATACAGAAGTATAAATAAGGACTATGAGAGACATTGTCTCAACATCTCAAATACCAAAATCAACACAATTCTGGGTGACCAGTTGCTCTGAACTGTTAACAACTCTTAGGTTTTGAACAAATCAATTTTATTACATTCTGGGAAAATTCAGGATACATTTATGGTAGTCATTATACTGCTCATCAATATTCCCGGTTATCCTTTTCCCAGACACTAGTAAATTTGAACTTTCTAACTCTCTTGCCATTAGAGATGGCATGTGACTTGCCCCAGCCAATGAAGTGTGTATAAGCAAAGTCTGTCACTTCAGAGCTGGGGCATTTAATGTTGATGCAAAACTGCTCCATGTGATGGGACCTCTGAAAGCCTGGATCCCCCTCTGAAGCATGATGCCAAAAAAAATGTCTATTATATTCAGCCACTGAGGTTTGGGCTTATTTGTAACAGGCATAACCTAGCCTGATACAATAATAAAACTGTGTTCGCCCCCCCCCCCCCAAAGGGATTTATTTTGTTATGAAATTGGAATTAGACGCCAGGTTCTGACCATTATAAACAAACTTTTCACTCACATGACTGTCTAGTGGCATTGAAGAGTCCTGAAGGATCCTGGACAATTGCTTGTGGTTCCTATCACCCCTGTCCACCCTACTCCTTGGTCACTGTGACAACTCAAACACCATCCCCATCAATTCCCCATTCACTCCCTGCTGCGCTGTAAACAGCTGGCCTCCACGGACCAGACAGATCATAAAAAGCAGTGAGCAGGACTGGACCAAGATGCCTATAGAACCTGGGCTTCTAAAGGAGCGACCACTGCCAACTCCACCAGTTTGTTGCCTCAGGACATTCACTCTCAGTTGACAAATCTTTCAAGAAAAGGCCAACATCCATATTTTCACGTCCAATCTTTTGATTCAGTAATATCTGCATGCTTAAATTTTAAATTTAAACATTTAAAATTTTAAATTTAAACACTCTCAGAGTCAAACTAAATGGTTCTGTTGGTTTGATGAAGCCACAGGGCAGCATTTTGCAAACAACATGTCCAATGCGAGTGAAACTTAGTCTTCTACTTTGCAAAATTCCCTTCTATTCCAAGTGACAAAACAGATCATAACACCTTACCGGTAGAGAAGCCACGTGGTTGTGTAAGCCATGGCAATTGCTAATGTCTGCCCTCTGTGCCTTACTGCAAAGTCAAATTTAATAATGAGGTAGGTTCTGTAATTGTCCCATTTAACTAATAGCAGAATCCAACCTTCTGAATTCCAAGTCATCACAGTGTGCTCCTTCCTGCCAAGATGTCCTATTTGATTATTTAATTTTTAAAAATCCTGTTTCCTGCCTCTCCTGTCTCAGAATGTCCTTAAACATCCTTCATGGAGCTAGTTCTAAAGACCGCTGCAGAAAAATGATGAAGTGGTAGAGTAAAATATGAAATGAAAATGAAGAGGAACCAGTGGCCAGGAAGAACACTGAGGCCCTGAGGGCTGTGACTAGGCTGTGTTGGCACCTCGCTGTGACTGTGACAGGGGAGAGTAACTCCCGGGAATCAGGCTCCCTTTTGCTGGTGGGAAAACAGCGCTTCTCAGGCTAGGACTGGTGTCTTCCCGAGCCCACCTAGAGTAGAAAAAAGGAAAGAAGGGTGGCAAAGAGAAAGAAGGAGGTGCAGAACAGAAAAGAGGACAAGCAGGGCACTGGAGCTCACACTGGCCAGCTCAGGACAAGTGAGGTTGCCAAGACACCCATGGGGGAGATGGCCACGAAAGGGGCCTGGGAGGGAGCCAGAGTGGGTGGGGCAGGAGCCCTTAGAAGGGCTCCAGGTTGCCGACTGGATCCATGCTGGGAGGTACGGAGGGTGTCCAGCATGCAGGCAGATTGGGCAGGAGCACCCTGCTGGCTGGCTGTGGGGCCCGGGGGAGGGGAGGTGGATGAGACCCCATTAGAAGAGTTGTAAAAAGCCCACAAGTCCACAGGTCTGACTCTCATCTGTTTACTCTGCACAGGGTAGTGGATGTCAGATGACACAGGGGGGTGGGATCGCGACTCCCACCCGTGTTCCCCAGACAGCATCCTTATTCTCCTTGGTGCACCTTAAGGAAATGTGAGTTTTAGCTTAGGTTATCTGTTTGAATTTTAAAAGTGCTTAAGTCAGTGTGGGACTGTTCTCTGCTGTCAATCTCAGAAGGCCAGCTGGACTCGCGACCTGCCCATGTGACAGCGAGTCCACAGGTCTAAGGTGTCGAGGCACCAAGGGGGACTTCAGGAGGTGTGCGGAACTGTGCATGCAGGCAACCTTGCTTTATTCTGGACACAGCAGCAGCACATTTCTGGCCTATAAATCGGGAATTTTGAATCACCCAATAATCTCATTTAGTGCTTTTCAAGCCCCTGTCATCTAGAATAGTTTCAGCACATTAGTGAGAAGCATGAAAACATTAATGAGTGACTCCATGGCCCACGTGTGGTGTGTGGCCATGTATTGCGTAGCACACTGAGAACACTTTTTTCTCCATGGATGATGCTGTGGGGCAGAGCTGACTAAGGACTGGAGCCCTGTCTAAGAAGCAATAGTGACTGTGCCCTGGAGGTTTCTTGATTCTGTTCTGTCCACTGGACAGTTTGCTACAGAAGTCATCACTGACACCGGAACAGTGAATTGTGAGAATTTCAGTGGTTAGGAAAAATTAATGAGTAGAGTTTAGAATCTGACTTCTTTTTAGATTCTGGCAATGGAAAGTAGGATGAGAATGTAATAAGGGAGCCTGTTCAACCCAGAATCTGGCTCCCACTAGCTCCCCAATTTTTTATAGGTCAGTGGGTGTATGTGTACCTTCCTAGTGGTGGTCAGTTCCCAGTGTCAGGCCTGGGGTCTCAGGGAGGCCTCCTGGATGGTTCTGTTACGGGCGCAGGGGTCCTTGCCGCACTCAGCATACAAATCAAGAGAGTGGGTGAAACAGTTTTGCAGAGAGAAAGATTTATTAAAGTGAAAGCTTGATGCAACAAAAGAGAAGAAATATGTGGCTCCCAAGGATCACAGGTCCAGCGGTTTTATGGCCCTTAGGGTTAGGGGCCAGCCCCCACGTTTTAACATTCCCTCCCCAAAGCACGTTGAGGCTGGTTCTACACTGCGCCTGAGCAGGGTACCTATATGCTACTTTACGCCTCGCATGCCTCCTGAGTATCTTGAATCTCCCCCTCGGGGGTGTATTTTACTGTGATGGTGAGGAAAATTTGACTAGCATTGGCTCTTTACCCATGTGCGGGAGCAACTTTATGGCCTTTCTCGGGGCTGCTCCTCTCTCCTATGATTGTGGTTCTACCTGCTCATTGTTTCATATTGTCGTAGGGAGGTGGTGCCAGGTCGTTGTTCCAACTGCAGGTTCCAACTAGGTGACTACTGACCACAATTGCATTTACATGCACTCTCCATCCCCGTTATCACCCCACTCATAATAACTATTAATCTTTTTTGTCTCTGTAGATGAACATTTTATGAAAATTTCTTTTAAGTGGAATATTAATTTATGTGTCCTTTTTGGTGTCTTTTCTTTACTTTAGCTTCTTATGTTGAGGTTCATTTCTTGTATAATGTACCATTTCTTCATTCCTCTTGATTGGTGAATAATATTTGATTATATGAACATACACATATTATTTTTATTTTCACTATGTCATGAGTATTTAGGTTCATTCACTTTGGGCTATTATAAACAGTATTACTATGAGCATTCGCCTATGGGTTTTGAGTGGCCATATGTTCTGAGGGGTGTAGACATCTGGGTGTATAATTTCTGGGCCATAGCGTATCTCCATGTATAATATTCTGGAAAAAAATGCCATGTTGTTTTTTCCACAGTGTCTGCACATTTTTACAATTCCACCCGCAGTGTATGAGGATTTTATATTCTCCACATTGTTGTCAATACTCATTATTATCTCGTTTATATAATCCTCTTTGGAGGGCAACTATTATCTCTTTGTGGTTTTAATTTACATTTCCATAATCACAAAGAATATTGAGCACATTTTACATTCTTATTGGCAACTTCTGTGTCTTCTTTGGAGAAATGTCTATTCAGTGCCTGTCCATTTTTTTTAAATGGTTCATTTTTTATTATTAACTTCCAAGTGTTCTTCATGTATTGTAGAGATATAATTCAAAATAAATATTTTGAAAATATTAATTGGAAATATTTTTTTTCATTAAGCAACTTGCCTTTTCATTTCCTTCTGCTACTGTTTGAAGAACACAAGTTTTTAAATTTAAGGTGCAATTTATCTCATTTTTTAAAATTATTGATACTATTTTTGGTGTAATCCAAGAAAGCATTGCCTAATCAAAAGTCACAAAAATTATTCCAATGTTTCTCAATAAATTTATACTTTTAAAATTCAATTATTTTAATTAGTTTCAAGTATACAGTATGTTGGTTAGACATCTATACTGTTTGTAAAATGATCCCCCCAATTGCTGCCTCCTTCCCCTGCCCCTCCACCTAGCCAACGTATTAATGCTAACTGCATTCACTATGCCGTGCTCCCCATCCCTGTCACCATCCATCAGCTACTAATTTGTACTTCTTTAACCCTCCACACCATTCTCCAAGCCCCTGAAACCCCCTCTCCTCTGTCTGTCACCAAATTGTCCACTATATTTGTGAGTCTGTTTTTATTAGTTTGTTCTTTTTATTTCTTAGATTCTGCATGTAAGTGAAATTATATAGTGTTTATCTTTCTCTGTCTGATTTAAATACATTCTAGGTCAATCGAAGCTATATCTTTTTTCATCCTCTTTCTTTTCATATGTAAGTGTCTTGTTTTCTCATCCTTTCAGCCACTGTATCTTTTGGTTGGAGCACTTAATTCTTCTCCGTTTAAGGTATTTATTAATAGGAATGTAGTTGCTACCATTCTTTATTCCTGTTTTTGATACATGTTTTTTTCTTCTTAAAGAAGTCCCTCCAACGTTTCCTGTAATTCTGGCTTGGTGGTGATAAATTCCTTGAGCTTATTTTTGTATGAGAAGTTTTTTATCTTACCTTCAACTCTAAATGATAGCTTTGCTGGATAAATTATTCTTGGTTGTATATCCTGGGTCTTCATCCTGTCGAATGTTGTTTGCCAATCCCTTCTGTCCTGCATAGTTTCTTTTGAGAAATCAGCTGCCAGTCGTATGGGTGTTCCCTTATAAGTAACTATGTGTTTTTCTCTTGCTGCTTTTAATATTCTTTCTTTGTATTTAAACTTTGGCATTTTAATTATGATGTGTCTTGGTGTGGGCCTCTTTGGATCCTTGATTTTTGGAATCCTCTGAGCTTCCTGGGGTTTTAAGATCATTTCCTTCACCCGATTAGGAAGGTTTGCCATCATTATTTCTTCAAATAACTGTTCAACATCTTGATTTTCTTCAGTTATACTGATGAGGCAAATATTTGGATCCTTAATAGTGTACGATATGCTTCTTAAATTATTTTTAAAGTCTTGACATCGTATCTCTTGCTGTTCTGATTGCATGTCCTTGGCTTTCCCATTCTCTAGATAAGGCATTTGATCTTCTTCTTTATTCACTTTGTTTATTCCATTTAATATACTTCTCATCTCAGATAATGTGTTCTTCACTTCAGACTGATTCCCTTTTATAATTTCCATTTCCATTTTTATGTTTTTTATCTCTTGTTAAAGTTCTCTACACTTCCACTCAGTTCATTGAGCATCTTTATAACCATTACAGTTGGAGATCTGTTCTGTTCTCTCATATGGTTTCTGCTTCTTTGTCTTCCTATTATGGCTGCGTTTCTATGTCTGTTTCTATGTACTAAGCAAAGCTCCTAAGTCTCCCAGTCTTATTACTGTGGATTTGTGAAGTAGGTGTCCAATGGCACAGTCCTGAGAGGGGCTCCGCTGCAGGCCAAATTTAGTCCAGGCCTCTGCCTCTCCTGAGCCACCTGTTAAGATTCAGCATGCAATCCACAGATGCTGTGCTTATAGTTGCCTCAAAAAGCCACACCAGAAACTGAGTCCCAATGCCTCCAGTGTGAGCCTAGGCCCTGCTCAGCAAGGAGCACCTGACTCGCTGAGGGTATACCTGGATGTGGCTTGGGTGAGACTGTGAGTTGGGGTAGGAAGGGTTTCAAGAAATCCTCTGGGTGCAGTGACCTCTGTTATCCAGTTTGATGACATCAAAGCTATGGCATTGCTGTGTCTGGTACACTGGTATGGGGGAGGGCTCATCAGGGAACGATGGATACCACTGGCACTTCTGTAAAGATAGAGTCTTGCCTCAGCCCTCACTCTGACAATGCCTCCCTGTAAGTCCCTGCTGCCCCCTGTGTGCAGCCGAATCAACACTGGTGCTCAGAGCGAGCAGGTCTGTCACCGCGAAAATCTGCTCACAGATGGGGCCCCTTTAAGAGGCTTCTGTCACTGCCACTGCCACAGTCTCCATTTCACTCAGTGGCTTGAGACTGGGTAGCCCTTTGTCCTTGCCCCATCCTAAATTCAGCTGTTGCAATGTGATTTCTAGGATTTCTACCTAGTTGTATGGCTTATTTTTCTTGCTGCTGCTCCTTGTTTCCATCACAACTTTGATTTGGTGGCCAGAGGGATAAACAGAGCCTCTATCACGTACGCCATTTTTTTCTCCAATAAATTTATACTTTTACATTTTTTGTGTCATCCATTTTGAGTACCTTCGTATTATATGAGTTAGGGGACCAACTCGATCATTGTGCATATAAATATTCAATATTCATATCGCCATTTGTTGAAAGGATAGTCCTTTTTAAGTTGAACTTCCTAACGCCTCTGTCAAAATTAATTTTAATAAAGTGTTTATTACTAGACCTGAAATCTACCTGATTGGTCCACATGGATCAATACTTATGCTAGTACAACACAGTCTTAATTATAATACCATTGAAGTAAGATTTAATATATGTGATTATGAGTCATGCCATATTGTTTTTCTTTTTAAAGATTACACTGCACATGCAGTTTGGTTTAAATTTACATGTCCAATTTAAGATAAGCTTGTCAGTTTTTCTAAAAAATCTTTTGGTAATATGAAAAACTGCATTAAGTTTGTGGATCAATTTGATCTTACCAATATTGACATTAGTATTGAACATTTGATGACTTCTGTTAATTCAAATATTTTTCATTTATTTAATATATAATTTCAAAAAAACTGTCAGTGAAGAAAATTAGGTTAGCTTAAATTTCTAAATATTTCTTAATTTGATGCTATATTCACATCTTTTATTACTACTATGTAATAGTATAATTCAATCTTGTATTTTGATTTTGTATCCTGTGACCTTTTTAACTTACTCATTAGTTCTAGTGGATTTTTAGTGAATTCCTCACAAAAAATTTTATACAGTGTTATGTCATCTGTAACAAAGAACAATTGTATTTCTTTTCCATTGGGGAGTTGATTGATTTTTTTTAATGTACGCAAACGTTGCAGTTGTGAAATAATCCCAAATGGTCATGGTGTATAATAACTTTCATCATTTTTCTTGGGTTTCAGTTTGCTAGTATTTTGTGAGAATTTGTGTGTCTATATTCAGGAGAGATTACGATCTGATAATTTGTTTCCCCATAATGTTTCCGATATACAAATCAGGGTAATACAGCCCTCATCAAATAATTGGAGAAATTACAACTTCTAGGTATGAAAGATTTTTCAAATGAATTTGTGTTAATTGTTCACCATATATGTTAGGTAGAATTTACCAGCTAAGGCACTCAGCCCTAAGCTTTTCTTTGTGGGTAACTTTCTAATTAATTTAAAGAATTTTCTTGTTATAAATAAGTCTTCTCAAATATTTTTTCCTATGTAGATCATATTATGTATTGATATTTCTTTTGAGTATCACTGAATAATTTGTGCATATCAAGATATATATTTTTAATGTGTACTATTCCATGTTTCCAGATCTTCTGGCAATGGACATGGAATAAATGGAAAAAAATAATACATAAGAATGAGGCTTTGGAAGAATTATTTTATAGTCTAAGGTTACTAGGATGAAAATTATGGCTATCAATTATGCTGCAACTAATAATTATATTTATGGGCAGATAAATTAGATATTAAACAAAAAATAATAATTTTTTGAAGACTGCCCTATAAACTTGAATTTCATCAAAACAGCAGACTGAGCCTATATTCTTTATGGGACAATGTTTAGATAGGTCATAAAAATTTAATTGTAAAAAAAACGAATACAAAATAACATTGTAAATGAAGACTAATATGAAAATTTGGCAAATAACAACCCTAACCCTAACGCAAACCCTAAACCTAACCCTAACCCTAAACATGAACCCTAATCGTAACCCTAACACTAACCTTAAAACCTAACCTTAATCCAAACACCAAAACCTAACCCTAACCCTAACCATAAAATGAATCCAAATCCTAACCCTAACCCCTAACCCTACTCTAACCCTAACCCAAACCCAAACCCAAACCCAAATCCTAACCCTAACTATACCAAACCCAAACCCTATCCCTAACCCTAACTCTAACCCTAACGATAACAAAAACCTAACTCTAACCCTAACCTACACCCTAAAGCTAACTCTAACCCAAATCCTAAACCTAACCATAACCCTAAATACGAAACCTAACCTTAAACCTAACCCTAACCTTAACACTAACCCTAACACTAAGCCTAACCCTAACCTTAATGTTAACACTAAACCCTAACCCTAAACCTTAACCCTGACCTAACTCTAACTCTACTCTAACCTAACCCGAGATTTTAAAAGACATTTTATTTATTTAGTATTTAATGTTGTTTACATTGGGATTTTAGTCCTGGTACTTAGTCTGACATATTCCATGTAGTGGTTTTAGAGTGAGACCTAGCCAGATGTGCTATCAACTCTCTGTGTGATCGTGGGCAAATTACTAATCTCTCTCTGCCTCCATTTCTTTGCCTATAAAATAGCAATAAAATGTACTCGATGAAAAGTTGTCGTACAATAATGTATATATTCACGTAACACCTAGACATCTGTGAGCATTCGATATATATTAGCTTGCAGCATCAGCAATAACATCACACAAATAATGCAAATGGACTTTTTGGTTTAAAGAGCACTGGACTGATAATTGATCTGGCACTGAGCTGACCTCGGTTATTGACTTCAACAGATTCAAAGGCATGAGAGTGGCAGAATTCCAGCTGTAGTTGAGGGATGGTTGTGAAGTGAAAAATTGGAGGCAATGATTGTAGGAATATTTTCTGAGGAACATAACTGTGAAAAATTGTGGAGATAGTGTCAGAAGTTGGTAGAGAGTACAAAAAGAGTTGTTTTGTTTTAATGAGAGAAAGGTAGATGTCTTATAGTCTGTAGAGGAAAAGGTTGAAAGTACAGAGACAGAGCTGATGAAGCATTAAACATCGAAAATATGGGAGAGAGGCTGATGAAGGCATAAGAACTTCAGAACAGACGAGTCAGTTTGTTCCTCTGAGATCTGAATAAAGACAATAAGTATAGATATACATACTTTTATAGTTATAGGCTGAGAAGTGGAGATATTTCACACTGCTATCCTCAATTTTTATGTGAATTACAACATCACTGGAGAAGACTGAAAAAATATGTGATTTGAAGAAAAGGGCGAACTTTTGGAGCAGGACAAAGAACATAGAACACGACTTTTCCAAATAAATAAAAGCACAGTTGCACTCAGAGATCATGGACTTATAAGTAGCATTAGTCTGCCTGATTATTTAACTCCTTTTGTTACTCTTCCGTCACCCAAGACTAGGTTGGTAGTTAAATTAATTCAAGAGGAGAAAGTTCCAGGTGTGGAAGGAGGAAAGAAATGAGAACAAGGTGACTGTGAAGTCTACGTGAAGAGGGAAGGAACATAAGCCCTGAAATAGTGAGAGCGGAGAAGATATTTTGAAACTAAAAATTCGCTGTTATTATAGAAGTGGTCTTAACTGAATAAGCAAGTGATGGGAAGTTGTGGTCAGAAATTTATACATTAAAGTTTGTGCTTCCAGAGCTGGAGTGTTTTCTTGGAAACAATATCTCCAAATAACAAAAGACCAGAGTGTAGTTATAGAATTAAATTGATGCAGTCCGTCTGTTCGAAGATGGAAGGATTTTCATGCCTAGGAATTTTAAATGGGTTATTGGGTGTGCCATATACATAAACATTGAAATTCATACAAAATGAAGGTGAAGTTATAGAGGTAAACTAAGAACTAGATACCTACAGCCTCATTATATTCATCAACAAGGAAGGGTAAAATGTATACTACATACAAATGCATGGATTTTGATTTAGAGAGCAGTTGCACATGGTTGATTCAAGAGTGACCAGGAAGCTATAAAGACAGCAGAAAAAGAAAAAGAAAAAAAAATTTTACACACATACACACACACACACACGCACGCACGCACCTATATATTAGGAGAGCAAAGTATATGCATCTTGAGCTGAATAAGAAAAGAAAAGATTGATGCATTATATAAAGGGAGTTACAATCTTATGATAATATGTCTGAAGTAATGAGAGTTTTATTTGGTTTTGTGGTTAAATTTGCATGTTCATTGGTAAATGTCTAGGTGGAAAATGTTATTTTTTAATGTTATAGTAAAAATTTAGATAATTATGACATTATACTGTACTTGGCTATACAATATCTTGAAAAAACATTTGTTGACCAATATTCTTTTCAATTTATAAGGAAACCTGAAACTCTAAGTGACCTTTTAAAATTATACCTGACTTTTGAGTCCATCTCTTTTCAAAACACAATACAAAAAGCAAACAAGTAAAATTAAAATTATTAAAAGTACAAAACAAATAGATACAATGCACTCTGTGCTGAAACTCTCGTCATTTGTTCACATCCTGAACCAGATTTAAAATTGTGTTCTTGATTTTGTTGTCTGTAATTTTTGTGACTTGGTACATACTTAAATGAATCATATTTTGTAACTGATTTACAAAAAGAACATTGTTAACTGTGCATGATTGCACTATACACCCCCAATATATTTCAGTCATATCTTAAATATAGGTTTCAGTCTCAAATCCATTGTTCATTAAAAATTGAATAGACTCAACATTCAACTTGAAAATTATAAAAGTATGATAGTGGAAAATAAATCGTAAAAGTAAAATATTGGATTTTTCTCATTCACTGTTTAACTTACTAGTATTCCACTATATATTTTTGGCTGAGAGCAGGGAGACTTGAAAGAATGCTAATGATTCTGTCAACCATCCTCAATAAGTGTTTTCTGAAATGAGAACTTTGAGATTTCAAAGAGGATCAAGTCCCTTCAAAGAAATAGAAATTTAAAATGGAGTCATTACTAACAACAGGTAGAGTTTTGTATTTTGGGGAAAGAAAAAAAAAAAAAGAGTACAGTAAGCATGACATTTTTAAATCCTATATCTCATTTTTGACAATTTGCTCCAAATGTGCTATGGAAAGTTATAAAAGAAAATACATATCCCTGAGTTGCAATTATTCATTCCATATCCAAACTTTTGCATTAAACGATTTCTGTTTCATAAAAAGTACGTTTAAAAGAGCACCTTAATCTGTTAAAATAACATATGGCTATTTTGTGGTTGTCATAATTTAATAAACTAGCAATACAATAAAATGAAATTGCTCATTTATTGAAATTGTAAGTTAGCAACTAAGAACTGTGCAAAGAAGCTTAATGTACCAAGCAATCATAATGATTCCATTGTAGCCACCTTTTCTTTTCTAAATGTGACTGTGTTGTGTTACCAGGTCTATTTTCAAATATAAAAGTTTAGAATCTCACAACAAAAATTGAGTAAAAGAATTTAGACCGAAAACAGAACAGATATTATGACCCCATCAATATAAAGTTTAAAAATACGCATAACTAATCTATAGCGTTAGAAATTAGGATAGTGATTTCCTCGCGGAGCTAAATGTGACTGGAAGGGAATGAAAGACATTCTAGGATGCAGATGCTGGTCGCATGGATGTGTATATTTGGCAAAATTTTATTGAGCCGTACACTTAAGATTTTTGCATTTTTTGGTGTGTGTTTGTTGTACCTCAATAATTTTGCATTAACAATAAAAAGTTTGTATTAGGGGAAATGCCCCTGTTAATCATAAGTTAGTTCCAGATTTGCTCATAGTGTAAAAAGAAATGTCTTTGATTACTTGATTCAAACTCTGATTTTAACTTTAGTTGGAAATGTGCTTTTTTATTTCTTATGTTGTTCTTTGTTAAATGAATAAAAACTCTGAAGTTCAAAACTTAAAAAGAAAACCTTTGGTAACTATTTTTTCTTTGTTCTTTTTTTTTCTCTTGAAGTAAAAACGTGACCTAATGTTGAAATCTAATTACCATTCCTCTAACGGGAAAACTAAACTCTGTCATTATGTAAAACATCCAGATCATCTAAAGAGATCTGGTGGTAGTCAGACCTTGTCCTATTCTAAAGCTGCATCTTAATACACATTTATATTATTTACTATTATTGTCATTATTATATCACAACTTTACCACTTACTATGTAGTCTTTGGCTATTTAAATTTAATTAAAATGAAACTAAACTATAATTTCAGTTCCTTAGTCACATTATCCTCATTCCAAGTGTTCAATAGTCATACGTGCCTAGTGGCTACTGTATTGGACAGAACATACTTAAAGCATTTCCACCATTGCAGAAAGTTATGTTGGACAGCACTGATATATATAATTGGAATAATACATTCCTCTGAGAGTTTTTATTTCATCAAAAATGTTTTTTTTGGTAGAACTTTTAGCATTGTAATGGCAAAACAGAAATTCTTGATACATGATATTTAACAATAATGTCACTGGTTAAGGTAAGAATAATCAGATAATGAAAATAGTAATAAAAACATAACATTTACATATCTAGTTTCACGAGTAGGGTGTATATAGCTTTGTATTAATTCACTAAGATTAATTCTGCTTCTAAATAGTTCACTATGAAATAATTCTTACATTGGCATTCTGGAAAACTTCCCTGAAGTAGAAGCCATAAAGCCAGCCTAATATGCGCACAGCTTTATTAAACACACACACACACACACACACACACACACACACACACACAACATATAATAAGCAACTATGTACTTTTTAAAAAATTCTAAATATTAAGAAAACTTAACATGTAAGTTATAAGCATGTGCCCCAGAAATAAATATGGTTAATCAGAATACAAGATAATGAAAAAGGAAGTTGAATTAGTATTCTAACTCTCTCAAATTACAACATGGCATTAACTAATTAGAATGTCTTTATGCATCTCTGGGATTACTGGTTAAAAGCTCTGAACTTCAATTTGTCTTACTGTCGTTTGAAGTATAAATGTGTTTATTTCATTGTATTTCCCTTTAGGAAATAGGTTAGCTATAACACACACACACAATCACATACTGTGCTTGTACACAAAGCAAGGGTTAGGTAAACAATCAATCCCACCCTTAAACCAACTTGGACCACAGCCCAGAGATGAACTCATTTTTTGACATGCCAGACAAAACACTTGATTCATGGACTGGACTTGGTTAGTGTCTATGCACTTTAATTCAGAGTTCAGTGGTTATTATCATTCTAATGACAACCATTCAACATAAAGTGGACGTAAAGTCTATAAATCTATATAATATCCAGAAAAAAATAGACTTTTTTATATTATTACTACATAAGGAACATCACCCTTACAAACATAAATAAGTCCTTTGCTAAAAGTTTTTCTTTTTCCTGGTTATTTATAACCTGTGTCCCCGCCCCCCTCCTAGGCTACTGATAAAGGTACTGGCAATTAGAGTGCCATGGCATACAGACTCATAATACCTCCGATTAAAGAGGGAAAAGGAGGATTACACAGGTGGAAACATATACAAGGCATATCAAAACTGCTCTGCTCTTCCATAATATGAGAAGGTCCTTCCTCAAGTTTCAAGTCATTGCAGCTGACGGCTATGGGAAGGGACTAAGTGGCAAAGCTGATGTACTTGTAAGTAGATAGAACTTCAGATAAGAGGGTACATAAAATACTAGTCAGGGGTCAGTGTTTTTAACTCATAGAACATTTAAATTATTTTGATATCAGGTTTCTATAACATGTGATTAATTCGAATTCAGGTTGTTGAGAGCTGTAGTTTAGTATATAAAAATATAGCTTTATGGTTTGTTTTTTTTTTTGTCATTTGGGAAATACAGCATATGCTTTCATATATAATTGTGACAGTCATGTCGTAAGCATCAGATTTCTATTTGGTCTGTGGATCTCAAGTTTAATATAGAGTTGGCTGGAGCTACTCGAAATTATAAAATGCTTTACAGAGTTGTGTCGTAGAAGTTAAAAGATTTTTTTTTATTACTGTTTAAATTACTTTTAGGCCTTGTGTAATTTAGAAAACGAAAGGAAATATTTTGAGGCAAGTTTATGTCCCAATAGATGATTTTTTCCTGGTTTCACCAAAATCCCCACTGATGATTCTGATGACCCTTGACTGTTATATTTGGCTTCAGTCAGGAACATCACCTATGTACTCTGCTTTTTACAGTCTACACAAGCTCAGTGGTAGATTATTCCCAAGGGTGTTTTGATATTAACACTTATTTAAAATATTCAATAAGAGTGCATCTATCCTATGGAATACCTATAATTATTTGGACTTTTCTCTGATTAGATTCATCAGAAATTATATTTATTATTAAAACTATCTGTCACTTAAAGACTGAAACAAGTGTAATTTTTCTTTTGCTCTCTACATCTTATTAAATCTTTATCTTCGACAGTTTTCTTCATTTAGTTCTCTGGACAAGTTTAACCTTTGTATATATGCAGACATCAGTGACCAAATATTATTCTTTTCAGATAATGATAAAGACCAATCACCATGATGGTGATTAGTATGAAGGACATAACTTTCTTATGTATAACAGTAAAGCTGCGTAGATTAAACAAAGGCC
>CM053508.1:75400000-75555809 GCA_028627145.1 Eidolon dupreanum | reverse complement strand
CGGACAGACAGAGAGACAGATAGAGAGAGAGAGATGCAGGCGTGTGGCTATCTAAGCAGGTGGAAATGCATGAATGTCTGCATGTATGCGCCTGTGTGAAAACTATCTTGAGTGTCCAGGTACGTTTTCAGGTGTCTGATGATGTGGTTGTTTGGTGTCTTTGCTAAAGTGTGAGTGCAAATCAGCATGTGAGCATAAATCGTCCTTCAGGTGTATCATTGTCCAGATAAGTGTGTGACTATTTCATATATTTTTCCCCAGAGAGACCTGTAAACGTTGGGATGGGCCTGGTCTGAAGGAAACATGTCAAAAGGGAGGGGAATCATCTCAGTCCTATTGTGAGAGTTTGCTGGGTGCCAGATGATAGCTGAACTCTTTGCGGGAAACACATCAAGAGGTATGTAACTATCTGATCTTGACTTTATGGACCTGCAACTGATATAAACTAGGACTTCATCCATGCTTCAGCCAAGGATCTCCATTTCAAACAGACCAAGAATTTGATCCAAGAATTCTGCCAAAATGGACCACTGACCACACCACAGCCCGGGATCATGCAGTTGGATCCCCTAGGCCCTTTTTGCCCTACCACACCTGCATTCTCATAGAATCTATCATTCACATTTGCCCTTGAACAACTTACAAGGGTTTGCCTCACAGAGTCAGAGCATCCTGGATTATTCCTTATGGAATTGGGATTGCTTCCAAGTGGAATCAGAGCAGAGTTGCAGCAAGAGGCAAAGACCCTGACGGGACAGGAATATCCAACTGTTGGGAACTGCCTGGGTCTCAGGAGGCATATTTTCACCCAACTCCCAGGGAATAGGTGCCTGCCCAGTACGCTTTGTCCACAATGAGAATGTTTATTTTTCCACAACACTCTGTTCTTTTGGTCAACTCTTGAGAAAAGAAGCATGAGTTAGCATCACAGCTTTCTTTGCATGTCTCCATTTTGGGATACCCAGTCCAGAAATTATTAGGCTATAACACCTCTGGCCTTTGAGAAGCTGTCTCCTCACTTTGAGTCAACCCCTCCTTTTCGAGTTCATCTCCTTTTCAAATCAGGGGACTCACGTATTCCACATGCTCCCATGAAACATTCATACACCCTGTCTTCCAGTCATTTTCAACTTACTCTCACCTTCCACCAATGTCCTTTGCTGCCATCTCTGTGACTCAATGAAAAACCATCCCCTCAAGACCACACAGCATTCCAATTTGTCCCCAGTTCTGTTGTCACCAGTAAGCCTGACTCATCTTACCCTATTCACATTTTTGTTATGTGGTTGTATCCCCATATTTAATGAGGCATAGCTTGCCTCTATTGAAATGGGAGTTTTCTACCATGGATGGACCTAGAGTGTATTATGCTGAGTAAATTAACTCAGACAAAGAAAGACAAATGCTATGTGATTTCATTTATATGTGAAATCTAATGAAAATAATTAACAAACACAACAGAATTAGGCTCACAGATACAGAAAGCATTTTGATGGTTACCAGATGGGAGGAGGCGTTGGGGGCATGCGTGAATGGAGGGAAGAGGTCAAGAAATAAAAATTGATAGTTACAAAATGGTCATGGGGATGGAAATTATAACAAACGGAACATAGTCAATAATATTGTAATAATTATATATGGGTCAGAGGGAAACTACATTTATCGGGTTGATTGCTTCATTAATCATATAAATGTCTAATAACAATATTATACTCCTGAAACTAATATAATGTTATATGTCAAGGGTAATTAAAATATTTTTAAAAATACTTTAAAAATTGGAGTTTCTGATTGCATAGTCCTGGGGCTTTATTTTCAATCAAATGATTACTGGTCTCAGAAAAAGAATATAAGATTTCAAAAGTATCTGTGAACCAGTGAATGATCTCTATTTCAAATCTCAAGTTAAATTTAGACTAAATTGGCTAAGAAAAAATTAAATTCTTAACTATATGAATTAAACAGAAGTTTCTAAGCAGGAAAAAAATATATAACTTCTAAGTATTGGCCCCATTACTTACTCTTAGTATAAAGTACAGTGAACCAATTTATCCCTTCTTTAACTCTTAAAAATTTTAATTTAACTTATACTAGGAAGCCATTTAAAATGTTTTCCTCATGAAACATGATTTTCCTTCATATTATATTTGAAGAAATATATATTGTCTTCTATACTCTCATTGAAAAAGGTAAATCACACATCAGTGTCACCTGTTAAGAAGATCAATTTTGGGAGGAATAAAGCCTCAGTGTATTTGGATTCATAAATGTATTAATAAAATTCTGTAATGATTTTAAAATTATATTTTTAACAAAGCTATTTTTCACAATTGAATCATTTTCTTGAACAGAGAAATTTGTTTCATTAAAAACATAATTTTTTCAACTGTACATATAAGATGCCTAGAATGTTTGAAACAAAAATATCACAAAGAACATTATGCTATTAGTTTTCATAAAGCAATCTCTAAGCTTTAAAGGAATAAAATTTGAATAGAGCTTCTAAAACTGTGGTCATATATTTATATTAGAAATATAAGGCCTTAAACATATCTGGGATATTAGGACTGAAAAAATAACGTAACATTCTTCAATGTTGTTTTTCAAGTTATACGAGGAATGCATTTGTGGGTCAGTTAATCATGAGTAAAGAATCATTAGAATTATTTGTCACAGACCTTCTGTTTGGAACTAGAAAAGCCAAGACAATGAAGTATATTACACATTGTACCCTAAAGCAAAACCATCAAATGAAATCAATAGCATTTGAGTTGTTATATCATCAGTTTAGTTTATCTTAATTGTCTGTCTTTTATTCCTGATTGAAAAGATAGCTATTGAATCAAAACACAATGACATATTAATAGAAAACTATTGCTTTTTTCTTCCATCTTTAATGATAATTATCATTTTACCATAAAAGAAAACTTGCACTTCAATTGTAGCACCCCATAAATCAAACTGAGCTATAAAAATGCATATAATTGCTTTTGTTCTGCATAAAAATATGAGAATGTGGATGACTTTTGTGGCCATAATATATGATATAATTTTCTGTGAACACAAGTTCCTTGAAGAAGTTTCAGGATCAATGACATTCTGTCCTCAACCCAGGAGGGATTGAGGTGGTCTAGGGAGACAGAGATCATAGACAGGAACAAAAGAGGATTCATAATTTTGAAATAACATATTCAAAACACTAATGCATTCAAATTTATTATTCATTCATAAAATGAAGAAAATTATTTGATCAACAATAATGGGAGCCAAAAAAAATATGAGAGCCAAAGAAGAAATTATGGATACCTGACAGAATGGGACCAGCAGAAGAAAAATAAAAACTGAGAATCAGGAAGACTAGAAGGTTTGTGGCAAAGGACTGAGAACTCAACCTTTACTTTTCAGCTATATATGGAGGGAGAGAAATCCTCCAAAGCTCTTCAGATTCCCTGTAACACCAAGCACTGGGAGGCAGCTCCTAAACACATTCCAATAATTAAGACATTTTACTGGCTCCATCTGTTGTAATGACTACTTCAATTATGGCAATGAAAAAGTGACAAGTCTTCTACAGCATAGGAGGTATAGGTAGTATATATGCTGCATATTTGAATAATGTTAGCCTGATATTCAAATTCCTTCATAATTTGGCCTTAACTTTCCAAACTCACTAACTCACTGGACAAACCTTTATTGAGTATATTCATTTACTGTGTATTTTAAGCTATTGGGATATATCTGTACACATAGACAAAAAAACTCTTCTCTCATAGAGTTTAAATTCATTACAAGTGTTTTGACTATATTCTTCTCTCCAGCCACACTGAAATATCAGTATGCTTAATATAGATATATAAAATATAATCATAAAAGTCTATTTTTTTCTTTTCTATTATCTCCTGTATTCTGATGATTTGAGATAGTCTTTTCTTCTGCTGTCAGGTGAAAGCTCAAGAAATCCCATGAGTTATTAAAAATGTGGTTCTAGTTAATAGAAAGTACTAAGATCATGATGTTTTAAAAATAAAAGATTCTCTAATTCAATATATCAGTCAATATTTCAAATTTTATTTAATGGTAAATTTTTTCTTTCTTCTTAGCTATGTTCTTGGAAAGTCTACTGCCTTTAGAGAAGAGATTGTAAAAGACTTCCTTTTCCTCTATTCATCACCTCCTTGCTAGTTTACTAGAAATGGCTTTTTTTAACACTCAGGTTGCTATCATTTGCAGTTGGAGACTGAGGAGAAAAGATTGGTAAGGTAGGAAGGAAAGTTCCAAATTAAATATTACTATTGTGAAGTGGTTGAACATGCTTTGAGTCAGACCTGTGTTTAAAAGAGACATCATCCATGGGTCACTTTTGGCACTGGAGTGCTCTCCTGAAGCAACTTGATTTGGCCAGCATGTTTCATTTCATTCCATTTCATCACTTCAGGAGAAATTCAGCAATTCATCTCTAGCTTTTGCTGTTTGCATTCTTATCACTCCTCCAGGTGACCTTGTTAAGTAGGATCTACAAAAACTAGCATTCACATGTGTCCCAAATCTGGACCTTGGGTTACATTCACAAGCTCTTTGCCTACATAATTCTAAGAGTTCAGGCTTCTTTTAAAGTAGCTGTGATGCCCCTCTGCTGCTTTTCAGCTCTAAGTTTACATTCTGGATGACCTAACAGGTCTCAGACATGAATTTGTTGTGCCCTATGAAACATAGGAACACTGTGGTCTTACTCCAGTTGCCAACATTAAAACTGAGAAAAACATATGTGTCCTCATGACCTCCTTTTCTGGGGGTGATGCACAACTTGGGGGATGAGAAAGACAATGCAGATATTTTACAACTTTTTTCTCCCAAAGGATGATTTAACACAAAATCTTCACTTGACCTTTTTTTCTTAAATTTATTTTAATTATTTAATTTATCTTTTTGGTGACATTGGTTAATGAAATCCATTAAGTTTGAGGTGTACAATTTAACAATAATGCATATATATATTGCATTGTGTGTTCCCCTCCCTTAGTTAGATTTCTTTCTGTCACCACATATTTGACTCCTTTTACCCCATCTATGTGTCCCCTACCCTGTGGTAACCACTAGTCTATTATTCATGTCCAGGAGTCTTTGGTTTTTTATCTGTTCATTTGTTGCTTTTAGGTTTATATCCCACATACAAGTGATATAGTGTGTTTTTCAGCTTTTTATGTCTGGCTTATTTTACTTAGCATGATTATGTTGAGGTCCATCCACGTTGTCACAAACGGCAGTATTTCATCTCTTCTTATGGCTGAGTAATATTCCATTACTCAGATATGTACCACAGCTTCTTTATCCAATCATCTATCATAGAACACTTCAGTTGCTTCCATGTCCTGGCCAGGGTGAATAATGCTCCTATGAACATCGGTGTGCAAACATCTTTTTGATATGGGTTTTCAAGTCTTTGGAGTAAATACCCAGATTGTTGGATTGTGTGGTAGTTAAATTCTCAAAATTTTTGAGGAACCTCCATACTGTTTTCCATAGTGGCTGTACCAATTTGGAGTTCCACCAGAAGTATATGAGGGTCCCTGTTCTTCTGTATCCTCTCCAACATTTGTTATTACTTGTCCCATTGATAACAGCTATTCTAACAGGTGTGAGATGATATCTCATTGTGATTTTGATTTGCATTTCTCTAATAGCTAGTGATAACAAGCTGGCCATTTGTATGTCTTGTTTGGAGAAGTGTCTGTTCAGGTCCTCTGCCCATTTTTTTATTGGATTGTTTGTTTTGTTGTTGTTACTGAGTTGTATGATTTCTTTGTATATTTTGGATATCAGGCCCTTATCAAAAGTGTTGATTCTAAATATCTTCTCCCATTCGGATAGTTGTGTCTTTACCTTGTTGACAGTTTCTTTTGCAGTGCAGAAGCTCTTTAGTTTGATGTAGTCCCATTCATTTACTTTTGCTTTTCTTCCCTTGCCTTTGAGGTCAAATTCATAAAATTCTTTATAAGCCAAAGGTCCATGAGTTTAGTTCCTATATTTTCTTCTATGCACTTTATTGTTTCAGGTCTTATATTCAGGTCCTTAATCTATTTTAAGTTAATTTTGGCGTGTCGTGATGGACAACAGTCTAGTTTCATTTTTTTGCAGGTGGCTTTCCAGTTTCCCCAGTGTCATTTATTGAAGAGGCTTTCCTTCCTCCACTGTACGTTTTTGGCTTTTTTTTTTTTTGGTCAAAAATTATTTGCCTGTATAAACATGGGTTTATTTCTCACTCTCAATTCTGTCCCACTGGTCTGTGTATCTGTATTTCTGCCAATATCATGCCGTTTTGATTATTGTCGCTTTGTAGTATAATTTTAAGACAGGCAGAATGATGCCTCCAGCCTCAATCTTTTTTTCTCAAGATAGCTTTGGCAATTTGGTGTCTTCTGTGCTTCCATATAAACCTGATGATTTTTTGTTCTATTTCTTTGAAAAATGCTGATGGTCTTTTGATGGGGATTGCATTGAATCTGTATAATGCTTTAGGTAATATGGTCATTTTAACTATGTTGATTCTTCCAATCCAAGAATACGGAATATCTTTCCATTTCTTTGTATCTTAGATTTCTTTTAATAGGGTCTTATAGTTTTCATTATATAGGTCCTTCATATGTTTCATCAGATTTATGCCTAGGTATTCACTTGACCTTTTTTATTCTTCTTGGAAATAAGGGTTTTAGCATGATTAATTGTGATGTTTGTTCTTATTTTAAATATCTTCAATAGTCTGTATCTGTTTCTTGTATATTGCTTTGTAATTTTAGGTTTATTGCATCTTGATACTTCTGTCTAAACTTCTAATTTAATACTTAGTTTTTCATCACTTCTAATATATTCTTACTGTGTTTGGAACTGTCCTTTCAACCCTTTTCTATTTCTTCAGGATACAGCTCAAGGTCAACCCATTTGAAAAGTCTTCTCTGATCACTTATTTGTTAGTTGTTCACTCTTCTGTACCACGCTGCACTGTATACTATCACCAGCCCTCTCTGTAGGTCCTGAACCGATAGTCAATGATATGCTAAACCTAGAGTTTGTTGAATAGAAAATAACAACAGCAGCAACAACAACAACACAGAGATATAGCATATTTGTGACTTGTTGGGATACAATTTATCTTTACCACTTTTATTTTAGCAATAATCTAATGAACTAGTAGACCAATATTACTTGATCTTTCTTTCTATGTTTATTTATCAATTCTTGAAAAAATTGCTCTTTAAAAATGCTTTCTGTTAACTTAGACTATTTTATTCATAATTCATTTATTCAGTTTATCATATGTTTATTATGTTACACACTACTTTCAAATATGATTAATGGAGTTTAAAAGATAAAAGCCAGTAGTTAGCTAAGGGAAAAAGTTTATCTGGAAAACCTGGATTAAAAAACTTAATGCAATCGAGTGAAAATTTACTCTTAAACTTGGTAACAGCTAATGTAATGTGAAAACCAGAGGGCTACATAGTTCCCTTTCTCTCAAATTCATCAACTGTGAAACAACTCCACTGATTAAACAAATATTTCAAATCTCCTTGGGTTAAAGTTTGCATTTAGGAATTTGAGAAAATTGATGAAGGTGACAATGTAATATTTGAATCTTCCAGAATCCTCTGTCATTACAAACAGACAGAGATTTGGATAGACAAATATGGGGAGACAGTAAACCTTGGGCTTTTTGTACTTCTACATATCTTGCTGAGTGTGCCAAAGTGGCAATGCCCTGACCAATTTTCACCTGGGACACAGGACTGTCTATGCAGCTGGCAATTCTGAAAAGTGAGATAATATTTTCAGGAATGCATCACATAGTTCAGCAATTTACCCGATATCCCATTTGACAAAGACTTGCTATTGCTTGCTATAACAGTTGCAGAATCTCTAAGTTTAGAGTTCTTTGTGGTGTATTCCACTCATGAGCAGGTTTTATCTGGCCCTACAATTTGCCTGTGAAATTTGAGGCTTAGAAAGAGCTGCATCACAATGCTGATTACTATGCTGATACACCTACTAGTATTTTTTGTTGTAATAAAGTCCTTCATGTCTGCTCAGGAATCTTTTGTCTTTTATCAAGATCTATGGACCTTTAGTGGGCTAAATTAATGACCTATATAATTATTTCTGTGGAAATTCTCCTGCTTCTAGGTATCCTCCTCACTCTCAAACTTATTTAAGTTGGAAAGTACAGCCTCAAACCAAAACCCCACAGATAATATGTACAATTAAGTAAAGCAATAAGGTAACTTCCAAATCACAGAATGTGAGTGGTTGTAAAAAACAACTGATGTAAACAAAATCTCTATAATATCAGCAAGTATGATGACCACTACTTTTTAGGATATTCAGGGAAGAATAAGGATATCTGTTGGTCATGAGAGCCAGTGAACCTCAAAGTTGTCCAGCTGCACTAAATGAAAAGTTGACTAAGCTAATAAAAAGTCCACACTAAGGAGAAAACACTGAGAACAGAATGTAAATTGAGCAGGACAGACACAATAGGACAAAAAATAAAAAAAGAAAAGACAATTTCTCCCATTAAAGTGGAAACACAGAAAAAAAACAAGTGGATTTCAAAAATAAAAGAATATATATCTGGAACATTTTATAAAAATAATCAAAACAGGTATTTTAGAACTGTGAATTAGTAAAGCCATCCTAGCACACCTTCCTTTTTTAAGCACATGAAAAGGCTAATTTATTTTAAACATGAAAGATAGAAAAGGATCATGGTTGAAGTCACAATGTAAAAAGAGAATAGTAAGCAAAATAGTGGCTCTAAGAAAATGAAGCCATTTTTTAAAAAGATAAAAACTGTACTTTCATATTTTGAAACAAGCTAATTTATTTAAAAAAGAGAAGCTATAAAAACCATGCATCAGAATTAGGAAAAAATCATAAATAAAAAAATCTAAATCTAAATCTAAATCTAAATCTATCTAAATATAAATAAAGATATTAAACAGATCAGACAGAAAGTAATATAAAAGATAGAAAATTCATCACTTATGTAATAAGATTCTCCTAAGATGAGAAACAAATTAAAAAAATAGAAAAAAAATGATAAAATATAAATTTCAAGCAAACTTTCCTGAAATAGTACTTGAATGGATATATCATATATACAGAAAATGACTTGGAATAGCCAATATGGAGATATATTAAATAAATTATTTGACTTAGAAGTAAACTCTTCGAAAAGTTGAAATAAGTCCAATACACATTTAAAAAGAAAATCAGTTTGGAGTTACACCTTTTGAAGAAAAAATATAGAGTAATATATTTGTCGGAAAAATATGAATCAAGGCTCACACAAAATATCTAGCCAAATTTCGGTTCAATTACAAGGGTCTCAGATAAACACTAAATAATGCATGTGAACATAGCAAATGCTGATCCTATGAGCCTGCTCTGAGGAGTCTACTAGAGCACAAGTTACAATTAACTTTATGACTGATTATATTATCCATATTAACAGTGAGAAAACAAAGTTATTTCAAATTAGATGTGCAAGAAAGGTAGAGATGAAGCAGAAGCATTGCTCACAGTAGAAAATGTACAAACAATAGCCAAAAGAAAATAAATGAATGCTAAGCATATTATGTAAAGTAAAAGTAATAAAGTAAAAATGAATAAATGAATGCTAAGCATATTATGTAAAGTAAAAGTAATAAAGTAAAAAGTAATAAAAGAATGCTAAGCATATTATGTAAAGTAAAAGTAAGAATTAAAACAAGTCAGTAAACTGCAGTCCCTTGGTCAAGGATGGCCCACACTAGTTTTAGTAAGTAAAATTTTGCTGGGGCATAGTCACATCTATTTGTTTACCTATTGGAGTACAACCCACCCTTTTGTTTGCAAATTGCCTTTCTCCTTTTAAGCTACAACTGCAGAGTTGGATATTTTCAACAGAATCTAGATGGCTCATAAAAACAAATATAGTTATCTCAGTAGTAACATTTGGAGTATGGAAGTGAATCAACTTATTATTTTAAAGTCCAGTAACTTCATGGAAAGAAACATACTCTTTTCCCCTGCCTTTACTATGGGAACAGGAACTCAGGGTAACCAGTGTTTTAGTATGGAAAAGTTCCTCTTTGTAGAAATATTTTAGCTAATAAACACAGAAGAAATAAAAGGAATTAATAGGTATGAAATGATTATCAGTGGATGCTACTATCACAAAAGGAGATTCAAAAGGATTTGGTGTACATCCTTAAAGAAATGGTACATACCCCCTTATCCCTGGCTTCACTTTTCATGGTTTCAGTTATTGTCATCAGAAATTATGACATGGAAAATTTCATATATAAACAATTCAACTGACAATTCATAAGTTTCAAATTGTACATTCTTTTGAGTACCATGATGAAATCTCTCTTCCTCCATCCTACCTGGGATGTAAATCAACTTTTTTGCAGTTTCTCTACGCTGTACACACTCCCTGCCCATTAGTCACTTATTAATACTGTGGGTTTTCAGATCATCCTCCCTGGTATCATGGTGCCATTGTTCAATTTACCTATTTTTACTTAATAGTAGTCCCAAAGTGCAAGAATAGTGATGCCAGCAATTCGGATTTGCTAAAGAGAAGCCATAAAGTGCTTCCGTTAAGTAAAAAGGTAAAAGTTTCCCATGTCATAATAAAAGAAAACAAACTGTATGCTAAAATTTACAGTAAGAATAAATCTTCTAACCATGAAATTGTGATGGAGAAAAAAGAAATTTGTGCTAGGTTTGCTGTGTAGTACTGCAAACTGCAAGTTATGGCTACAGTGCAAGACAAGTGTTCACTCAAGATGGGAAAGACATTACATTTGTGGCCAGAAGACATGAACTAAAAATGTATTCCAATTGATAGCAATGTGTTGCACCAGAAAACACTGAAACATCAGCAAGAGATGCCCTGAAATGAGTAACCACATTCACATAACTTTTATTATTGTTGTAATTGTTCTATTTCATTATTAGTTATCCTTATTACTTTCTTATTGTGATAATTTATAAGTTAAACTTTCTCATAGGTATATATGTACAGGAAAAACACGTGATACATATAGAATTAAGTGTTATCTGAAGTTTCAAGCAACTACCGAGGGTCTTGGAAAGTGTATACCCTGAGGATAAGGAGGATACTTTATCGCCTATGATTTATTTCTAAAAACAACAAAAACCTGGTTCTAATCAGGACTCTACATCTAACTACTGATTTATAGAAAATAGAAGAGACAGTGAAAAATATGAAATGAGCTATTGAACATATAGCCATCCATCCAGACTTTAGGAATCTGGTTTTTTGAACAAGGTGAATAAAAAGAAGTGACAGTGCTAAGTGACAGATTTAAAAAGACTTAAAAGACCTATCAACCAATTGCGATGTATGGACAATTTTGAATTCTGATGTGAATAAAATTTTAATATAAATGTTGATAGGAGATTTGTTTATATTAAGGAATTTTTGTTAATTTGGCAGCAAGTAATAAGTGTATTGTGATTAAATTTTAAGAGTCCTTATATTTAAGAGATACATATTAAAATATTTACAGGTGAAATATTTTGTCTCTGCTCTGCTTCACAATAATGGAATGAGGGAGCAATTGGAAGTATAGATAAAAAGGATTCCCAAGACTCAATAATTTTGAAGCTGGGTTGTTGATACATGGAAGTTCATTGTAACAGTCTCTGTAATTTTATTTATGTTTAAGATGTTCCATAATAAAACGTTAAAATGTTTTAAATACTGCTGATGTCAAATTTTGGAAATGAGTTCTAAACTTTTTCTATTTTAATTATTAATTTTCATTTAGACATTAAATTCAGTTACAGCTTAGTCATAAAATTTACTTTGCAGATGAATTCATTAATAACTTCTTGGCACAGAAATCACAATAAAATCTGCTTTAATGAATTTGATTTATTCTGTTTATTATCTTTATTCATATGATATATAGTAGAGCTCAAAACCACAGGGCAATGAATTCTGAAGAAAAGATGAACCTTTAAACAATTAATTAATTAACCTTAATTTACATAGCTAACAAACTAGGAATTGATTATAGGCTATTAACAGTCATTAATAAATAAAACTGTGCTAGAGATACACTGTGTTAGAGTTTGTATTTTACACTGTAGAGGCAAAGGTTAGTCATGAAATGTTAGGAACAATATTCAAGAATCAGGCATTAAACAAATAGCATTTAAGCTTCATGAATTTCTGAAAGGATAATTCATGAATTTGCTATTCTGTCTCACCTCTACGTGCATAATGGGGCACATACAAGCCTACATGTGTGCATTAGGTAAATTGTGATTATTCTTAGATGTACATTCAAATTACAGTAATGAGAACTAGTTGTATTATATTCACATATGAGCACTAAATATACTTCTATTCCTTGAAATCAGAGCTATTTTGTAAAAAATAGCTACTTTTTTGTTTCAGAGAAAGATGCGAAATACAGTTTACAATGAATTTTACATTTATTTTTATTTGCAATAAGGTAGTTTATAATTAGGCTGATCCTAACCTTTTGACTCCTTAAATTTTATAATAAGTATAACCATCTGCAGTTTAAAGATTTTAAAAACTCAAAGAACTGGTCAGCTATTTTCAAACAATTTAGTTATGCAAGTGATGCTTAATGATGAAAGACAATTTAATTCCTTTAATTTCAAACACACTGTGTAGAATCTGATTTTTTAAAATGATTTGATTGTACCTGTGCAGCTTTGAATGCTAGATCAGTAAGTGAGATTTGAAGTAGGAAGAGAGTGATTTATTTTTAATGAGTGTCAATTAAATTCAAATGGGAAATTTCATAATACCTCTTTTGCCTTTTACTCTCATCTTACTCTCCTTTCTCTTCCACTAGCATTCATATATGTGCGTACACTTGCTCTGGCTCTTTCCTCTTTCCTCTTTCTCCTGCTAAAAATACTGAGTGTTGTGATAGGATGTCCAGGAATGGCCCCCAGAGTAAGAGGTAAATGTTTCAGATCCTGTTTCACACTACATGCTTTTTCTGAGCCTCAATTCTACTAATGGTTAAATTAAATTTGGCTTTTTTTGGTTCTTCTAGATTCTAAAAAAGTTAGTGTCATTATTTAAAAAAAAAAAAAGATGGATTGCTTAGGTGCAAAGAAGCATTACCACAATAAATGGAAAAAAAGATAGTGTTTATCCCATTATTGTTGTTAACTCACAGAATGTGTGCAGGCCCACTTCACAAATTGGCTTTTACTTGCTTCCCTGTGTGGTTAAAGTATATCATGCAGCAATGTTTATATAGGTCACAACAATTTTAATTAAAAAAATACAAAATATTGTAAATGAAGAATGATATAAAAATTTGGCAAATAACCCTAACCTAACTATAACACTAACCCTAACCCTAACTCTAACCCTAACCCTAGTGCTAAACCTAATCCTAACCCTATTTATGGGGAGATAAATTAGACACTGAATATAATATAAATTTCTGAGGACTGCCGTATGAACTTGAATATCATCAAAACAGCAGACTGAGTCTACATTCTTTAAGCAATGATGTATAGACAGGTCATAAAAAATTTAATTGTCAAAAGAAAAATTACAAAATAACGTTATAAATGAAGAATAAGATGAAAATTTGATAAATAACAACCCTAACACTAACACTAACACTAACACTAACCCTAACCCTAACCCTAACCCCAACCCTAAACCTAAACCTAAATTTAAACCTAACCCTAACCCTAAATCTAAATCTATTTGAGGGTAGACAAACTACATACTGAAGATAAAATAAATTTTTGAAGACTGCCCTATAAATTTAAATTTCACCTAAAAAGCAAACTGAGCCTGTATCTTTATGCAACTATCTTTAAACTTGTCAAAAAAAATTTAATATTAAAGAGAAAAAATACAAAATAACATTGTAAATGAAGAATAATATGAATATTTGGCAAATAACAAGCTTTACCTAACCCTGCCTTAATGCTATACTTAACCCTGACCATAACTCTAAACCTAACCCTAACCCTAACCAAATCTCTAACCCTGAACTTAACCCTAACCCTAAAACTAAACCTAATATTAACCCTAACCCCTAACCCTAACCCTATCCTATTTATGGGTAGATAAATTAGATACTAAATATAAAATGAATTTTTGAAACTTCCCTATGAAATGGAATTTTATCAAAACAACAGACTGAGTATATATTCTTTATGCAATAATGTTTACATGGGTCACAAAAATTTTAATTTTAAAAATAAAAAATAAAAATAACATTGTAAATAAAGAATAATATGAAAATGAGCAAATAACAACCCTAACCCTACCACTAATCCTAACCCTAACCCATAAACGCTAACTCCTAACCCCTAACCTATATTTCCTAAACCCTAACCCTTATCCTAACCCTAAACCTAAACCTAACGCTAACCCTCAACCAACACTAACCTTAACACTAATCCTAAGTTTATTCCTAACCCTGACACATAAACCCTAACCTCTAACCCCTAACTCCTAACCCTTAACACTAACCCTAAACCTAAACGTAACCCTAACCCTATCTATAACCTAAACCTAACGCTATTTATGGGTAGATAAATTAGATATTGAATATAAAATTAATTTTTGAAGACTGCCCTATGAACCTCAATTTCATCAAAACAGCACTGAGCCTATATTCTTTATGCAACAGCGTTTAGATTGGTCACAAAAATTTTAATTTTAAAAAGAAAAATACAAAATAATATTGTAAATGAAGAATAATATGAAAATTGGGCAAATAACAACTCTATCCTAACCCCAGCTCTAATTTTAACCCTAACTCTAATCCTAACCCTAATGCTAAATCTAACCCTAACCCTATTTATAGGTAGATAAATTAGATTTTGAATAAAAAATAAATTTTTGAAGACTGCTCTATGAACTTGAATTCCATCAAACCAGCAGACTGAGACAATACTCTGTATTCAACAATGATTAGATAAGTCACAAGAATTTTAAATTAAAAACAAATGCAAAATAACATGGTAAATGAAGAATAATATGAAAATTTTGCAAATAACAACCCTAACATAACCCTAACCCTGACTGTATCCCTAACCCTAACCATTTCTCTAACACTAACCCTAACTATAACCCTAACCCAAACTCTAAACTTAACCTAAACCCTAATCTTACCTGAAACTCTAACCCTAACCCTAACCCTAAAGCTAACACTAAATTAATCCAAACCATAACCCCTAATCTTAAAGCCTAATTCTAATCCTAAACCAAAACCTAAACCTAAACTTAACTCTAACGTACCCCTTACCCTAATGCCAATCCTAACTCTAACCCTAACCATGACACGTAATCCCTAACCCCTAAAAGCCTAACCCCTACCCCTAAACCCTAACCCTAAACATAACTCTAAACCTAATACTAACCATATTTATGGGTAGATAAATTAGATACTAAATATAAAATCATTTTTTGAAGACTGTAGTATAAATTTTAATTTCAACAAAAGAGCAAAATAAATCTTTATTTTTTATACAATAATGTTTAGATAGGTCACAAAATTTTAATTTTAAAAATAAAAATACACAATAACATTGTAAATGAAGAATAACACGACAATTTGGCAGATAACAACACTAACCCATCCCTAATCCTAACTCTAATTCATAACACTAACCCCTAACCCCTAAACCCTAAACCCTAACACCAACCTTAATCCTAAACCTAAATCTAACATTACCCCTAAACCGACCCTAATGCTAACCTTAACCCTATCCCTGACTTTAATCCATAACCTGTAGCCCCTAACACCTAACCCCAAAACTTTAAACCCTAACCCAAACCCTAATCCTAACCCTATCCTAATGCTAACCCTAACTCTAACCCTAAATTTAACCCTAACTCCAACCCTGACCTAACCCTAACTCTAACTCTAACGCTAACTCTAACTCTAATGATCTCCCAAACCTTAATCCTAACTCTACCTCATAACCCCTAGCCACTAACCCCTAACCCCTAAAACCTAATCTTAACCTTAACTCTAACCCTCTTTCTAACTGTAATCCTAACTCTAATCCTAAACTTAACCTTAACCTAAACCCTAACTCTAACCCTAGCTCTAAACCTACTTATAAGCCCTAACCCATAAACTGAAACTTAACCCTTAAACTAACTCTAACCTTAATCCAAACCTAATCCTAACCTTAACACTAACTCTAACCCGAACCTGAACCCTAACCCTAACTCTTTTATGGGCAGATAAATTAGATATTAAATATAACATAAAATTTTTAATACTGCCCTATGAACTTGAATATCATCAAAACAACAAACTGAGCCTACATTCTTTATGCAATAATGTATAGACAGGTCATAAAAATTTTAATTGTCTAAAGAAAAAGTACAAAATAACATTATAAATGAAGAATAATATTAAAGCTTGGCAAATAACTACCCGAACTCTAATCTTAATTCTAACCCTAAACCTAATGCTAAACCTAACTCTAACCCTAACCTTAAACCTAAACATAACCCTAACCCTAACTCAACCCTAACCATAATCACAACCATAACCATAACCATAACCCATAACTCATAACCCTAACCCTAACCATAACCATAACTCATAACCCACAACCCATAAAACTCTAACCTCTACACCCTAATCCTAACCTTATCTCCAAAACTAATCCTGAGATTGGATTAAACATGGCAACATGAGAGACATTCTCAGATCTTTCCCTTTGAAATAGCAATAAACTGAACACCTGAAGCTCAACAAAAAACACCCAAACTGCACATGAGCTCATCTGAGTGTGGTATCTGGGCATAATAGCTACCACAGGTCAGAACCCTAAGTGTCAGAAGATGGACTGGGAGAAACAAAGAAGCAGCTTCTCACAGTGGAGCTCCCTGTAGGAGGAGAGGAGGAGAGAAGGTCCGGAGAGTTCCCTGAACAGCCCAGCCTGAGAGCGTTATGAGCTCCACTTGGCCAGTGGCAGTGCTCAATCATCAGGGCAGAAGGCAGAGACACAAAGACGGCAGAAAAGAGGGGACAGCAGAGAAACAACAGTTGATTTTTACCAGCACAGTTGCAAAACTGAGGCTGAGCTGCAGCCTCCAACTCCCAACCCAGAAGGCCTTTATCCGCATACCTTCCAAGATGGAACACTGCGGAGTCCCAGAGGAATCTGAGGAAACGAAACCAAAACTGTCACCAACACCGACAAGAACTGAGATTGAGGGTAGTGAGCATGATTAAGCATCTATAAGGGTAAAAAAAGACATTATTAACACTTTATATAATGCAGAGATCCAAGAGGCTTAGAAACCACCTACTGGAAACTAAAAGAAAAACATCTTATTTGCAACAGGCTAGAGACCATTATATAATAAACCTAATCCTAATCCTATTTGTGGGTAGATAAATTAGATACTGAACATAAAAAAATATTTGAAGTCTGCTCTGTGAACTTCAGTTTCATCAAAACGGCAGACTAGACTTTTATTCTTTTTGCATGAATGTTTTGATAGGTCATAAAATTTTTATTTTTAAAAAGAAAAACATATGAAATAACATTGTAAATGAAGAATAATACGAAAATTTTGCGAATAACAACCCTAAAGGTAACTCAAACCCTAACAATAACCCTAACACTAACCTTATTCATCAGTAGATAAATTAGATCTTCAATATAAAATAAATTTTTGAAGACTGCCCTATGAACTTGAATTTCATCAAAACAGCAGACTGAGACTATATTCTATATTCAACAATGTTTAGATAGGTCACAAGAATTTTAAATTAAAAACAAATACAAAATAACATTGTAAATGGAGAATAATATGAAAATTTTGCAAATAACAACTTTAACCATTTCTCTAACCCTAACCTAAACCCTAACTATTCCCCTAACCATTTCCCTAACCCTACCCCTAACTCTAACCCTAACCCTAACCCTATAATTAACTTTAACCTAAACCAACCTAAACCTAAACCTAAGCCTAAGCCTAACCCTAACCCTAACCCATAACCCTAAACTCCTAACCCCTAAACCCCATTGCCTAACCCTAACTCTAATCCTAAACTTAAATCTAACCCTAACTGTAACCCACCCCTACACCTAATGCTAATCCTAACCCTAACTCTAACCATAACACATAGCCCCTAACCCCTAAAATCCTAACCCCTAACCTCTAAACCCTAACCGTCACATAACTCTAAAATGAACACTAATCACATTTATGGGGAGATAAATTAGATACTGAATATAAAAAAAATTTTGAAGACTGCTCTCTGAACTTCAATTTCATCAAAACAGCAGACTGAGCTTTTATTCTTTTTGCATCGATGTTTAGATAGGTCATAAAAATTTTATTTAAAAAAGAAAAAAATACAAAATAACATTGTAAATAAAGTATAATAAGAAAATTTGGCAAATAATACCCCTAACCTAACACTAATCCTAATCCTAACCTTAACACTAACCCTAACATTAACCCTAACCCAAACATTAAACTTAACCTAACACCTTAACTACCCCCTAACTCTAAGCCTAACTGTAATCCTTAAACCAACCCTAAAACTAACCCTAAAACTAACCCTAAACCTATGTCAAAACTAACCCTAATCCTAACACTAACCCTAACCCTAACACTACCCCTATTAATGTGTAGATAAATTAGATACTGAATACAAAATAAATTTTTGAAGACTACCATAAAATGTGAATTTCATCAAAAGAACAAAATAAGCTTATATTCTTTATGAAACAATGTTTAGATAGGTCACAAAAATTTTAATTTTAAAAAGAAAAAATACAAAATAACATTGTAAATGAAGAATAACACGAAAATATGTCAAATAACAACCTGAACCTAATCCTAAACCCAACCTGAACCTGAACCCTAACCATAACCCTAACCATAAACCTAACATTAACCCTAACCCTAACCCTAAACTTAACTTAAACCCTAAACCTAAAGCTAACTCTAACCCTAACCATAGCCCCTAAAATCTAACCCAATCCTAACCCTAAAACTAAGGCTAACACTAACCCTGACCCTAACCCTAACCCTAACCATAACCATAACTCATAGTCCTACCACTAACCCTAACCCTATTAATGGGAAGATAAATTAGATGCTGAATATAAAATAAATATTTAAGAATGCCTTATGAATTTGAAAAACATCAAAATAGCAGAATGAGCCTATATTCTTTTTTCAAAAATTTTTAGTTCATAAAAAATTTTAATTTTAAATGGAAAAAATACAAAATTGTAAATAAAAAATAATATGAAAAGATGGTATAACAATACTAACTTTAACTATAATAATAACCCTAACAACCATAAACGTAACACTACTCAAACACTAACTCTAACCCTAACAACCTCTATCCTAACCCTGACCCAAATCCTAACCCTCACCCTACCCCTAACACTAATCAAACCCTAACTTTAACCTAAACCTAAACCTAACCCTAAACATAACCCTAACCCTAATTCTAACCCTACTCTTAAACCTAACCCTAACCCTACCCTAAACCTAACCATAACCCTAACCCTAATCCTAACCCTAACTCCTACCCTAAACCTAACCTAAACCTAACCCTACCCTAACCCTAACCCTAACCCAACCCTAATCCTAACCCTAACCCTAACCCTAACTCTAACCCTAATCCTATTTATGGGCAGTAAATTAGATGCTTAATAAAAAATAAATTTTTGAAGACTGCCTTATGAATTTGAATTTCAGCAAAACAGAAGAATGAGCCTATATTCTTTTTCATTCAGTTTTAGATATGTCACCAAAAAATTAATTTTAAATAGAAAAAATATAAAATAACATTTTAAAACAAGAATAATACGAAAATTTGGAAAATATCAACCCTAATCCTATTCCTATTCCTAAACCTAACTTTAACCATAACCCTAACCCTAACTCTAACTGTAAACCTCTCCTTAACCCTAACACTATCAGTAACCCTAACCATCACCCTAAACCTAATCCTAATCCTAACCGTATTCCAAACCTAAACTGAACCTTAACCCTAAACCCATCCCTACCTCTAACACTAACACTAACCTTAAACCTAAACCTAACCATACGTGGAAACCTAACTCTAATCTTAACCCTAAACCAACCCTAACCCTAACCCAATTCTTAACCCTAACTCTAACCCAAACTCAACCCTATTTATGGGCATATAAATTAGATGTTGAATACAAAATAAAATTTTGAAGACTGCCTTATGAATTTGAATTTCATCAAAACAGTAGAATGAGTCTATATTCTTTATGCAACAATGTTGAGATAAGTCATAAAAATTTTAATTTTAAATTGAAAAAATACAAAATAACATAGTAAATAAAGAATAATATGAAAATTTGGCAAACAACCCTAACCCTAACTTAAACCCTAACCTTATTTCTAACCATAACCTCTAACCATAACCCTAATTCTAACCCTAACCCTCACACCAGCCCAACTCTAACCCTAACCCTAACCCTATCCCTAACCCTAACCCTAACGCTAACCCTAAACCTAACCCTAAACATAACCAACCATACCCTAACCCTGACCCTAACCCTAACCTTAATTTAGATAATTTAGATACTGAATATAAAAATTAATTTTTGAAGACACGGACCTACTGTTGGAGCCTTAAAGCTTGTATCCAAATATGGTTAATCATGAAGTTAGATCACTCTGACAAAAAATCCTTGAGGCAGAGGCTTCGAATTGAGCTGCTTCCATGCTGCACGATTATCTTTTGTAGTGGTGCTCCAGACATCCTATATGCCAAGTGATAAAGAGATAATCTGAATTACCTACAGTATTGTTCTAAGATGTGACATGACATCTGCAGTGTATGAAGCAATCTTGGACTCTTCCAAGTTCTATGAAGTGTGAAAGTGATTAGGGAAAACAGGCAGTTTTCATGGTGGAGATTCTTATGAAGCAGGTTCAGGCTGCCATGTTTTCAAAAGGAGCGTATATGCTGAAGATAACTCAAAGCATTGTAATAAACAATGTGGTATGGTGTTTCAATACTGTGGTTCATTTGTTGCCACAGTACATGCAAAGGAAACAGTGTTCTGTAATCTAGAAGTCCAGTAAATGATTCGGTGCTAGTGTTGGTATATGCTGTGAAGTATGAGGTGGCACTTGAACAATATATGGTAAGTGATTATAGTTCTTACATGTTATTTGTGTAATATATTTTTATTCAAGCAATCCATTTACCCCAGTGTTCTTAACCAGAGTGAAATTCAAACCCAATCTGACACAACTGTAGCTCTATTTATGATGCGACCTGTTTTCAGTAGCAAAGAGCTGGTTGGAAACACTCTTTAGAGATCTATGGTCTTGAACTAACCATCTGCACAGACTACATGAACAGATACTAATACAGTGGCAGCTTGCTTGTCGTTTATAAAAGTGGCTCTTTAACAGAAGTCCTGACAGTGTTCTCCTGCTGAGGATAATGGAAAGACACAGCATCTTGCATGTAGTGTCATTGTCAAATGCATGAGAAATCTCTCTGGTCAGGAGGTGCTTGTAATTTGTGTCCTCAGCAACGACAGTCCTTAAATGGACAGTAAATGTGTTGTGCAATGCTTATGGAAATTAAGGCCTTCTCCAAAAGATGTTGCAAACGAAGCACTGACACACTGGTGGAAGCTTAAAGTTGGGATTTAAATATGCTTAATCAGGAAGTTAGATCACTCTGACAAATATGCTTGAGACAATGGCATTGAACTGAGCCACTTCCATACTGCAAGCTTCTGATTAGAATTGGTCTCCAAACAAATCTTATAAGGCAAGTGGAAATTGGGCAATATGAATTGCCTGCAGTATTTTTTGTAAAAGCATCTTGACATCTGCAGTTTGTGAAACAACCTTGGAATCTTCCAACAATATTAAGTGTGAAATTGATTAAAGTAAACAGGCAGTTTTCATGTTTGAAATTTGTATGAAGTGGGTTCAGTCAGCCATGTTTAGGAAGAGAAAGTGTATGCAGAAGAGACATCAAAACATTACATTAAACAATGTGGAATGGTGTTTCAATATCAATTGTTGTCATGAGGATTTGATAGAAAAATTATACATTTTAGAGATAGTCCGTAGCTCATGCAAACTAATCAGGTTTTTGAATACCTGCATTCTGTAATCCAGAAGTCCAGTAAACAATTCAGTGCATATTGGTGTATGTTGTGAAGTCTAAGGCAGCACTCTAACAATATATAGGAACTGATTATAGATCTTACTTGTAATTCAGGTAATGCATTTTCATTTAACAAGAACTTTTCCCCACTGTTCTGGACTGATGTGAAATTCAAACCCAGTATGACACACCTGTAGCTCTTTTATGCAACCTGTTTTTAGTGCCAAAGAGCTGGTTAAAATACTCTTTAGAGATCCATATCTTTAACTTACCATCTGTACAAACTGAATCAGCAGGTACTAATACAGCAGCAGCAGCATGTCATATATAAAAACGGCTCTCTAACAGCTGTCCTGTACAGTGTTCCTCTGCCGAAGAGAACGAAAAGCCACAGTGTCTGCGTGTAGAGTCATTTTTGTATGCAATGAGAAATCTTTCTGGTGAGAAGGTGCTTGTAATCTGTGTCCTCAGCAACTCAGTACCACAAATGAGCAGTAAATGTTCATTTGGAAATTGAAGGCTGTATCCAAAAGACTTTTCAGATGAGGCACTAACAAACGGATGGAGACTCGAAGCTTGGATCCAGTTGTGTTTAATCAGGAAGTTTGATCACTCTGACGAATAATGCTTTAGACAATGGCTTTGAATTGAGTCACTTCCATACTACAAGCTTCTGATTCAATTTAGGCTCCAAACATGTCCTATATATCAAGTGATTAATGTATAATTTGAATTGACTGTGGTATTGTTCTAACTGTTGACTTCACATGTGCAGTTTGTAAAGCAACCTTGGAACCTTACAACATCTACAAAGTGTGAAAGCCATTAGGGTAAACAGGAAGTTTTCATGTTGTAAATTCGTATGAAACTGTTTCAGGCTGCCATGTATTGGAAGGCAGTATATATGCTTAAAAGACCTCAAAATATTGTGATAAACAATGTGGAGTGGTGTTTCAATACAGTAGTTCATATGTTTTCATGAGGAGAATATAGGAAAACTGTATCCTTAGAGACAGTCTGCAGCTCATGTAAAGGAAATAGGTTTTTGAATACCTGAGTCCTGCAATTCAGAAGTCCAGTAAACGATTCAGTGCTAGTGTTGGTGTATGCTGTGAAGTCTAAGGTGGCATATATAGGAAGTGATTACAGATATTACTTGTAATTCATGTAATACATTTTTGATACGAGCAGCTCTTTGCCCCAGTGTTCTTGACCAGAATGAAATTCAAATCCAGTCTGACATGAGTGTAGCTCTGTTTATGATGTGACCTGTTTTCACTATCAAAGAGCTGGTTGGAAACACTCTTAGAGATCCATGGCCTTGAACTTACCATCTGCACAGACTGCATGATAAGGTACTAATACAGTGAGTGGCAGCTTGCTTCTTGTTTATAAAAGCAACTCTTTAACAGCTGTACAGTGTTCCTTGCAGAGGAGAACGGAAAGCCACAGAGTCTTGCGTGTAGTGTCATTGTTAAACGCAATGAAAAATCTTTCTGGTTAGGAGGTGTTTGTAATCTGTGTCCTCAGCAACACCGTTCCTTAAATGAACAGTAAATATGTTGTAGAATGCATATGGACATTGAAGGTCATCTCCCAAAGACATCTCAGATGAGGCACTGACACACTGGTGAAGCCTTAATGCAGGTTTCCAATATGTGCTTAATCAGGAATTTACATCACTCTGAAAAATAGTCCTTGAGGCAAAGGCTTTGAATTGAGCAACTTGTATTTCACAGACTTCTGTGTTGTGGTGGTGCTCCTAACACATCTTGTATGCCAAGTGCTAATGTGGTGACCTATATTGCTTGCAGTATTGTTTATAGAGGCTATTTGAAAACTCCCATTAGTGCAGCAATCTTCGACTCTTCCAACATCTACAAAATGTGAAAGTGATTGGGAAAAACTGACAGTGTACATGTTGGAAATTTGTTCCAAGCAAGATATGGCAAACGTTTTGGAATAGAGTATCTATACTAAAGACATCTAAACTCTTTCTTGTAAGAAGAATGGTATTGTGTTTCAATGTTATGTGTGTGCACTTTCTCTGTCATGAAGACAGTACTTGCAAACAATGATTATTAAGACATTCTCTCACAGAATTTCATGAAACACATGTCCTGATATATGTGGTCTGAAACTTTAATTTCCAAAATATTTTGAGCATTGTGCTAATATACTCTGTGAAGTCCAAACCTGTCCTCAAATCTTAGTTAAAAAATTAATATCTTACCTTTAATGTATGTTATACATTTTGTTTGTTTGTTTTCAGGATGCCTTATTTCCTTGGTGCTTTCTTGAAATGGAAGTCCAATACATTGTGTCATGGATGTAGCTAAGTTTGTGTCAAAGAGACTAGTTGCCAACACTCTTCAGAACAGTGGTCTTCACCTTCAAATCTCATATTCTTTGAACAAGCAAGTAATAAAAGTTTGGGAACCTATTTTCATTTCTTAAAAGAGTATTTTAAACCCATGTTAGGGACAGGGTTCATTGGCAAATGAAACAGAAACACAATTGTCTTTCATGTAGTACCATATTTAAACATGGTTAGGAATATTTCTGTTTATAAAAATTGGCTGGCCAGCTGTGTTATCAATATTGCATTTCCGTAAATGAAGAGTCAATGTGTTTTAGAATGCATGTGAATATTAAAACCCAAAGAAGTTTTAGATGAAGCACTGATACACTCAGTGAGCACCAAATCTGTGTTTTAATGAGTGCTTAATCAGAAAATGAAGGTCATACTGACCAATAATCAGGAAGCAAAGCCATTGTCTTGAACACAATATATTTGGGTGGCTTCCCTTTTGGCATGGTGCTCAAAACACACCCTGTTATAGCAATGGATATGTATGGTGCTCAAAACACACCCTGTTATAGCAATGGATATGTATGTGACATGAATTGTTTTCAGTCATATTCTAAGAATCTACCCTCAAACTCTCTTTAGTTCAGTGGCCTTTTACTCTTCCAGTTCCTACAAGTGTGCAAAGTGGTTAGTGCAAACTAAGATTTCACATGTTTATATTTGTACCAAGTAGGATAATGCAAAATGGTTTTGCACAGAGTGTATATGCTGAAGAGATCTAAAGCCCTTGCTGGCAAGGTAGGGGTACTGTGCTAAGGTGATTGATGTGTCATTTGTATATCATGAAAAAGATACTTGCAAACTTTGTATCTCACAAGTTTTCTTCAGGAAATGGAAGTGAAAAACATTCCTAAAGCATGGGTTTGTGACCCAAATATTTAAAAGATGTGTTTCTTGAAATTAATTCCCTATGAATGGATACTCAACAAATTTGCTATGCATGCAGTTTCTCACCTGGTCAAAAAATATTTCAACTAGTTACTAGCGCACTGTGATGTCACCTAAATAAAGTGGATTCTGAACAAGATGACTCTGAGTATGACCATTCCTCTCACCCGTAAAGTATGTAGTAAAGTTTTATCGAGCACACTATATTTGTGATGGTTTTCTTCTGAATAGAAATTAAACACATTTTCTACTGCAGGTTACAAGATTGTTCACAAGCCTTGCCATTAGTATTTTTTCAAAAAGCATTTGGATGACTCTTACGAACTACAGTATTTTATTCTCAAATTCTAGTATTGGTTAAAAGCATTTCAAAAGAAGGTAGCTTTTCCTTGTAATTTATATTTAACAAACTAGATCCTTGCAAATGGTGTTCATCAGAGTGTTGTTTTGGTGAAGGGAACAGAAACTCATTCATCCATGTGTGTACATGTACAACATGCTCACTTTAATCCTAATTTACATTAAACCCTAAACTCAAAGCTAGTTCTAATCCTATCATACTCTCACTCAAAAGCTAACACTAACATTGTTATTTTAAATTTAACTCTATTTTGTTTCCAAGCCTCACACTAACTTGAGAGCTATTCCTATGTTAAACACAGACGCTATTCTGAAAGCTAACTCTAATCCTAATAGTAAGTGTAAACTCAACCCTAAAAATATATCTAACTTTTAAAACTAACTCAAATCTAAACCTGACTCAAAACTAACATTAATTCTAACCTTAATTCTACATCTTTCTTGAACTCTAAGCCCTATTTTAACTAAAATCCTAAACTGAAACATAACCCTCATCTTAAAGATAGCCCTTAACCTAAATCTAAATAGGATGTTAACCAGAACCCTTAGGAAAATGCAAACTGTAAGTTCAAATCAAATATAACCTCACCCTAAACCACAATTTTAAATTCAACCTTAATCCTAACCCCAAATCAACTTGAAACCTAACCCCAACACTAACTCATACCTAACCCTTGCCATAACACTAGCCCTAACACTAAACTTCAATTCATATTACACCTCAACCACACAGCTACCTATAACCCTAGCCCTAACCTTAACCCTAAATTAAAACCTAAACGTAACACTAATCCCCCTGCTAACACTATATCCATAGTAGAAACCAAAAACATAAACCTCGATCTAACTCTAACTCTAACCAACACTTTAACCATATCATTAACTTAACCCTAACCTTAAGGCTAACACTATCCTAACCCAATTTCATAGCCTACCTCAAAAGTAACCCTAACACTAACCCTAGACTTGCCCTTACCGCAACCCAAGGCCCTCTCTAATTTAAACCAAAACCCTGCCTTCAAGTTCACCCTAAAGCTAAACCTAACCATAATTTGAACCATTAACTGAACATAAACCTTTCTTTCATCCTAACTATAAAACTACCTCATAAGCTGAACTGAGCCCTCATCCTAACCTTAAATCTAACCATAGCTTAGTTCTGATTCTAACCCAAAGTCTCATTAAACTCCTAATCCTAACAGCAAAACTGTCTTTAACCATAACCCTAATTTTAACCATAATCATACATTCATTCCAACTTTAACCTACTCCCCAACCTAATGCTAATCTTACCTCAAAATCTAACCCTAACCCAAAAACTCGTTTTGTTTTAAACACTAACTCTGATCTCTAAGCTTTCTTCAACCTAACCTCCACACTAAGCTTTACCCACACCCTAACCCTAAACCTAACAGTAACTCTAGTCCTTCCCTAATCCTAACCTTAATTTATAGAAAATATTAAACTCAAAACTACTTCCGTAGTTAATTTTAAACTTAACTCTAGCACTACACCTAACCCTAACATTAACCCTAAATCTAACCCTTAATGTAGCCCTTACCTTAAACTTAAGGAAACCCTATCCTGTATTTAACCAAAACCCTCACTTGACAAGTAATTCTAACCCTGAAACCAACCTCAAACCTGTTTATAGACTCAACTTGGGTCTTACATTGACCGTAAAGATGACCCTATCTCAAATCCTACTCCTAACTGAAAACCTGATCTAACCCTAACCTAAAACCTCAACCTAAATATACCACTTTCTTTACCCCTAGCCCCAAACCTAATTTAAACCCAAATGCTAACTTCAAAGCTAACTTGAATCCATACTCTTAAGTCTAAAGCTATCTCAAATCCTAACATTAACCTTAACCTGAAACTCTAGTCTTTACAGTAAATCTTGATCTCATTTAAATTAAATCTGAAGCTCAAAACAATGTATAAACTTCTTATAAACTTAATACAAAAACTCTAAGGATAACTTTAACTTTAAACCCAACACTAAACATAGCTTTTCCCTTAATTCTAAGAAAACCCTATTCGTATTTCAAACTCAAACCCTAAACTTAAAGCTAACGATAACCCTAACCCTAACAGAAATCCCAATTCTAAAGTTCTTCAAAACAGTACCCTATCCCAAGCTGTATCCCTCTCCTAGCTCTTGCTTGATGTTAAACCTACCCAAACTCTAATTTAAACCCAAACCATAAACTCATAGCTACTTTAAACTCTAATTTTAATCCTAACCTTAATCATACAGTCATAGTATCCCCTAAGCCTAACTGTAACTCTAAACATAAACCTAAACTTGGACCTTACCTTACCCTAATTTAGACCCAACCCCTACCTCAAAGCTAACTCTAAACATCACACTCACATTAACTGTATTGCTAAATTCAAACTTAATCCTAGCTTGAAGACTAAAGTTAACTTTAACCCTAACCCTAATCCTAACCATAACTCAAAACATAACCCTAAACCTCATGATAACCCAAATTTTAACCTAAGGATAGCTCTTACTCCAAAGCTCACCCTATCTCAATTTTAAATTAAACCTTTACCTCAAAGTTAAATCTACCCTCATATAAACCCTAAACCTAACAGAAATCTCAACCCAACACAATTTAACTCTAAGTTAAACCCTCATTTAAAACTAAATCTTAAATCTAAAGCTAATCAACTGTAACACTAACCATAACCCTACACAGAAACTCACATGTAAACCTAAACCTATATCTAATCTTAACTCAAAACCTTACTTTAACTCAAACCTTAACTGAAGCCTCATCTCAATCTTAATTAAAGCCAAAACCTTGATCCTCAAAGCTAATGCTAGCCTTAAATCTAATCTGAAAATAAACCCTGACCCAACCCTAAAACTAATCATGAACCTAACCCTTACCTCAATCCCAAACCTAAACTTAAGCCAAATTTAAACCCAAGTGTTAAACTCAGAGCTAACTTTCATTGTAACCCTTATTGTAAGTCTAATCCTAAACTCCATACTAAACCTACCACTAACTCCTATTCTAACTCAATAAAAACCTAACTCTATCCTTAAAACTAATCCTAAATCTAACTCTACTGAGGGAATTAACTCTAATTCTAGGACCAACTGTATTTTTAAACTGAACCCTGACCTTTTAACCCTAACCCTAAATCTAAACCTAAACACAAGTAGTACCCTAATTCTAAACCTAAACCAAAACATAACCCTAGCCTCAGCCCTTGTACTAACCCTAACACCAACCCCAACTTAAAACTTAGCCTCAAACTCAAAGCTGACACCAACAGTAACTGTAAGGTTAATCCGAATCATAAACTCACCCCAAACCAGAACCTTAACTGTAATTCTAAACTTAAGTCTAAACCTGACCTTATCCCTATCCCTAAACCTAAATCTATACCTGGCCCATATACTAAGCTTAACTGGAAACTTCACCCTACTTACACCCTAAACCTACCCTCAAAGCTAACTCTAAACCTAACTTTAACCTTCAATTTAATCACAAACTCTACCCTAACTTTAACCTTAACTCAAAACCTAACTCTAAATCTCACCTTAAACAGAACTCTCACTTTAACCTAATCCTAAACCTAATTTAAACCCAAATCCTAACCTTAAAGGTAAATCTAATTCTAATCCTAAACTTTACCTTACTCATAAACTCAACTCTAACACTCAACCTTAATGAGACTGTAAAGCTTAACCTAATTTTAACTCAAAACCTAATGCTAACCTTATCCAAACCCTAGATCTTATCCCAGTTGTAAAAATAAAGGTAACAGTAATTTAAAACCAAATCATAATCTCAAGCTAACTCAAACCCAGACCCTAGCCCTAATCCTCATAATACACAGAGCACTAACCCTAAGCCAACTCTAACCCCAAACACTAGCTTATTGCTAGCCCTTTTCCTAGCCCCAATACAAATCAAGGTCAGGCTTGGGTTAGAATTAGTGTTAGTATTAGGACATTGTTAGGTTTAGGGATGGCATTTGAGTTCAGGTAGTTTGTGGTTATGGTGATAGATAGCTTTCAGGTTAGGCTTTAATTTAAGGTTAGAATTAAGTTTAGGTCTAGGATAAGTGCTAGATTAGGTATAATGTTAAGGTTAGGTTTAGGCCGAGGTTAGAGTGTATGATTCTGTGTGGGGTGAGGGATAGAAGTGAAATAGCTTTGAGGCAGGGTTTGTGATCCACATGACCTTCCAAGACGTCTTCACTCCCACAACCTGAAGTAGAGCAGGACGATGACCAGCAGCAGGCAGTATGTGAGTTCTCACCAGGCAGGGTTCAGGTCGTGGATGCTGTGGCTGTTCTGGAGGTGCAGCATCCTATTCCTGGAGCGGGGGAGGCCAGGATCCTGGAGGGGAACTACTTCCCCACCCAGAACTGTAATCCAACAGCTGAGATGGTCCTGGGAGCCACCCTCCCCAACTCAGCACCACAGAAAGGAACAGGCCTGGCAGGACCAGAGACCCCATCCAGAAGTGCTGGGCTCACCAGCCTCAGCTGAGAGGAGCTGGAGGAGATGGGAGTGGCACACTGGCAGCCACAGAGGTCCAGCTCTGCACTGGCCTCCAACCAACATATCAAAAAGATTATACAGCACTATCAAGTGGGCTTCATCCCAGAGGCACAGGGATGTTTCAACATAGGCAAATCGATTAATGTGATACACCACATAAACAAATTAAAAAATAAGAATCATATGATCATTTCAATAAATGCAGATAAAGCCTTTGACAAGATACAGCATACATTTATGATCAAAACACTTAACAAAATTGGTATAGAAGGAAAGTACCTTAACATAAGAAAGGCCGTCTATGACAAACCCTCAGCCAACATTATATTGAATGGTGAAAAATTAAAAACCTTCCCTCTAAGATCAGGAACAAGGCAAGGCTATCCACTATCACCACTCTTATTCAATATAACATTGGAGGTACTAACAAGTGCAATCAGATGGATATAAAAGGCATCCAAACAGGAAACAAAGAAGTCAAACTGTCACTATTTGCGGATGACATGATTCTCTATATAGAAAATCCTAAAGACTCCACAAGAACAATACTAGAAACAATAAGCAAATACAGTAAAGTCTCTGGATACAAAATCAACATTCAAAAATTCATAGCTTTCCTATATTCTAATAATGAAGCATCAGAAAAAGAAGTGGAAAAAATAATTCCTTTTGCAATTGCAACTAAAAGAATAAAACACCTAGGAATAAATTTAATGAAACAAGTAAAGGATCTATATAATGAAAACTATAAGACCCTATTAAAAGAAATTGAAGAAGATACAAAGAAATTAAAAGATATTCCATGTTCTTGGATTAGAAGAATCAATGTAGTTAATATGACCTTATTACCTAAAGCATTATATAGATTAAATGCAATCCCCATCAAAATCCCATTGGCATTTTTTAAAGAAATAGAACAAAAAATCATCCGATTTGTATAGAAGCACAAAAGACACTGAATTGCCAAAGCCATCCTGAGAAAAAAGAATGAGGCTGGAGGCATCAATCTGTCTGACCTCAAATGATACTACAAAGCGACAGTAATCAAAATGGCATGGTATTGGCAGCAGAACACACACGAACCAGTGGAACAGAATCGAGAGTCCAGAAGTAAACCCATATTTATATGGGCAAATAATTTTTGTCAAAAACACCAAAATATACAGTGGAGAAAGGAAAGCCTCTTCAATAATGGTGCTGGGAAAACGGGAAAGCCATCTGCAAAAGAATGAAACTAGACTGTTGTCTATCATCACACATCAAAATTTACTCACATATAATAATGTCTTAGAAATAATAATTGTATCAATTGAATAATGGACACAAAGAAGGCATAAGCAGACATCTTGTCTTTTTTTTTCCTGGTCAGCATCAACCAACCATTCTATGTTATTCACTAGTCTCTGCAGCCCAGAAAATGGCATGTGGCTCAATGCTCCCTTGCCTTAAGCTAGCTGCCTCAAAGCAGCCACCATTCTTTAATTTTTTATAAGAATTCTGATTACTATCTGGGTCAGTTGTCTTTATTTATTTATTTATTTATTCATTCATTCATTCATTTGTTCATTCATTCATTCATTTTTCATGTAGCCCCCACTTTTTTGGGAAACTATTTATTTATTTATTTATTTATTTTTTAAATAGAACAATTTAGGAATAGTTTTCATGGATCTTTCTTTTCATGGAAATTTTCTTTTTTTTAATTAAATATATTGGGGTGACATTGGTTAATAGAATTACATAATTTTCAGGTGTGTTTTATCATTTGACATCTTTATATTCTATTGTGTGTTTACTATTCAAAGTCCAATTTCCTTCAGCCACTTTACCCACTTCACCCTCCCCCTATCCCCCTATATTTGACTCCATTATTGTTTTTTATTTTTATTTCTGCTAGGGTCTTGATTTATAATCTCTATGTCAATTCAAAATACTTTATGTATTTTCCCATGTAGTTTCTAAAAATGTCATTTTTACCTTAGAGCCAATAAACATAGTCATGTTTTTTTCTGTCTTCTTGTTCTTTTTTTTTTTTTTTTTTTTATCAACTCTACCTAGAATTTATAGGAATTTATAGGGGATATAGGAAGATCTAATTTTATTGTCTGGGGTTTGTTTTTTGATCTCATAATTTTCATTAAATAAATCTTTCTTGGTTGATTAATGATGATGATACTGTTGTCATTCAGTAAATGATTGCATGTACACATAACATTATTATACAAATGCTGATTCTTTCTGGCATGACCTCTGCATTTTTATGGATGTAGATGATGGTTCCTGCAGCTGTCTATACTTTTAAGCAATTACAGCTTCATATTATGGTTTACTATCTGATTAAGTATCTCTCCTTGATTATTTCACTTAAAGCCCTTGTGGTTTTTCATGTCCACTTATTTTTCCAGAGAAGCTTTTGAATCAAAGTAGCTGATTTTAACGATTGAGATATAATTTTGCTTTGACTTATACTAAACCTGTGAACCCCAGGGCTATTAATCTATGTGCCATTCAATGTGTGTCTCCTTCACTCAGACTGTATTTGTATCCTCAGAGAGATTGGGCTTTCTCCACATTAAGCCTTAGCCTTTCCAGATGAGTTTATTCCTGGGTTGTTACTGCTGGGATCTGGTCATCTGATACATTCATGTTTTCACCATTCTTACTACACATTTCTACCACCTACTTCCCGCGTTCTTCTTGCTCCTGTTCTGTCTCCCAGATGACATTGCTCACGTCTGCAAGTGCTGCTCGGCGACAGGTCAGGTGGATGTGAAGGGAGATATCCTGACAAGAAGAGCACATCGTGGCAGACTCAGAGAGAGTGCCCAAAGAGGACCTCTACAGCCCTGCCCTCTGAAATCACCCGACTAGGCAGAAACCCTCTTCCACCATATGGATCCTCCTGCCACTATCCTGCTTTTTGCTTCCTGTAAACCCGCTGTGGTCTCCATGGTCCCTCACTCGTTTCCAGCTTCCAGTGTGCTGTGGGCAATTTGTGTCTTTTTCTTTTTACTTTATTGTTTGTTTTTTTTTACATATTTTTAAATTTTCCACTATTTCAGTGACAAGGAAGGGCGAGAAACATCATTGAACCCACAAGCCCTGATTGTCTCTTATAGGGGAGCCTTGAAAACAAAGGAGACCCTCTCCACACTGTCTCAGGGCATTCATTCACTTAAGGAGATTACTTAGAGGAAAGCTTACCATAAACATCTCCCTCCTTCCTCAGAGGACTGCTCTGTTGCAGCCTGGGAAATGTAGAAGCTGAGCCGGACTGTGGTCTCTTGCCCATGTTTCAGGACCACAGAGCCCAGGCTCGCTAATGGTCTGTGGCTGTGGGATAATTAGCCTCTCCTTGCTCATGGAACAGGCCATACAGAGGCCTGGTAAAATTTCTTTTTCCTCTGGCCTGAGGTGTGAATTCCCGGGCTGATGAAGAGCTGGCTTTACTCATATGACCGTCAGTGAACTGTATCTGGACACCTTCTTACAAGTTCACCCCTTGGCTCTGAGTGTTGGGTAAGGTTCTCCTTCCTTCTGTCCCCCATATCTTATCTCCAGGAGCTGTTTCCTAAATATCAACATTAAAAAATAGGACCCTTGGTGAAATCTGCATTATGTCTTTTCCCTCAAGGACATCTCCGAAGGCATTTTACGGATTCATGCAGGACATAATTTAAGTTTTTAAAATAGTAAATGTCTTAAAATAAGAAGCACATTTCCTCTTTTCTGTATACAAAATAAAACACAGGGTTATATTTAGCTCTCAAAACTCCATTGGGAATGGTGTGGTAGCATGTGCCAGTGCATACACAGAAAGGTCCTTTTTTATCAGCCTCTAGGGATAGAGAGCCATTTAAAGGAAACCTGTAAGCAAAGCATCACTCTCATGGGTGCCAATGCAGGTCCAAGTGTGCACCGAAAAACAAAGGAAGAATAGGCCTTCCCTGAACCACCTAGTCAGCTGAGTGAACCCAGCTGAGGTTCTGTGGCTCTAACTCAGTTTTCTCATGTGAAAAATCTAGATAGTGAAAATAAGCCTTTGGGTTTATACTGATGACTTTATTTAAAAAAATAAAATGCTTCTAATGCTTGGCACACTGCCTGAGGCACTCAATAAATGATAGTCATTACCGGCATTGTGATCTTCACTGTTTATGTTTTAATTTTGACATCACCTCTCCAGGAACCAGCAGTCCTTGCTGTAAGGAAGCCCTCAGGTGTCTGGGTGACTTTGAGAGTTTCAAAGTAAATAAATATCAAGGAGATGGAAAGGACTCTCATTGTTCAAAGCTGGAATGATTTAAAAAATATATAAACAATGACAATATTGGATGATCATCCATAAAGTGACATGTCTCTGAGTTCCAACTGATATAAAAAAAAATTCGAATAAATAGATAAATGTGAGCAATGTGTGTTTTCTTATAGAAATAAGTGTAGAGAAATGAGGGGAAAAAACATCGCTACTAGGCACACAGCACTGTAGTAAGTGTTTCTGGCCACTGGGCAAAAATTTAGGAGAACTAGGATGTTGGCACAGCTTCAAAGCCTCACCTCCAAGATCTATACTAAATACCCTGGTGGAGGTGGTACAAAATGGTCATTCTGGATATATTTTTAGATCAGAGCTTCTCAAAAGCACTCTCCCTGCACCCCATTCCCACCTAGCTTTTTCTCTTATAGAGGCTGGCTAAACTAATAACCTAATAACCAAAGTAATTCTGATTTCTATCACACTAAACTCCTTGAAACAAAAAATTACAAAAACCAAAGACTTGAAATAGGGTGAAAGAAAAAGTTTAAAGTGAACACATGCAGTTAAAGATTTAGACAAGTGTATTTTTCAAAACATCTGCAGTCTTACCTACCCTGACACCCAACTGCTTTTGTTTGTATTGCTCACTACCAACCTCAGCAGCTAGCATTGTGCCTGGAACATAGAAGGTGCTTATTCATGTTTGGTGAATAAGTGAATGGCATCCTGAGAAAGTGTAACATGTCAAGGAATGCAGAGGATTGCGGCATTGACTCACTGCTGAGAAGAGACACAAGGATGACATTAAATTGGCCTGAGGTCTATTTCACAGCAGCTAAGGGACAGCCACACTTTTCTTCCACGTTTTCTGGAGGACACAGGTAGAAGGGACCTGATTTGGCATCTCTCTGCCCAAGCAACATGTGCCCTTGTCTCTAGGTTATCATAAAGCATATCTTGGGGACCACATGTCAAGCCCAAAAGGAAAAAGCAGGGGTTTGGGGAGAGGAAAGAGGTAATGAGAGGATTGGGCTGCTGTAAAAGAGCTACATCTGCCTGCGATTCCATTTGCTGGCTCTCCCTAGTGTCACATAGGCTAGCTAGTCTCAAGAGCCACAGAGGACAAAGACACGCAGCCCCACATCCTCCAGCCACAGCACAGGGACCCGATTAGACAGAGCACAGATGCTCAGGGTGCCACTTCCCACTCCGTTTGTGGGATCTGCCAGGGTGACAAGCCTCAAAGCTGACTGAAGTTGGGCACAGGGAAGCACATGGTTGTACATGCATAACTGGCTTTGGATATTACAGAAATGACATTGTCACCCTTCAATCTCTCCCTCCCCATGTGGGTCAGCTGTCTAATGGGACAGGCACATGGGACAGTGGCGGTGTTGTTGGGAAAACTTTCCATGATATTTTATCATCTTTTGAGAGAAAGCCCACACCATCTGGGAGTTCAAAAGCCTCACACAGATCTCGGATATCTTCATACCCAGGAAGTCAAATGTGTTCTGTTTGCCTGTAGTTGGGAAGCAGAACCATTCGCTTTCCAGTTCTGGCCATTTGGGGCTGCCCCGTGCTCTCCACAACAGACTCACAGGCACAAAAATGCCCTCAGAGTTTTAGCGACAGATTAGCAATGGGTGCTACTAAGGGAAAAACAGCAACTAGTGGGAAAGATCATTCTGCCTTTCTTTGTTCCAAGACAGGTGGATGTCCCTGATGAGGCTTGGGAAGTGGTTCACAGGCAGGGTCACTTGGGTAGCTCTCTCTGCCTGACCAATTTTCTCTGGCCCTTCTGGCCTGCTGTCCCTCCTGCTGTATTATTGGATGTGCCCACCTTGACAGAGCCTCCCCAGGAGCTGTCCTGCCCTCCTCATCTCTCCCATGTGTTCACCATGACACCACCATTGGTGCTGGAAGTAGGTTCCTGCCCCTCCCACTTTACTGTCACTTCCATCCCTGGGCAGAACCTCTCCTGGTTTCAAGCCTGAAGGAGGTAGGGGGCTCTGCATCCACAAGACCACTCCCAGCTTTTCACCATATGATGTCCCCTGTGCTATGGTTTCCCACACTCACCCCTGCTGCAGCCACCTCAGATGCCTGCCAACATGGTCTTGACATCCAGGGCCGCATACTCTGCCCACCCACCCTCACATACTCCCACAAGCCCCCCATTCCCACTTCACCCCTCCCACTAGCCTGTACCCTGCAAGCCAAGACTGCCATGGAGTACCTGTTTGTGGCCCCCAAATCAATACGTTGAAGTGGCAGTGGGGTGGTAACAAGTGGGGCCTTGGGAGGTGATAAGGTTTAGATGAAAGCAGAAGGGTGGAGCCTCAGGATGGAATTGGTGCTTAAGAGAGGAAGGGACCAGACCTCCCTCCCCACTGTACTGGGACCCAGGGAGAAGGCAGCCTTCTTCCGGACAGGAAGAGGGCCTTTCCCAGAACCCCACCATGCTGGCACCTCAAACTGTGAGAAATAAGTGCCTATCATATAAGTCCCCTGCCCTATGGTGTCTGCAATGGCACCTGAGCTGCTGAGGCAGAAGCCTCCTCTTGCAAATGCCCTCCTCTCTGAGCCCCATTGTCTCTTGTTGGCCTCCCAGCCCCACAGCTTCCACACTCACCACCCAGGCCACTCTAATTAACAGAGCCCATATAGAAGGGCTTCCCATCATCAGTGGTCAGTAGATGGAACCCTGCTTATTCAACAGGCCTAGAAGAAAAAGCACAGAGCTGCCCCACCTGGACCTCTTCCACTCTAATGGGGGTTGTCCCAAAGGCCCAGAGAGTCTGCCTTGACCCTGCCCTCTGGGGCTGGGGACTGCAACTCGCCTGACTACCCTGGCTCTCAGGTGTTTATCCATGTCCGCCCGTATCCAAATGGTCAAAGAGGCCTTTGATGGGACAGTGCAGACAGAAACCTCTGACTATATATCTCTGACCATGAAACTGTGGAGCCTCCACCACTCCATGTCTGTCTGTCTGTCTCTGTCTCTGTCTCTGTCTCTGTCTGTCTGTCTGTCTGTCTGTCTCTCTCTCTCTCCCTCCCAGCCCACACAAGTACTCCTGAACACATCATTCTTCTGTCTGTATGCATAATTACCAAATATGGGATTTGTGATAGGGGATTTGTGGTAGGAGACAATGTTGTGCTGTGAGCTTTCTGCCAGGCCACCCAGCCACACACAGGGAAACCCTCAGCCTTCCTCCTCCCACCCTTCATTTTCATAGGACCTGGAAATGCATAGGAGGTCCTGAAAGCTTCACTTTGCATTTCCTGTGGATTCCAGGCTCTGTTGTTCCAGAATTTTCCAGAGGAGGGCCAATTTCACAGCCTAGGGGAAACCTCCAAACATGCATTGCCTGTCCAGTTCTTCTTTGGACAGCAGTAAAGTGTCCCAAGTCAATCCTTTACATTTCAGTGGCAGTAAGTAGAGCATTTAGGGTTTGGGATACAGGGGTGGTCACTGCGGGATTTCTAGACTGGCCCACAGCTCTGCACCCACTTCCCATCCTGGAAATGGAGATGACATGGACAGTTCAAAGTCTGCCACTGGTGTGCTGTGATCACCTGTCTCATCTACTCATCATGTAAAGGCAAGAATCGCCTTTACTGGCCTGCTTTGTAAACTTGGTCTACAGACACCTCATCTCCCTCTTGTCTCTGCCCATCAGTGAGGTGATCAGGGCCCAAAGAGGCACAGGGCTGAGCCTCTGCCACCTGTTGGAGCTTTCTTCCTTCACAGGCCTCCTGGGGCCCATCCTTCCAGCTCATCCCTCACCCAAACTCACAGACTCTCCTGCTGCAAACCCAAGCTATGAGAATGCCAGTTTGCTCAGCCTGTACCTATGGCAAACCTCCTGGGAATCTTCCTCTCAGCCAACTATCTTGTTATTCTAGAGCTTTGCTCATTCTGCCTCCTTTCTGCCCATCTGGCATCTCCTGGACATTTCAGGCAATATTTGTCTGGGGCCCTAACCTCGGCACCTCCCCGACTCATGGCTTCTGGTCAATGGGGCCACCGTTGTAGGCTGAATATTGCCATCTGGGCCTGTCCCGCCCCCCACAGAAGAAGCCCTCAACCACTAAGGGAGAGGTTGGGCGGGCACCCCACTGGGCCAGCAGAGCCAATGATCGAGGCTCCTGACAACTCGGGGCTCCGCATAGTTTCAGGTAGAGCCACTGAAGATTTTTGTAGGGCACATTCTTCCAGCTGCTTTGTCATGTGTCCCTGGAGCTGCCAACTCTATCTTGACCAAATCTATTGGGCCTCTCTCTAATACTGACTGCACCATTCCTAGGATGCCTCAAGTAATGCCATTTATTTTCCCCTCATTGTAACATGAGGTCCCAAACTTTGACCCAGTCCTTCCTGTATATACCCAAAGGCCCTATATTCTTGATTGGCTAAGATTCATTGACCAAATAAGGGGCTACTATTGGTCTCCAAGAGTGTGAACTGAGGGCAATGTACCCCAGAGAGTGGAACCCACTTCTCAGTTCTGGCAGGTCCACAGGATACGAGCTCCAGTAATCTTCCCATGAAATGCAAGTCCTCAGTAGTCTTGGGTACAACTAAGACACAGGGTCTCACAGCCCCGCAAACCCCAGTACTCCTTGAGGCCAGAGATCCTACAGGGAATCCAACCCCTTGAAATAATGTAAGTCCTGTCAGTACCCTTTTAACACCCGAATTTTACCAAGAAAGAAGCCAAACAGGAAATATTGGTTGATTCCCGATCTCAGGGCAATCAATAACCCAGTTGTTCCCAACCCCTGCACCCTCCTCTCCCAGGTCCCAAGGAATGCTTAGCACCACACAGTCCTTGGTTTCAAAGATGCTTACTTCTGTAACCATTGCACCCAGATTTACTTGTCTTAGCCTTCAAAGGGAAAGATGCAAAGACTCTCAGTAGTCCTTGTCTGGATGGGTACCAGAAAGACACCTCAGAGACCATAAGCTAAAAAGTGGCTCCTTATTTCAATATGTGGATGACTTTCTTATTGCCAGTGAGGACCTCCAGAGTCTTCAGGATAATACTGTGAGAAGACTAAATTGTTTGGCTGAGAGGAGTTACAAGGTATCTCCCTCAAAGGCCTGAATCTCCACAGCAGGTTCAGTATTCAGGCTGAATTCAGAATCCTCACAGGAAACTGGCCATCTTATTGCCATGGATTCTAAGCAGTGGGTAGGAGGTGAGGGGAAGTTTCAGTTGCCTTTGGGGTCAAATTTTGGAATAACTGCAAAACCCCTTTATGAAACCTTGTAGGGAGAAGAGAGGGGCCCTTTCTGTTATAACTCTCTGAATATCAACAGGCACTGAGATCTTAAAGGACACCTTGGACAGGGTGCCAGCCTTGGGCCTCATTGACAGAAGGAACCCCTTCCCTTCACGTGTTTACGGGAGGTCAGTACAGGCACTGGGAGTGCTGGCTCAGAAGCTGGGGCCTTCCCTGAGGCCATAGCCCAAACAACTGGACTTGCTTACCTAAGAGTCTTGTTGCCTAAGGGTAATAGTGGCCACTGCCCAGTCAGTGAGGGAAGCTTCTAAGTTAACTGCAGGATGAACTCTTGAGATTTGCAGCTCCTGTCAGGTCTGGACTGTCCTGGATACCAAAGGACACTCATGGTTGACAGGAAACAGATTGGCACAATAACAGGCTTTGGTCCCTTACCCCCCAGAGCTTACCTTGAAGGTCTGCCAGACTCTAAATCCTACCACTCTACCCCCTGCGAACATCCAAGGGGACCTAGAAAACAGGTACCTGGAAACTCGAATAAGAGATGCTAAAGTAGTTTACTACTGGTGGCAATTTTAAGGAAAGGAGGGATCATAGAGCTGGACATGCTGTCATGAGGTCCCATGGGTAACAGAAGCTCAGACACCCGCCTGGGCAGTTAGGCATGAGAAGCAGAACTAAGGACCCTACTCAAGGCCTCCAATTAAGGAAACACAAATAACTTCATATTTACAGACTCTAAATATAGATTTCTGGTGCTCCATGCTCATGCAGCTATCTGGAAAAAGAGAGGATTGCTCATGGCAAAATGATCCCCAATAAAACAAGATCATTCTGTTGCTTGTTGAGGCAGTACAGCTCTCATCAAAATTAGCAATCATCCATTGTAAAGACCACCAGAGGCATAAGTCCCTTGTCAGCCAGGGGAACAAGAAAGCAGCCAAAACCCAGGAACCTAGAGTCTTAGCCCTTCTAATTGGGCCATCCACCTTTCCCTCAAAACCCCAATATCACCAAGCTGAATGGGCACTAACAAGAAAGAAAGGACGAACAGAGATGGTTAAGAGAAGTTCAAGGCTGACTTCTTGTACCTAGAGCAGACCAATGGACCTCCATTAAACTGACTAGTGGTCTATAGACTGACCAACTTTTGAATCACTTTAATACTTGATATTATGTCTTCTTGATTGAGATGAAAAGGTTGCAAATGATAAAATTATTTGGATAAGCATATTCAGTCTGAATTGTACATCTATGCTGTAGCTGTTGTGAAATTATTCAAAGAGCAAAAATAATAGATATTGCAATTCTAAATTACCTTTGTAGATGTAGAAATTGTTTTCCATACATCTATACCCTTTCACTGTAAACTTTTAAAAATATCTATTTCCAATATAAACTCCTACACTAAAATCATTTTTTTCCCTGAAGGATATGTATGTGGTTCATTTGTTTGCAGTAAAATTAGTTCATGATAATTATTTGATTATAGATTTACTTACTGATGGACTCACTAGCTCTGAGCTCCAGGGCTGGGTAGTGATGTTAAAAACACTAGAGACCTGCGGAGAAGAACTGAGTTGTCTGGCTTCAGGACGAGGGCTGGAGGGGCAGCTTTCTCCCATACAGAAGTGCTGGCAGAGGCCATTCTTCCTATGTTGAGTCCTCCCCTGCTCAGCTTGCAGACCCAGGTGGTGGCCATATCTGAATCCCCATCAATGTAGCTAACATTAATCACCCTGCCCTGGTGATTCCCCAGGACCCTGCCCCTCCTAATTTGCCAGACCACCCAAGCCATGTTCAGTGGATTTTCCATACAAATGGCCTGTCTTAACTCATACTGCAGAATGTCCTAATATCTCTAAAAGGTTCATAAAAATTAAACAAGCAGTATCTGGTCTTAACATGTCCTGGACCTCTTGCTGAGCAGCCCCAAACCTGGCACAAGTCGCAGCCAGCCTCATTTTATGGATTGGCCTCTCAAGGCACTTCCAAGCCCAGTATGAGTGGCAGACATCAGTGGATTGCTTGGTGGCTCATACCAGGTGGCCCTGGGCAGGGCACAGGCTGCAATTAATCTTGGCCTGGGACAGGACCCCTTTTAGGAGCATCCGCCTACATAGCTGGTGGCCAGCTTTGGTCTGAACCAGAGCACCTCTTGGGATCATATCTGAGGACAACACACCCAAAGGACAGACAGGATAGGAAGTAGAGCCCTGCTAAAGCAAATCTTGCGCTGTGGGGTCAGCCCCTGCACAACAGCTTCTCCACCCATCATGGCTAGTCATCACAACCAATCAACCTGAGAGTCAATCCCATCCATTGATGAGCAAACAGGAGGGCACACTCCATTCATAAAAGGAACATACCTGGAGCACCTGGCTCAGGTGACCAGGAAGACTGTGCCTCTGAACCCACAGCAAATCTACTATACCAGGTCACTCTACTAAGACTGGGAAATATAGCAGCCCTACCTAATACCTAGAAACAAACACAAGTAGGCAGTCAAAATGTGGAGACAAAAAAAGAATTATGTCCCAAATGAAAGAACAGATCAAAGCACCAGAAAGAGAACTAAATAAAATGGAGACATTCAATCTAAACAATACAGAGTTCAAAACACTGCTTATAAGGATGCTTTTCTCTTGCTGCTTTTAAGATTAACTAAGGGGAAGTGTAAATAAACTTAGTGAGAACTTCAACAAAGAGATAGAAAACATACAAATGAAGATAGAAAACATAAAAAAGAACCAGTCAGAAATGAAGAATACAATAATCGAAATGAAAAACAGCTTAGGAAGAAATAACAGTAAATTAAATGAAGCAGAGGATTCAATCAGTGGTTTAGAAGATAAAGTAGCAGAAAATGCACAATCAGAACAGCAACAAGAAAAAAAACAAAAAAATGAAGATAATTTAAGAGATCTCTGGGACAACATCAAGTGTACCAACATTTGCATCATAGGGGTACCAAGAGGAGAAAGGCAAAAGCAAAAAATTGAAAAACTATTTCAAGGAATAGTGACTGAAAACTCCTCTAACATGGTGGGGAAAAAAATAGATATAAAAGCTCAGGAAACTCAGAGTCTCAAACAAGATGAACCCAAAGAGGCCCACATCAAGACACATCATCATCAAAATGCCAGTAGTTAAAGACAAAGAGAGAATCTTAAAAGCAGCAAGAGAAAAGCAGTTGTCATTTACAAGGGAACTCCCATAAAACTGATTTCTCAACATACTCTGCAGTCCAGAAAGGAATGGTATGAAATAGTCAAAGTAATGAAAAGCAAAGACCTTTAACCAAGAGTACTCTACCCAGCAATGCTATCATTTAAAATCAAAGGTCAGATGAGAGCATCCCAGACAGGAAAAAAACTAAAAGAGTTCATTATCATCAAGCCAGGATTACAGGAAATGTTAAAGAAACTTCTTTAAGAAAAAGAAGAAATAAATAAAAAATATAAATAATAAAATGGCTATAACTATATATCTAGCTAAAATTACTTTAAATTTAAATGGATTAAATGTTCCAATTAGCAGACAGGGTGGCTGAAAGGATAAGAAACAAGCCCCTTACATATGCTGCCTGCACGAGACCCATTTCAGATCAAATGACACACACAGACTGAAAGTCAAGGGATGAAAAAGATGTTTCATTAAAATGGAAACAAACAAACAAAAAAGCTGGGGAAGCAATACTTATACCAGACAAAACAGACATTAAAAAAGGCTATAATGAAAGACAAAGGAGAACTGAGTTATTCCACTTCTGGGTATTTATCCAATGAAACCCAAAACACTACTTTGAAGAGACATGTGAATCCATATGTTAATTGTAGTATTATTTACAGTAGCCAAGATATGGGGTCATCCTGGGTGTTCATCAATGGATGAATGGATAAAGAAGAGGTGGTACATATATACAATGGAATATTACTCAGCGATTAAAAATGAAATCTTGCCATCTGCAATAACATGGATGGGCCTAGAGGGTATTGTGCTGAGTGGAGTAAGCCAGGCAGAGAAAGACAAATGTTGTATATGGAATCTAGAGAACAGGATAAACAAACAACAGAAACAAGCTCATAGATACAGAGGGCATTTTAAAGGTTGTCAGATTGGGGAGCTGGGGGATAACTAAAGCAGGAGGGGATTATGAGGCACGAATTGTTAGTTACAAAATAGTCATCAGAAGAGAATAGTCAGTAATATTGTAATAACTATGTATGGTGTCATATGCATTCCATAAATGAATAAATTACCATGTTGCACACATGAAACTAATATCTATTGCATGTCAAGTATAATTAAAATTTTTTAAGTTATTTAAAGAAAAAATACAAATTGGTAGTTATAAAAGAGTCATGGAAATGTGAAGTATAGCATAGGGAATACAGTCAATAATATAGTAATAACAGTGTATGGTATCATTTGGGTACTAGATTTATTGGGATGATTATTCATAAATTATATACATATCTAATGACTATGTTGTGCACTTGAAACTAATATATTGTTATGTCAATTGCAATTGAAAAATAAAAAATATTTTAAAATGTGGTTTTAATGTATTTCATTTTACTCTTCTAAAAATTCATCCTATGATAGAGATGATCAGCTTTGACCTAGTTCAAACAAATAATGATATTGATGAAAATTACAATGTATTTTTGGATTCATAAATAATCTGAAAAGATTATAAAATCATAATATTTAAATATTTTTTCTGTTGATAAATGTACATTTTAAATAATTAAATTTTATACCTATAATAATAATAGCATTTTTATTGAAGTAAATATTTTACACACATTGGCTAATGGGAGGTATATACCACCTCTTTATCCAGTGTCTATTGGTGGACACTTAGGTTGCTTTCATATCTTGGCTATTACGAACATTGCCACAGTGAACATAGGAGTGCATAGATCTTTACAAATTAGTGTTTTGATTTTCTTTGGATAAATACCCAGGAGAGTAATTTTTTCGTCAACAGGTAGTTTTAATTTTTTAAAAAACCTCTCAACTTTTCCATAGTGGCTGTAGCAATTTGCAATCTCACCAACAGTGCATGAGGGTTTTCTTTTCTCCACATCCTTGCTAGCACTTGTTAGTTGATGTATTGATGACAGACTTTCTGAGAGGTGTTAGAGAATATCTCACTGTGGTTTTGATGAGCATTTCTCTGGTGACTAGTGATCTTGAGAATCTTTTAATGTGTCTATTTGAAATCTGTATATCTTCTTTGGAAAAATACCTATGCACATCTTCTGCCTACATCAGATTGTTCATTTTTTTGTTTTTGGGTAGTAAGAGTTCTTTATAAATTTTGGATATTAATCCTTTATCAGATGTATCATAGGTGAATATCTTCTCCCAGTTAGTAGGTTTTCTTTTCAATTTGTTGACAGTTTTTTTTTTTTTTGCTATGCTAAAACATTTTAGTATGATGTAGTCCCATTTGTTTATTTTTTTCTTTTGTTTCCCTTGTCCAAGGAGATAGACCAGAAAAAAATATTACTAATAGCAATGTAAGAGAGTTTACTACATGTTTTCTTCTAGAAGTTTTAAGGTTTGGGGGTTTATATTTAAGTATTTAATTCATTTTTCATTTATCCTTGTATATGGTGTAAGAAGGTGGTCCAGTTTCATTTATTTTGCATGTATCTGTCCAATCTTTACAAAACCATTTGTTGAAGAAATCTTTTTTACCTCATTCTATATTCTTGCCTTTTTTTGTCATAGATAAAATGGACATTTGGGCAAGGATTTATTTCTGGTCTGTCTATTGGTCTATGTATCTGTGTGTGTGTGTGTGTGTGTGTGTGTGTGTGTGTGTGTGTGTGTGTGTGTGTGTGTTTATGGCAGTACCATGCTGTTTCAATTACTATAAACTTGTAGTATAGGTTGATATCAGGTAGTGTGGATACCTCCAACTTTGTTCTTCTTTCTCAAGATTACCATGGCTATTTGGAATCTTTCATGGTTCCATATAAATTTTAAGACTATTTGCTCTAGTTCTGTGCAAAATGCCATTGGTATTGTTTTACTGTTTAAATTTTATTTATTTGTTTGTTTGTTTGTTTATTATGGTGACATTGGTAAATGAAATCCAATAAGTTTCAGCTGTACACTTTAACAGTAAGGCATGTATATGTTTACACTGTGTGTTCACCTCCCATAGTTAGATTTCTTTCTGTCACCACATATTTGCCCCCCTTTACTCCATTTACCACACCACCCCTCTTCCCCCTACCCTCTGGTAACCACTAGTCTATTGTTCATGACATGGGTCTCTGTTTGTCCTGTTCATTTGTTGCTTTTAGGTTTATATCCCACATATAAGTGATATTTGATAGGCATTGCATTAAATCTATAGATTGCTTTGGATAGTATGGACATTTTCATGATGTTAATTTTTTCTATCCATGAGCATTGTATATGCTACCATTTATTTGTATCTTCTTCAGTTTCTTTTTTCAATGACATGGGTTTCTGAGAACAGGTCTTTTACCTTCTTGGTTAATTTAATTCCCAGGGATTTCATTGTTATTGATGCAACCACAAATAGGATTCTTTTCTTAACTTCTCTTTCTGGTAGTTTATCATTGGTATATAAAAATGCAACCAACTTCTGAATATTAGTTTTGTATCCTGCTAATTTACCGAATTCATTGATCAGTTCTAACAATTGTGTGTGTGTGTGTGTGTGTGTGTAATCTTTAGGGTTCTTTCTATATAGCATCATGTCATCTGCAAATAATGACTGTTTCACTTCTTCTTTTCCAATTTTGATGCCTCTTATTTCTCTTTCTTGTCTGATGGCTGTAGCCAGGACTTTCAATACTATGTTGAATAGAAGTGGAGAAGGTGGGCATCCTTGTCTTGTTCCTAATCATAAGGAAAAGTCTTTTAGCCTTTCCTTTTGAGTATTGTTAGCTATAGGTTTGTTATATATGGACTTTATTAGCTTGAGGTATGTTCTCTCTATTTCTACTTTGCTGAGAGCATTTATCATAAATGGATGGTGGATTCTGTCAAATCCTTTTTCTGCATCTGTTGATATGATCATATGATTTTTATCTTTCAAATTTTTAATGTCACATTAATTGATTTGAAGGTACTGAACCTACCTTGCATCCCAGGAATAAATCTAACTTGACCACAGTGTATGATATTTTTAATGTATTGCTGAAATCAGTTTGCTAATATTTTGTTGAGGATTTTTTCATCAATACTCATCATGGATATTGGCTTATAATTTTCTTTTTTTGTAATGTCATTGTCTGGTTTTGAAATGAAGGTACTGGTAGCCTCATAAAAAGAAGTAGGAAGCCTTTTCTCCTCTGAAAACATTTTGAATACTTTGAGAAGAATTGTTAATTTTTCTTTGACTGTGTGGTAAAATTTACCTCTGAAGCCATCTATTCCAGAACTTTTCTTTTTTGGATAAGTTTCTTTTGATTACCGATTTGATTTCATTGGTGGTAATCAGTTGGTTCAGATTTTTTGTATTTTCTTGACTTAGTCTTGGGAGATTGTATGTTTCTAGAAATGTATCTATTTCTTCTAAATTGTCCAATTTATTGGCATAAAACTGCTCCTAGTATTTTCTTATACTCCTTTCTATTTCTGTGAAGTCTGTACTTAACCTCTTTCATTTTTGGTTTTATTTACATGGGTCCTCTTTCTTTTTTACCTGATGAGTCTGGCTAAAAGTTTATCAGTTTTGTTTATTCTTTTATATAACTAGCTCTTGGTTTCATTGAATTTTTGCATTGCTTTTCTAGACTCTATATTATTTATTTCCACTCTGATCTTTATTATTTCCTTCCTTCTACTAATTTGGGGTTTTGTTTGATGTCTTTTTTTTCCTCTCATTCTTTTAAGTGTAAGGTTAGATTGTTTATTTGAAATTTTTCTTGTTTCTTGCAATAGGCCTGTATTGTATGAATAGCCCTCTTAGGACCATTTGACAAAATCTTGGGACACAGAGAAAATAGTCCTAAGAGGGATATTCATACAATATAGGCCTACTGCAAGAAACAAGAAAAAATTCAAACAATCTAATCTTACGCTTAAGAGAATGAGAGGGAAAAAAAGACAGCAAACAAAATCCAAAATTTTTTGTCTTTTTTATTTGTCTCTGGGTATCTTTGGATTTTTTCCTTGATCTCATTATAAACCCATTCATTGTATAGTAGCTTATTGTTTACCTCCATGGTTCGTGTATTTTTCAGGGTTTTTTTTTTTTTTGTAGTTGATTTCGTGTTTTATATGACTCATTTTGTGGCCTAACATTTGGCCTATCCTGGAAAATGTTCCATGTGCACTTGAGAAAAATGTATATTTTGCTGCTTTGGAGCAAAACACTATGAAAATATCAATTAAATCAATTTTGTACAGTGTCTTATTTAAGGCTATTGACTGCTTATCAAATTTCTGTTTGAATGATCTGTCCATTGGTGTTGATCTCTACCTTTATGTTGGTCAATAATTGCTTTATATATGTAGGTGTTTCTATATTGGTTGTGTATATGTTTACAAAGGTTATATTCCCTTGTTATAGTCATCCCTCTTATTGTTATGCCTTTCTTTACTGCTATTTTAGTCTTTGTTTTAAAGTCTATTTTGTCTGATAGAAGTATTGGTGCTCCCAGCTTTTTCTTATTGCCATTTGAATGAAATGTCTTTTTCTATCTCTTTACTTTCAGTCTGTGTGTGTCAGTTGATCTGAAGTATGTCTCTTGTAGACAGTATATGCACAGTTTTTGTTTTCATATTCATTCAGCTGTCCTAAGTCTTTTGATTGGAGCATTTAATCCATTTACATTTAAAGTGATTATTAATAGGTATGTAGTTACTGCCATTTTATTATTAATATTTATGGGTTCCCCCTCATTTTTTATTTATTATTATTATTTATAGAAGTTCCCTTAACATTTCTAGTAATATCAGCTTCTTTGTGATGCATTTTTTATCTTTTTCCTGTCTGGGAAGATATTTATTTCACCTTCCATTTTAACTGATGGCATTGCTGGGTAGAGTATTCTTAGTTGTAAATTCTTGTTTTTCATAACTGAATATTACTTGCCTGTCTCTTCTGCACAGCAGTGTTAAAAAATTAGGTCATGATGGCAGTCGACATCCACCACAACAAAGACTGAAAGGTTTGTCACAAGGAGCCCAAAAACCAGGGCATCTACCTAAGGCTGTTGGTCAATACAATAGTTCATTTGATGTTGTTGTGGCGCAATTGAATCTAAGACCCACGGAGCCAATTGAGGTTAATTATGAGCCTTTATTAGCCAGCCAGCAACTGACTCTCTACCACACAGGGTTAGAGGAGATCAGCCCCAGGGTTTTAGAGGCAATTATAAAGCCTCTCACTACATCCTAGAACAAAGCAAGTAAGTAAGTTACAAAAAAGCAGGAGTTAGCCATTAATGTCCTTCACAAAGATAAATGTATCCGAGGAATTGCTAGATCAAACATAGATAGCCTTGTTATGTGTATCCTGGAATGTTGTGCCTCCTCCTGGAGGCTGTGGTGCCTATAGATATCACCTCCTTGTGACTGATTTACTGGGAAGTCTTCACCCTTACAATGTCATAAAGAGGGGATTGGGCCCCTATATCCTTTAGAGACATTCCATAGCAAATGCAAAGGAAACAGGTTCTTGAATACCTACATTCTGTAATCCAGAAGTCCAGTAAATGATTTGGTGCTACTGTTAGTGTATACTGTGACATCTAAGGCAGCACTCAAGCAATACCTAGGAAGTGATTATCGTACTTACTTGTAATTCATGTAATACTACTTTGTTTTGAGCAAGCTCTTTTTGCCAGTGTTCTTGACTGGAGTGAAATTCAAACCTAGTCTGACATGACCTCAGCTCTGTTTATGATGCGACCTGTTTTCAGTACCAAAGAGCTGGTTGGAAACACTCTTTAGAGATCTATGGTCTGAAACTTATCATCTGCACAGATTGCATAATACAGTGGCAGCTTGTTTGTCATTTATAAAAGCAGCTCTTTCCCAGTTGTCCTGTACAGTGTTCCTTGGCTGAGGAGAATGGAAAGCCACTATGTTTTGTGTGTAGTGTGTTGGGAGCCCTTTGTAAGGAATTATCAGTTCCTGGAATCTCCAAGGGAGGAGAAGCATCAGTTCCTGAAATTCCAAGGGAGGAGGTTTCTCTTGGCCTTATGTTAATCCATGTTAATCGCAGCTATTGTTTCTGGATATTTGTGGTTTTGTTTCGAGCAGTTTGTTAGTTACTTTGTTACCAGCAGTTTGTCACATACTCAAGCTGTGTAAGTATACGGTGCTAAATAAACTCAAGGCTGCAGCTTTGACTGTATGCCCTCCCGAGATCTTCTTCTCTTCTCTGTCTTTTTTCCTAACCCTCGCTCCCCCACTCAGGACTGTTCGACTCCATCTGTCGGGTTCCAGCAGTAGAGTCATTGTCGAATGCGATGAGAAATCCTTCCGGTGATGAGTTGCTTGTAACCCATGTCCTCAGCAATGCCGTTCCAAAAATGCAAAGTAAATGTGTTGTGGAATGCATATGGAAATTGAGGGCTGTATCCCAAAGACGTTTCAGATGAGGCACTGACACATCAGTGGAGCCTTAAAGCTGGGATCCAAGTGTACTTAATCATGAAATTAGATCACTCTGACCAGTAACACTTGAGGCAATGGCTTTGAATTGAGCCACTTCCATTCTGTAGGCTTCAGTTTCAACGAGGTGCTCCAAATGCATCCTATATGCCAAGTGATAAATACAGGATTTAAATTGCCTGCAGTATTGTTCTAAGGGGCAACTTGAAATTTGAAGTTTTGAAGGAAACGTCTACTCTTCTAACATCTACAAAATGTGAAAGAGATTAAGCAAAACTGGCAGTTTTCATATTGGAAATTCGTATGTAGTGGGATCAGGGTGCCGTGTTTTGGAAGGGAGTTGGGGTTGAGATTGATGCAAGCTCTCGGGGTGGGGTAGATTCAGAATTAATGTGATGAATGAGGTTTAGGATTAGAGTTCAGGTTGGGTGTAGTGTCAGCTCTGTTTTTTTATGAGGATTAGAATTAGGCTCAGGCTGCCAGGGTCGAGTTTATGATTCAGATGAAGTTTGAGTGAGGTGGAGAGTTACCTTTAAGGTTAGGATTTTGGTTGAAATTAGAGTTAGGATTAGAAGTAGGTTATGGTGCAGGCTTAGCTCAGGGCAATGTTTTGAGTGAGGCTTAGGGTCAGGGCGGAGTTTTTAAGGAGCTGGAGGGTACAGTTATGATGAAAGCTTTGAGGTGAGATTTGGGGGTGAAATTAGTGTGAAATTCCAGGTTCGTGCTAGGGTCGGAGTAAGGGCGATGGTAATGGTTAGGAATAGAATTAGGTTTAGAGGCAGGATTAGCATTAGTATTACGGTTAGTGTTAGCTTTGCAGTTAGGTTTTTGTGGAAAGGTTAGGGGTATGGGTAATTTAAGGGCTTGCATTAGGGTGAATTACCTTTAGGATGAGGGCTGGGGTTGGAGTTATTGTGAGCTTTAAATTCAAAGTGTTGAGTTTCCAATGGAGTTATGGTTTGAGTTTTGAATAGCTTTGGTACTAGGGTTCAGGGGGGAGTTAGTTCAAAGTCTGGGTGTACGATAGGGTCAGACTGATGTCTGCAGGGAGTGTTAAGGTTGGGATCCATGTCCGATTTAGAGATTTGTGTTAGGGCAGAGTTAACTCTGAGCTTAGAGTTTACTTTAAAATTGGGTTAAGCTGAAGTTCGGAGGAAGGGCCAGTGTTCAGGTTAAGGTTTGAGATACTGTCAGGAGTTGGGTGAGGTGCTGCATTATGCTTAAAATAGTGTAAGGCTGAGAGTTCAGGTAAGGATTTGAATGGGTCTGGAGGTTGCTTTGAGCTCATGGTTCAATGTGAAGTGCATCTAGGGTGACTGTAAAGACGGAGGTGAAGGTTGAGGGGAGCTTCCGCTTAGGTTTAGGGTTAGGGTTGAATGAATGCTAAAGGCTAAGAGTTAGTGTTCAGGTCTGGTTTCGGGTTTAAATTAGGCTGGAGTGAAAACAAGGGTGGGGGTGTCAAAGCCTGGGTGTGCTTTGGGGTAAGGGTGAAGGTTCGTGTTAGCTTTTGAGGTAGCCTGAGGGATAGAGTGAGGATTCAGTTTTGCTCTGGGGTAAGGATTTCCATTTGCATCCATTTCACAAATAGCTTAGGGAAACTGCTATCAAGGGGTATGGTCAGGGTGAGGTATAGGGTTAAGATTTGGGACAAGGTTATCATCAGGGGGAAGTCAGCATAGGATCCGAGGATAGGATTTCATTAGGTTTAGGGCTAGGGTCAAAGGTTGAGTTACCCCTCAGGTGAAGGCTTGGAGGAAATTAGGGTTAGGGTTCGTTTAGGGTTAAGGTAAGAACAACATCTGGGAATAGATTTCGCCTTCCTGTTAGGTGCAGGATCCAGGTTAATGTTATGTTTAGGACTGGCTGTAGAAACGGTTGTGACTTCAGGGTTTTTATTTAAACTAGACTCCAGACCAGGAAAGAACTCATGTTACGGTTAAGTTTGGACATCAGGCTTAAGATAAGGGGGAGGGTTGAGGTTAAAGTTGAAGAGAGCTCAGAGATAAGGGCTAGTGTGAAAATCCAAATGCCAGCCAGCCTGCGAGTTTGGCTCTTAGTATTCTGTTTAAGGTCAAAACTGGGCTTGAGGCCCATCTGGCAGATAAACTCCTCTGCAAAAGATTTTCTGCAAGAATCCCATTTGGTACGAATTTACAAGTAAGAGCCAAGTTTTAACTAATCGCTGGGCACAAGGGGTAGAGGTATAAAGGCCACTGATCTGCAAAGGGTTTCCAACAGACACAATAGTTTCGAAAGCCAGTCACTTGAGAACCTTGGCTGGAGGCATTATAGAGCATGCTGAGTTTCATCCCAAGAAAGAACCCTGCTTTACCTCGTGCAACTTGGCTAAGTGCGATAGCTGTTTCCCCTCCGACCCAGCAGCCCTCAGAATGAAGAAACAGCACTCACACTACGTGGCGCCCGACACCTGATCTGAAACACCTTCCAGCTGTGTACCTCGCAGACCACATGCACCTGAGAAGGCTTTTTTGTTTCCATTTGCTGAGAGAACCACTGTGATGGACAGTTTGCAAGTATATCGTCTATGCTGTACAGATTACACATTGCAGTGAACCAAAGGATCATACGTATGACAGAATAGGCTCCAGGTCTGGTCACCAAAGAAACATTCTGCCAAACGTGGTTTGCAAGTGTCCTGCGTGGTTTAAATTTACAGCAATGGAGATCCCAGTTCGAATCAACAGTCACTTTGCACAGTGTGTATGAGTTGGAAGAGTCAAGGGCCACCAAGCCAAAGAGAGTTTCCAGCTAGCCTCTTGGAATGGTCCTGAAAAAGAGTCGCGTCCGAATCTTAGCTATACGCGTTAACAGCTAAGTATGTACTGAACTCCATCTCTGTCAATACAGAGCTCTGAGCAGACTTTCGATGACCTGTGGACACATGTGCTAAGTCCAGAACAACTTTTGGCCACCTTTTTAAAAGACCATGTGCTTTCGACAGCAAGTTTTGTTTTCATTGGCTGAAGGACGAGTATGCTGAACAACGCCATTTGGAAGTGACTTGTTAGTTTTGTAGGGAAAATGCTTTTTTCTCAGATCGCTCAGGCACCAGTTAGGCTTATCGATAGTTTTAGGGTTAACCTGGAGGCAGGATTGGAGTTCGCTTTAAGGCGAGGGATGACTTGGAAGTCGTGGTTAGGATTTGGGTGAGGGTTTCGACTGCTTGGGTTACTGCCTAGGGAGAGCATTAGGTTTATGGTCAGGGGTAGGTTTAGGGTTAGAGTTAGAGTTAGCTTTTGGTTCTGTTTTGAATTTCAGTTAGGCATGGCTTAAGGTTGCAGTTTAGGGTAAAGGCTCTGGTTAGGGTTAGGGTCAGAGATGGAATTCAATTTGAGCTTATGAGACGAGGGTTGCGGTTAAGTGTTAGGGTTCAGGTTCACTTTAAGGATTGCATTTGGCTTTAAGGTAGGGTTAAGTTTAGAATTCCGGTAAGGGCTACAGTTAGGGTTAAGTTTACCCTTACATTTAAGACTACGTTCCACGTTAGGTTTAGGGTTAGGTTTTAAGTTTGGCTTTGGGCTAGTGTGAGGGCTGAGGTTCTGTATAGTGTTAGGTCTCCAGTGTGGGGTTACGTTTTGAGTAGGCTTCACGTTAGGCTAAGGGTTTGCTTTAGGGTTGGGATCAACGTTGGCTTCGTGATCATGGTGAGTATTAGGTTAAGTTTCAAATTAGTTTCGGGTCAGGATTGAATTTCCGTTAGGGTCGTGCATGGCTATGCTGTTAGGCATTAGGGTTTTCATTAAGCGGGAGGTGAGTGTCAGGGTTCGACTGGCTTTAAGGTAAGGGTTAGGGCTGAGTCTATGTTTCCAGCCAGGCTTACGTTTCACGTAAGTGCTGTGGTTGGGTTCGTGACTGAGTTTAAGGTATCGGTTGAAGTTAAGAGTCAGTTTGAAGTCAGAGTTCAGTTTAAGTTAGGATTTGGTTCATGTTCTATTTAGGTTAGGTTAGGGGTTAGGGTTAGGGTTGGGTTTATGACTAGGTTTGAGGGTGCATCGGGGTTAGAGTTAGCTTTGGAGTTAGGTTTTGGGTTCAGATTAGCATCATGTTTAGGTTTGCATTTAGGACTAGGGGTGTCTTTTGAGCAAACTTTAAGCGATGGGGAGGGCTTGCTTTACAGTTAGGGTCAGGGTTGATTTTGTGATTGATGGTTGGCATGAGGCTAGAGTTCGCTTTGAGGTTGGGATTTGAGTTTAATTCAGGGTTGTCTTGGGCTTTGGTCCAGGGTCAGTTGGGGGCCGAGTTTTTAAATTACATTTAGGGGCAGTGTTAGATTTAGGTTAGTCATCAGGGTTAAGGTTAGGGCCATGTTTGTGATTAAAGACAGAGTCAGGGTTCAGGTTAGAGTTAGGGTAAGGGCTAGGGTTCGGGTTGAGTTTGTGATTCAGCTTAAATTAGTGTTCAGGTTATAGTGAGCTTTCAAATTTGGATTTAGTTGAACCTAATCATAAAGTAAGCCTCTATCCAAAGACTAAACCAAATTATTCCTAACTACAACCTTACATTTATCTCAAACCTACTTGTAATATTTACCCTCACCCTTACCTTCATCCTCATCCTATCCTTAGTAACCTCAAAGCAAAGTGATTTAGGGTAATATTTAGTTTTAGGAATAAGGTTAATTTTAAGCTTTACACTTATTCTAACTATATACCTAGTTCTAAAATTAGTACTTAGTCTAACACATAACTAACCATAACATCAAACTCCAAAATTAAAAACAAACTCAGTTCTAACTCCAACACTAATATTAATTATAAACTCATCTCTAATGCTAAACCTATCCCTAACTCTCAGCTTAACTATATCTTACCCTAACATTAACACTAATTCAAAACCTAACCCTAACTCTAAACGTAACACTATCTTTAGCTCTTATCTTAACCCTAACTCTAACCCTAAACATAATTCCAATTATATAAGCCCATCCCTATCCCTAACTCATACTTTACACTAACCTTAACTCTAATCCTAACCCTAATCTTAACTCTAACATAAAAGCTAAATCTAACCCTAACTCTAACCCTAAACCTAGCACTAACCCTAACCCTTGCTTTAAACTGCAACCTAACACTGAAACTAATTTAAACTCAAATACTAACTTCAAAGCTAAACCTAACCCTAACCCTAATCATAAAATCACCCCAACCCTAACTTTAAATTTAACCCTAATTGTAACTCAAACCCAACCCTAGGTTTAGTGTTAGAATAACTCTGAGTTGAGAATTTGTATCTGGGTTAGCTTCAGTGTTAATAACAGTGTTTTAATTGAGGTTACATTTATTTATAGGGTTAGAGTTAAGCTTAGGTTAGAGTTTAGAATTAGGGTTGAGTTTAGGATAGGGTTTGATTTAGGGTTAGGGTTTCAATTAGGATTTTGTTTTTGGATTTGGTTGGGTTTAGGTTGAGTTTTGGTATAGGGTTAGGATTAGGTTTATTTTTTGTGTTTGGTTTAAGGATTAGAGTTATGGTTAGAGGTAGAGTTAGAGTTAGTGTTGAGGGTAGAGTTCAGGTTGATGTTAGTTTAAGGATTAGAGTTAGGATTAGAGATGAGTTTAGATGTAGGTAAGGTTTAGGTAAAGCTTAGTGTTATGGTAGGGTTGATTTAGGATCAATGTCCATGTCAGAGTTAGAGTTTGTGTTAGAGTATGGGTTACAGTTACCCTTGGGTTAAGGTTAGAGTAAGGGGAGAATTTTTAGGTTAGAGCTTATTTTAGGTTTATGGTTATGGTTATTGTTAGGGTTAATGTTAGATTTGGAGCTGAGGTTAGGATTAGGGTTAAGTTATAATTAGTATTAGTGTTAGGTTTGAGTTTAGATATAGGATTAGGCTTAGTGTAAGGTTTAGTCTTAGGGTTGAGTTTTTGTTTGGGTTAGGTTTAGTCTGGAATTAGGGTTAGTGTTAGTTTAGGGCTAGGTATATCATTTTGGTCGAGATTACAATTAGGGTTAGGATTAGGGTTAGGTTTAGGTTTGAGGTTAAGATTAGGGGTTAGTTTTGAGTTTAGATACAAGGTTAAACTATGGTCAGTGTTTGTGTTTGTGTTAGGTTTGAGTTTAGGAATTAAAATTTTAGCTAGCTTTTAGGGATATGTTTTGTGTTGAACTTAGAGTTAGGATTGAGGTCAGAAATATAGTTAGGTAGTTTAAATTAGTGTTAGGATTGAAATGAGGGTTAGCTTTGAGATTAGGATTATGGTTTGTGTTAGGATGCAGTTTGGGATTACGGTTATGGTTAGAGTTAAGACTGAGTTAGGTATAGGATTAGGTTTTAGAGTACAGGTTAATGTTAATGATAATGTTGAGTTTAGAATTAGGGATAGGGTAAAGTTAAAGTTTAGCATTGGGTTTTAGGTTGACATAGTATTAGGGTTAAGATTAATATTATGGTTGAGATTACAATTAGGATCAGTGTTAGAGATAAATTTGAGGTAAGGATTAGGGTTACATTAGTGTCAAGGTTCAGATTGGGTTGAGGGTAGAGTTTAGGATTAGGTTTAGGGTTAGCGGTAGTTTTAGAATTGAGGTTAGGGTCATGGTTAGGGTCATATATGAAAGTGAAATCCTATGGCATTTGTCTTTCTCTAATTTATTTTACTCATCACAATACCCTCTAGGTCCAACCATGTTGTTGTAGATGGAAAGATTTCATTCTTTCTTTCTGGCTGAGTAATATTTAATTGTATATATGTACCACCTCTTCTTTATCCCTTCTATTGATGATCACCCAGGTAGCCTCCACATCTTGACTATTGTAACTAATGCTGTAATGAACATATGGATTCATATGTCCCTTCAAAATAGTGTTTTGGGTTTCAAATAAATACTCAAAAGTAGGATTAACGTGTCCTTTTTTGACTTTTGTCATAGCCTTTGTTTTAAAGTCTATTTTGTCTGGTGTAAATTATTGCTGTACCAGCTTTTAAAAATGTTTCAATTTTCATGGAATATCTCTTTTTCTTTCCTTTAGTTTGTGTGTCCTTCAATTTGAAGTGAGTCTCTTATAGGCAGCATATGTAAGGGTCTTGTTTTCTTATCCATCCTATCTTTTGATTGGAGCACCATTTACATTTAAAGTAATTGTTGATAGATATGTAGTTATTGCCATTTTTATTATTTATATTTTTGACTTTTTTTTTTCTTCTTAAAAAGTCCCTCCAACGTTTTCTGTAATATTGACTTGGTGGTAACAGACTCCTTTAGCTTTCCTTTGTCTGGGAAGCTTTTCATCTGTCCTTCAATTCTAAACGATAGCTTAGCTGGGTAATCTTGATTATAAGTCCTTACTCTTCATTACTTTTAGTATTTCCTGCCAATCTCTTCTGGACTAGTTTCTGTTGAGAAATCAGCTGACAATCTTATGGAAACTCATTTGTAAATAACAAATTGCTTTTTTCTTGCTGGTTTTAAAATTCTGTCTTTAACCTTTGGCATTTTAATTATCTTTGTGTGGTCCTGTTTGGGTTCATCTTGTCTGGGACTCTGTGCTTTCTGGGTTTGTATTTCTATTTCCTTCACCAGTTGAGGAAGTTTTTTGCCATGATTTCCTCAAATACGTTTTCATTTTCTTGCTCTCTTCTCCTTCTGGTACCCCAATGATAGGTATGTTGGTACCCTTGATGTTGTCCAAGAGCCCCTTAAACTATTTTTTTTTAATTATTTTTCCACATTGCTATTCTGATTTGGTGTGTTCGGCTATCTTCTTAATTGTTGATTTGATCCTCTGCTTCAACTAATCTGTTGATTCCCTCTAATACATTATGCATTTGTTATTATAAATATTTTTCTATCTCCATTTTTGTTTTCTATCTGCTAAATTTCTTAATGAGTTCACCTACTCTTCTCCTAAGTTCACTGAGTATCCTTATAACCAGTGTTTTGAACTCTATCTAGTAGATTGCTTGTCTACATTTTGTTTAGCCCTTTTCCTATTTGCACTGAGTTAACTCACAGATTACAGTCCTAACCTTACCCCCAAAGTTTGCCATGAAATATCTTGCTTCTATTTTTGCATCACTCTAGTATATCAATAGTTTTGAAACAAATGACATTATTCTATTTGTAGCATTGTTTTTATTAGTTTGCTGAAAATGTCAAATTCTAGAAAACATAGTATCCCTACATGAGCTACATGGGTTATTTCCCCACCCCCCGGTTGTCTTTTTATTTTGTTGTTGGTTTCTTTTGCTGTGTAAAAACATTTAGTTTGATGCAGTCTCATTTGTTTTTCTTTTGTTTCTCTTGCTGAGGGAGATATATCATATATATATATATATATATATATATATTTGATGATATACATATTTGATGTTATATGTTAAAACATATATATATATATACACATATATATGTGTGTGTGTGTGTGTGTGTGTGTGTGTGTGTATTATTAAGAGCAATGTTAGAGAGTTTGCTGCCTATGTTTTCTTCTAATAGTTATGGTTTCAGGGCTTACATTTAAGTATGATGAGAAAGGTAACCTGTAGTTATTGATCAGAATAAAGAGACAGGTCATGTTTTTCAGGATATTACATTATTAGCTACACTTACAAATTTTTGTGAAATAAAAGTTACCAGTTATAGTAAGTTAGTACAACCCTTTACTAGTGAGGACAGCTTCCCCTCTCTCCCCCAAAATCAAACAACTGACTCAATGATATATGTGCTGAGTCTCATTTTATTTTGGATTATAGACATACTTTTGCCCTTTCCCTATCTAGACAACTCCTTATTACCAACAGCTCAAGTCCAGTTGTGAAATATTTGGAAATAGACAAACTTGATACATCAGTTATAACAGACCTCTTTAACTACACTAGCAAATAATTTATAGACTGTAAGATGTCTTCAGGAATACTGGTTTGAAACTTTAATTATGGTCCAAGAGCTTTAATGAAAAATTCAATGAAAAGATCTGCTTTAGAACTTTACAAGTTTATGATTAGAAATAGAGAATGTATGAATTTTAAAAACATTATGAAACTTAACAGTACATTCTTACTGAGAACATAAAGCTCTTAATACTGTGACTAAGGAAACAAGAATAGTTCTAAAATTTTCTTTCAGAATGTAACAAAAAGATATTCAAACTGTAAGACAACAGTTTTGACTGTATGGTAAATTTAACTACAGATGCTTCTTGATTTATGATGCAGTTACATTCTGATAAACCCATTGTAAGTTGAAAAATAACTTGAAAATGCATTTAAACTACTGAACATCATAGCTTAGCCTATTTAATTTCTACTTCTACTTAATTTCTACTTAATGTATATCACTTTCGCACCATCATAAAGTTGAAGTTGAACCCTTGTTAAGTCAGGGACTGCCTACACATAGTTTTCATTCTATAATGACTTGTGAAGAAGTCCTAAAGTCAGTGGACAAAACAGAAAAATCATTATTTTTGCTATATTACACAATTCTTGGAACTGAAATGATAAGTTTTAGGACTTTAAATCTTCATGGTACAGGAACAATATTGCCCACTATAATCAGGATGTAGTTTCTCCAGCCATTAAAGAATTTTATCTTTTCATTTTCATTAATCAAAACATTTACTAAATGGAAAAGGAAACACCAAGAAAATAAATTTTTCTTGTTTGCAATTTTTCTTATATATGCTTTCCAAGTCATTTAAAAATAAGACCATTTCCTTTACTGGATATCTTGTACAACTTCAGTGCATAATTAATGTTTCTTGAAATGAATAGAAACTTTACACCAGTAACATTTGGTTACCTTTAGAAAACAGGATACAAAACTACTGAGACAGATCACAGGCTTACAGTTTTAACAAAAAAAAAAAAACTGAGAGGCAATGACCAAATGACAATTTTGATTGGGTTCCTTTATTATTATTACTGTCTCCCCATATATTCTGCAGTTTGGAGTCTATTTCAAATCTTTCTAAGAGCCTACTTCGTGAGTTAAATATGTACATACAGAATAAAGCAGATATGTTGTAATTTTAAAAAGTAAATAATTTTACATATTGACTGGAGGCAGTTCAATGTAATCAAAAGTTACAGCTCTGAAAAATATGATGGTAGGATTTTAAAGCTCAGAATTCACAGGTTCGTTAACACTTGGTTTCAAGTATTATTGAGCTATAGCTGAAATACATATTCAACTCTACATTATTTACAGCTGTCCAATAATAATAACTTAACCAGTAAAATATTGAAGTATGAAATATGTAATGATGTAAGATGAAAAATGTTTCAAAACACCAGGAATAAAGTTAATGAAGAGCAAAGTAAATCTAGAACAAGGAAAGGAAACGTACATTTATCAAAAATAAAAATAGTAGACAGTCTCAGTATACACTGTGCACATATATTAATTTTAGAGAGAAATAAAGTATTTGGCTCCCTTCTGCTGGAGGTCTGCGTACAAGCAGCATGCAGAACCAACATCCCATGTGTTCTGCACAGCACAGTCTTGCGCATTGTGTGCATTCATTGAACAATTTCTGAGTAAAATCACAGTCTCTTTATGGATGATCCAGAACATATCAATGGCTCCATTTCATAAAAAATCTTCATAGGCTGGAAGAGCAGTGACAACCGTTTTCCAAAACTTCAGTTTTAACAAAATTTACAAAATAAACTACTAAATCTAGATGCTTTCACATTATTTTGCATGAGTATTAAGTACTGTGTAAAAATTTATGTAAAATCTTAAGTTAGCCAAAACCAATGTCTTTAAACTTTAGATCAAGTTCTTCACTCTTTTAGCATGGCTGATAAATGTTTTCTGCCACTGACACTAATAATGCTTTTGAAACCAAAGCACTTTGAAAAAGAATATGCACTGCTGAAGAAAGATAGTACCAAAATGTCATTGAACTTCAGTCTTAAGACACACATAGTTCCTGTTGGACACCAGACTGTGAGAGTTTATCTTGAGTCTTTTCATGTCCTGGGGCATGGCAAGTAGTTTTCCGCTTAAATAATCGCAGACTCAATCGTAATAATTCATTGTCTACCACCGGAGCATTTGTGTAAGCTTGTTTTACCGTGCCCTATTTGGAGAAAATAAAAACAAATTTAAAAAGACGTACATTATTAGTTAACAGTAGGAAGGACAGGTTAAAGTCTAACAAAATATTAAAGTTATAAGAAAAATTAGTTTGAGATAAATATTAGTACTGGATATTTAAAAGCAAAATTAGGAAATGTTTTCAGACTCGAGGAATTTTAGAAAAGAAAGCAATCTTTAAAGGGCACCTAGTCTAACATCTTGCTTAATGTAGGAATCTTCTCAATCTCTGACAGGTAATCGACTAGTTTTACTTCATTTCTAATGAGAAAAAAACACTGTACATTTTATGAACAGTACTACTTCTATGTGTTGAAATAAACTCCCTTCTATGGTACTACACACTAATTCAATCTTACTCTTACATGATAATCTTTCAATTATCTGAAGAGAAGCACTGAACTGCTAATGTACCATAAGATGCAGATTCTAGAACTGCACAAATTCTCAGTATACTGGTCAATGCAGTACACTGAGAAACTACTACCTCCCTTGTACTAAAATGTTTATCTCTAGTATTGTAACTTAATTCCAGATTAGCAGTTTTGGAAATTACTGTCAAAAATGTTTGTTAAATGTTCTCCAACCACGTGTATAATGAAATAAAAGGTTTGAATATCTCTAGCATTCTGCCATTTCTCTTCTTGCTAGGATCCTTAATGGAATGGTGGTTCTTTAATCACATCTACATTTAAAAAAATTTTTTACAAGTTGTAGTACCGTAAAATTGACTTTTTATATATAGTTCTGTGAACTTTTACTCATGTATAGATTCATGTACTCACGACCACCATCAGGTAGAGACGTTTGTTTCATTACTCAAAAAAAATTCTTTTTGTCACCCCTTTGTATTCATATTCTCTTTAATCTCTAACCCTTGACAACCAATGATAAGTGTTTGTTATACTTTTGTCTTTTTAAGAACACCACATAAATGGAATCATAGTATATATGATCTTTTGAGACTAGTTTCTATCACTCAGCATAATGCCTTTGAGATTCTTTCATGCCATAGATAGTGCTGATAGCTTGGTTATTTTTTATTAGCAATCAGTAATCCACTGTATGGATATGTCGAAGTTTATCTATTAGCCAACTGAAGAACACTGGGGTTGTTTCCAGTTTTGGAAATTATGAATAGAGCTGCTATAAACTTTTATGTACAGATTTTTATATGAATGTAAGTTTTCATTTTTCTAAGGTAAATACATAGCAATGGATTGCTGGGTAAGTATACATTTAACCTTGTAAGAAATAACCAAACTGTCTTCCAAAGTAGTTCTACCATTTTGTATTCTCACCAGCAATATACACGAGTTTCAACTGCTCTGCATTCCCACCAACACTTGATATTATCAAGATATTTTGTTATTTGTTTTTTAGCTATTTGTAAGAGATTGTTAATGGCATCACATTGAAGTTTTAACTGCATTCCCTAACGCCTAATAATGTTAAACATCTTTCCATGTGCTTATTAGACATCCATATATCCTCTCTGGTAAAGTGTCTATTCAAGACTTTTGCCCATTAAAAAAAAAATTGTGCTGCTTGTTTCTTACTGTTAATTTGAGTTCTTTATAAAATTCTGGATACAAGTTGTTTTTCAAAATGTGATTTGCAAATAATTTCTTGCAGTATACTTGTCTTTTCATTCTGTCTGCCAAAGAACAAAAAAATTAAAATTTTGAAGATCAACTATCTAAAAATAAAAATTTTAATTAAAAAAAACAACTCTTCTTAAAATGTCTTTCCCCAGAAGACTGGTCATATTTGTGTCTGCATCTGGACTCTTGTTTAGTGTGTTCCATTGATCTAAATGTCTATCCCTTCATCATTACCACACTATCTTGAATGCTGTGGCTTTATAGTAAATCTTGAAATCAAGTAGTGTGTGTGTCTTCCATCTTTATTAATATTTTGTTCATTTATTTAAAAACTTTTTTTGGCTATTCTAGTTGCTTTGACTTCCCATGTACATTTTAGAATCAGTTTGTCTATATATACAAAAATCATGCAGGAATTTTTACTAGAACTGTATTAAATTGTAAAGCAATTTAGAGAGAATCACAATCTTAAATATATTGAGTCTTCTTCCAATCTACAAACATAATATGTCTCTCCATTTATTTAGGTCTTTGATTTTTTTCATCAGTTTTTTGTAGTTTTCGGCACATAGAGCCTACACGTTTTGTTATATTTATACCTAAGTACTTCATTTTGGGGGGAAGCTGCTAAAAAGGTTTATTGTTTTGTTCTGTTTTTACACATTTCGGTTTCCAACTGCTTCTATATATTACTCTCATATATAAAAACACAATTGCTTTTTGCATTCTGACTTTGTATCTTGTAGCTTTGTTAAACTCATTTATAAGTCCTATGAGTATTTTTGGTAAATTCCATGGAAGCTTTTACGTAAGCAATTACACTGTCTATAATCAAGATAGTTTTATTTCCTTTCCAATCTATTTGCTTTCTTTCCCTTGCCATATTAAACAGGCTAGAACTTCCAGTACAATGTTGAATAGGGATAGTAAGAAAGTCCTTGTCTTGTTCCTAATCTCCGGGGAAATCTTTCAAACTTTTTACCATTATGTATGATGTGAGCTGTAGTTTTTTTTTTGTTTTTTGTTTTTTTTTGTAGATTCCCTTTACTAAGTACTTTCCAATTCCAGCTTGCTAAAAATTTTTATTGTAAAGGAATGCTGAATTTTGTCAAATGCTTTTTTTGCATCGGTTGATATGGCCATGTGTTTTTTTCTTCAAGTTTAGAATTTTAAACCAGCCTTTCACCAAGGATAATCCATACTAGGTCATGGTGTTGTATTCTTTGTATATATTACTGAATTTGATATGCTATTATTGAGGATTTTTATGTCCATGTACTTAAGAGATATTGATCTGCAATTTTATTTTCTTGTAATGTCTTGGTCTAGTTGCAATATTAGAGTACTGCTGGGCTCCTAAAATGAATTGGAAAGTCTTCCTGCCTCTTCAATTGTCTGGGAGAAATAGTTTAGAATTAGTGTTATTCCCTCCTTAAAAGTTTGGTAGATTTTCTAGTGAAACAATTTGGGACTGGATATTTCCTTTTCAGGTGTTTAACTACAAATCCAAAAAAAAAAAAAAAAAAAGAATAAAATAGACAAAACTTTTCAGGTTATCTATTACTTCTTAAGTAAGTTTGGTAGTTTGTGGCTTTGAGAGAAATTAATCCATTTCTTCAAATTGTCAAATTTAAATACACAGAGTTGTTTATAGTACTGTATTATTATTCTTTTACTATCTGTGAGAACTGTAGTGACATTCCCTTTCATTGGTATTGGTCATTTGTGTTTTCTTTTTTTCTTTATCAGTATGAGCAGAGGACTAGCAATTTTATTCTTCAAAAATCAGCTTTTGGTTTCACCGATTTTCTCTAATGTTTTTCTACTATAAATTTTTATTGATTTGGTGTATTATTTCCTTCCTTCTGCATGCTACATGTTCTGTACATTCTTTTAATACTATGATACAAAAATGAGATTTAAACTCATTTAAAGCACCCTAAATGTTCTCCTAGTATCTCTTCTGATATGTACTATATTTATATACTTTAAAATTCATTCTCCTAAATGGAAATGATGACAATTTTAGGGGTTCAAAGGATTTCTACTTTCTTTTTATCATCTGATAAGGTACCACTTACCCCCTATTCTGTACTTTTATTATAGTCATATATAAAAGTTTTTGTTTGTTTTTCTTAGAATTTGTCATGCTCTCTAGCATCTCAAATTAATTTTTCTTTAGTTGTGTCTCTTCTTTCCAGAGACACAATCAGAAAGTTTTCAATTAGAAAGCTTTCAATGAGGAGGTGACATCAGAAGCATGTTGGAATGAGGGATCTCCCCTGATCTTTCCCCTTGAAATTACAACCTGAAATCTACAATCCAACAAATAACACCCAACCTGCACATAAGCATGTCTGAGAGATCTGTGCATCATAACATCTGAAGGTGAGCCAATTGCATGTGATAGGGAGGTGCAAAGAGAAAAAGAAAGAAGGAGCTGTAGAATGCAGCCTGTAACTCCCTGAAGGATGAGGGAGGGGGGGAAATTATGTGGCGGATTTTTGGCTCTTTGAAGCACTGAAGAGTCCTGCCTGAGGGATAAGCACCCAATGGACCTGGGCAGAGACCAAGTGCAGAGGGGCTACATCTGTGTCTCAGCAACCGCCACTGCCAGGTAGAAAGCTGAGTCACAGCCTCCCCACATCATCCCACAGTCCTTCCCCTCTCCACCTCTTCCCTCCCTCCCCTCCTGCCTATACCCTCCAGAGCTAACACTGAGCCCCAGGAGAACTGAAACATACAGTGCAGCTGTTTCCAGTGACAGTGGCAGTGATATAGAAGCAAGGCAACTGAAGCCTGAGGGCCAGCATTACTGGAAGGAAAATAGCCACACAGACCACTGGCCTCTCCCAGTCTGCCCCCTCACCCCGCTGAGTCAGGATGATTTAGCAAGAAGCACTGGAGCATTACATCTGACTAATGGGGCAGCACGAAAACTTCAGAGCCTTTTCAGAGGCACGGAACCCCATCAGCCTCCACATTTTCCTACAGGGGTGGAGCCCTGGGACAGAGGTGACCTGGTCATAGAGGAGACACACACTTCCCCCAAGAATAAAGGGCATTCTTAACCTCAAAGTAGAGATTCAGCAGGCTTGGACAGTGTAGGAGGCTTGGGTGCCACCTACTGGAAATAAAAGAAACCTTTTATCAACTTGCTAAAGAGATCATTATATTATAAATTTTCATTTTTTTTTTTGTAAAAAAGTAGATTATGTTCCCATTAATGCCTAGGTGGAGAAATAATCCATCAAAACCATAAACAACCAAGGGGACAAGAAAGCTCAGGGAAAAAAAAATTTCCTTAAAGATATAGAAATACATGATAAATGACAGAGATTTCAAGATTGCACTTCTGAAAAAATTCAATGAGATGCAAGAAAATTCAAGAGACAGATCAAAGAGTTTAGAAACAAAATAAAAAAAACAGGAATACTTTACCAAGATTGAAACTCTAAACTCTTAATTATCTTAATCCAAAAAGGCATTCTCCCCCGTCCCCATAAAATAAACCCCAAACCAAAAAGGCCTTCTCTGAGACACATATTAAAATTGTCAAAAATTTATGACAAAGAATTCTCAAGGCATCTAAGGAAAAGAAGACAACAACTTATAAAGTAAAACTCATTAGATTATCATCACACTTTTTAGGACAAACCTTAAAGCCAAGAGGGAGTGGAACCAAATATTCAAACTATTGAAAGAAAGAAATATATTCAGCAAAGTTCTCCTTCGGAAATGAAAAAAAAAAAAAGAACTTTTCAGACTTACAAAAGCTAAGAGAATTTTCTACCACAAAGCCTGCATTACAGGAAATACAGAAGGGGGTCATTCTACCTGAAACAAAAGGACAAAAAATATATAACAATGAAACAGGAAAGTACAACTCTTATTAAGAACAGTGTATTATAACCTTAAATATTACATAATGGTTAAAGGTAAAAAAATACTTGAAAAAGAGAGGAAGACAACAGTTACTACAACATAGAAATGAATGTACAGCATATATAGGGATAATTTGAGACAACAAAAAAAGGGGAGGGAGTTAAGATCTGAATCTGCAAAGAGGAATGGAGACAAGGCCGAAGGACTACTGTGTATATATAACTTTCCTTTACATAAACGTAATGGTAACCACACATAAAAAATCTAGAACAGAGATAACATAACAAAACAAGAGGGAACCAAAGAAAAAATTATTAAACACCATCGAATTAAAATAGCAGACAGAACACAAGGGCACAGAAACAATGGAGATGCCCAGTTACCAGAAAATAAAAGATAAAATGGCTATAGGAAAACCTCATATTTCTATAATCACCCTTAATGTAAACATACTGAATTCACCAATAAAAAGTCACAAAATAGTAGATTGGATCAAAAAATAAAACCCAATCATATGCTGCCTTCAAGAGACACATCTCAGCTATAAGGAAAAATACAGACTCAAAGTAATAGGGTAGAAACGATATTCCAAGCAAATGGCATCCAGAGAAATGTGGGTGCAGCAGTACTTATATCTGGCAAAATTGACTTCAAGATAAAAAAGGAATGACAGACAATGATGGACACCTCACAATGATAAAGAGGACCATACATACAACACCTATCAATATTTATGCTCCTAATCAGGGAGCACCAATATAGATAAAGCAACTACCAACAGAACTAAAGGGAGAAACTGACAAAAACACAATAATAGTAGGGGACATAAATACCCCACTGTCAGTTATGGATAGATCATCTAAACATAAAATCAATAAGGAAATAATCTTAAGTGACACATCAGACCAATTCGACATAATCAACATTTACAGAGCCTACATCTCAAAATCTCAGATTATACACTCTTCCTTAATGCACACGGAATATTCTCAAAGACAGATCATATGTTGGGACACAAAAGTAGCCTCAATAAATTTAAGAAGTCTGAAATTATACCCACCATATTCTCTGATGTAATACTTTGAAACAAGTTAAAAAAAAGAGAGAGAAAAGAACCACAAATATGTGGAAATTAAACAACATGCTACTAAAGAATGACTGAGTCAAAGAAGAAATAAAAGAGATCAAGGGATACATAGAAACAAACAAGAATAAAAGTATAATATATCAAAACTTTTGGGATATAGAAAAAGTGGTAATGAGAGGAAAGTTCAATCATTACGGGCCTATCCCAAGAAACAAGAAAGCTCCCTCATAAACAACCTAACATTACATCTTAAAAAACTAGGAAAAAAAGAACAAATGAAGCCCAAAGTCAACAGAAAGAAGAATAAAAATTAGAAAAGAATTAAATGAAACTGAGAACACAAGAATAGAAAATATTAATGGTTTTTTAAAAAGTTCAATAAAACTGACAAACTCTTGGCTAGACTCACTAAGGAAAAAAGACAAAGGACACAAATAAAATCAGAAATGAAAGAGGAGAAATTACAACAGATACCGCCAAAATACAAAGGATCATACAAGAAAACTACAAAAAATTATACACCCCCAAATTTAATAACCTAGAAGAAATGGTCAATTTCTTAGAAATATACAACCTTCTTATACTGAATCAAGAAGAACTGGAAAATCTAAGTAGACTGATCAGCAGTATGGAAACTGAAACAATCATCAAAAACCTCCCAAAACATAAAAGTTCAGGACCAGATTGGCTTCACCAGTGAATTCTACCAAACATTCAAAGAAGATGTAATACCTGTTCTTCTCAAACTCTTCTAAAAAAACTGAAAAGAAGGCAATACTTCTTACTCATTTTATGAGGCCAATATTACCCTGATACCAAAATCTAGTGAAGATAACACAAAAAGGAAAACTACAGACCAGTATCTCTCAGGAACAGAGATGCAAAAATCCTAAATAAAATACTAGAAAACCAAATATAGCAACATATTAAAAAGATTATACACCATGATAAAATGGGCTTCATCCAAGAGACACAGGGATGGTTCAACATACACAAATCGATTAATGTGATACACCACATAAAGAAAATAAAAAATAAAAATCATATATCAATAGATGCAGAAAAAGCATTTGACAACATACAGTGTCTATTTAAAATTAAAACACTTAATGAGTATAGAAGGACAGTACCTCAATATAGTAAAGACCATATACGACAAACCCACAGCTAACATCATACTTACTGGTGAAAAACTAAAAACCTTCCCTCTAAGATCAGGAACAAGACAAGGCTATCCACTATCACCACTATTATTCAATAAAGTCTTGGAAGTCCTAGCAAGTGCAATCAGGCAAGAGAAACACAACAAAGGCATCCAAATAGGGAATGAAGAAGTCAACTTTAAAAAGCCTAAGATATTTTCAGTTTCTCATGATCAAATCTCTTCCAAATCTAAACTAATTTCTATTAGTTTCAGTTTCCTTTATTCTTCTCAAGTAAATCCTTACATATATATCATTTGGATTTATTTCTTTCTCTTCCAACTTAGTACATTCTCATAAACACTATTTCTATAAATACTCTTTCCACTCTTCCTGGGAAACTTTTTCCTTAATCTTCAATTTAAATAAATTTCTAGTATGTTTTACTATCTAAAGAAACTTTTCATAATAAAATGAAAAACATTTCACAGAAGTAAGAGTATTTAAAATTTTATACATCAATTTTTGAAACACAAATTGTTAAAGTAAAATAAAAAGGATTATAAATTCTAACAGACTTCTTTCTTTTACATGTATAAAAGACTAGAAAACCAATCTCATAAAAACAGATGAGACTACAATCTCACCTTAAAGCAATCAAATAATATGTCTTTCATACTACTCAAAAAACACTTAGCATTTTTCCAAGGACACAATACCTTTTCATTTTTAACAAGCTGCTTTCGAATTGCAGAATCCCGTCTGAAGCATAACGCTTTACAACATGGTCCAAGATTACTAAGAAGACTTGCTCTTTCTTCTTTTCGTAGTAATGCAGCCATATTGAGAGCCCCTAATTCATGTTCAAAAAGATTGTCTGCATCTTTCAAAATAAACAAACAACAACTTGCATTAAAATTTTCCTAAAACAGAAGTGTTACCAATTGCTTAGGTAAAGCCTATCCTCTATCAAAATTACCAAAATTGGTGAAAATTATTTATGTATTTTCTGTTAAGTCATTCAACATATTGTTAGTCTGAAACGACAATAAATATTCTGATAGCCATTTTAAGTTTAAGATATAAGAAAAGCAGACTTGGGAGAGAGAATTTAGACAATGCTTACTAAAACTATGACTGGGAAGATAAATTTGAGTTATAACTTAGTGAAGTTAAATTTAGAATATTGCATACCATCAACTATTACTTAAATTTCTAGATTTCAGGACTTTAGTAAGATTCAAATGTAGTAATGTGATTACGTTCTGTGACCTGTAAAAAAATCAGTCAGCAAAGTGACTAGGTGTCAGTCATACAATCTGCAAATTTGACCCTAGATTTGATCACTATAAAAACCTGGACAACATATTAAATTAAAATCACTTAGTCTTAAGTCATAACATGCAAGGTAGGAAAAAAATATTTAAACTTTATAACAATGGGAGAATTAATATTTAATTAAATATTTTATTAATATTTAATTAAATATTTTATTATTTAATAAAAATAAAGAGGTTGGATTAAAAGTAGACAAAAAGAAAGTCAAAATATCAGAATAAGACCAGTCAGTAATAAAAATAAGTTACAGAACAGTAGTAACTTCAAAGCTTCCATAACAACATGATCAAACAGGTTAATGTTAGAACCCACAAAGAAAAGCAATAGACATATAGGTAAAAACAAACAGTCGCATTTAACTAAGAATAAATGGAAATACATTACATATTTCATTTTCAAGAACTGCAAAGCATACATAGAGAGACTGGATAATTAACAAAAAACTAGTCTCATGTAAGATACCTCAATAAGTTATATACCTAGCCAATGGGTGTATAACATGAGAAAAGAGTAAATAAATATAAAGAAAACCTCAAAAATAGTTTGCAAACTCTGGTGTCTATCAGAATCATCTGAAGAGCTTTCTAAAATACACTGCCAGGGCTCTACCATCAGATCTACAGAACCTCCACAGTTGCAACAGGATACTTTATAGGAAAAAAGGCAGTTCCTCGGGTGATTCAGACACATGTATGTTTGAATCAATGACACAGTCAAATATACAAACTATTAAAGAAAGAAATGAACTATCATTCCATTATAGATACAAATACAGAAAAAATTTGTATTGAGTCCATGCCATTCTTGAAAATCGTTCCTTAGGACAAATTTCTTTATATGGAATCCTTATCATTTTCTGCTTTCACAACAGAATATAAAACACATATCTGCAAACCTCCCTAGACAGACTAACCACATACTTAAAAAACTTAACCGTATTACAATCAGAATACCTAGATAAAAGCAATTTAAATTTCAGTATACAGCTGATTCTTAAACAAGGCAGAGAAGTAAGGGGTGTATTTGGAAATCTGCATATAATTTTGGACTCCCCCAAAACTCAGCTGTTCCTTGTATCTGCAGAAGGCACTGATTTGAGGACCCTCCCACAGATATCAAAACACACTGACACTCAAGTCCCTTATATGAAATAGCGAAGAACAATACATCGTCAGCTCTCTGCATCTGTGGATTCCCAACTGTGATCAAAAATACTGCTTTCCATGTGCTGTTGGATGCAAAACCCAGATATATGAAGGGATGACTGTACACATATTAAAAGAAAATCATGTATAGTGGACCCACACAGTTCAAACCCGTGTTGCTCCAGGGTCAACTGCACATGCAAGTTTTCTGTATTAAGAATTTAAGGTTCTCTCAATTTTTTAAAAAAATGACACTTAGAATGGGGATACACTTTCTTTAATACTGGAGCACTGAAACAGACCAAATAAAATAGAAAAAATCTGTATCAATTATTTCATAAATACTTATTGAATACCTACTATGTGTCAGGTAGTATTCTAGGCAATGGAATAATTACTAAGAACAGATTATTAGACACTGGATACAGTAAACGAAATGAAGTTTTATTCCTTAAGAAACTTATATTTAGTAACATATGTCAGTTCTCTAACAAAGCTATTATAGCAACTAAAAAACTGGACTGATTGGTAAGGAACAATCAGACTTCTCTTTACAGTGTGTATTTTCATTGTTTAGATTAAGCCATCAAGTCAGGGTTAAAAACTGTATATTATAGTTAGCAAAATCAAATTAGATTTTAACCTAAAATGTCATCAGCAAAAGTCACAGGAACAAATATCTTTAGAGCTAGATAAGACCTTAGGGGTTTCATTCCATCATTTTATGTCCACAGGCTTCAGACCACAGAGCCAATCAAGGTAGAAAGAATGGGGCAATAACTCAAAACTTCAGTCATTTGTCAGGTTAATACACATTCATAAGTATATGTTTCATACACATACATACTATGTTTATTAAGACAGTAAAATCAAGAGTTTTACTGCTTATCCTGAGTTGAACATGATATAAAATTAAACATGTTGCTTTCATCTTTAACCTCTTTACCTTTTTACAACCCCTCCCAATTAATAAAGTATAAATAAGCCAACAAATTAAACAAGATAGGTACCAGATAAGAGAAACAGTACCAAAAAACAACAACAAAAAAAATCCATAAGCTAAATAAAATGTTCTGGAATAATAAAAGGTTGTGCCAAAAAGGTCTATAATCAATGTGATAAGGTATTTTCTAACTTAAGAGTAGCAGTTAATATTTATTGAGTGCCATTATACATCAAAAACTGTTCTAAGTGCTTCACTTTTAATACCTCGTTTGTTCCCCCTACAATCATATGAAGTTGGCAGTGTAATTACTCCCAGCTTAAGATAGTGATACTAGCACACAGAGATAATAGCTAGTAAGTGGTATGCTTATTGGAATCTGGACCATTCAGCCTGGAGATCAAGTTTTTAACAACTTTGTTAAAGGTCCAACCTGCATAACTTCATTGGGGTAGAATTCCCCCATTTCCCAGACGAAAGGGTTGCCAAGACATCCAATTTGCTCATTTATGAAAAGTATCTAGTCCACTTTCCCAGGCTCTGCTTCATTTAGCCCTGGGTAAACTACTGAGTACCTTGTTAAAAGTAATTTGATACAGAAATATCAACTGTGCTATTTTTTCAACTGTTCTGTGGGCTTAAATGTTTCTCAAAATAAATTTAAGAAAGGGATTCCCACTATGGGAATTAAATAATGAATGTGATTTCTCAAAAACAAAAAACAAAAAACATGTGTGTGTGTGTGTGTGTGTGTGTACACATATATATGTGTACACACACACACACACACACACACACACACACACAGAGTACTATAAATGCTACATGAGAAAAGAACAGAATCCTTGTAAAAGGAATCTTAATAGTTATAGCAAAGAGCACATAATGAAAGTAAAATGGAATTACCTTTGGATTTTTCTAAAAGTCTCTGACATGTTTCTCTGACTTTGATAAAGAGTTCAGACCCTGCCATCTTTTTAGAAATCCCAACTCTCAGCATAACAGCTCCAGGTGTGAATTTTAAGAGTGCAGCCCCAGGCTCTCGCGGTTCTTTTGGATGCTTTGGCATTAGACCAGACCAATCAACATCTATCACATCTAAAGGATCTGTAAAAAGTTAAAAAACAGGATTTATTTTTACACCAAGATTTAGCATTCTTGTTATCTATAGAAAAATATAAATTGTAAAACACAGAAAGTCATTAAATAATAAGTAATTTAAACCAAAAATGTCATATTCTTACAATGAAAACTTTCCTATAAACACTAATGTTTAAAATCTAAGGACCTTTACAAATCAAAATTTTTCTTACCAAAGAAAACAGGCAAGCAAACAAAAACCCAAGCAGACCCATTCATACAAATAACTCATTTAAACTGCTTGAGAGATCACCAATGAAAGAACTCCATTATTTCACTAAGAATAGGTCTGAGGTTTTGAAACTTGGTATCAGAATCCTTTCATGGGTTAAATCTAGGAATCTAGTTTGCATGTATGCACACACATGCACACACATAATTTTATTTTTTAAAAACAATTCATCATGAACTTACATTAAGAATCAGACAGTGGCTATTATTAATATTGAGAACAAATCATCCACTGACAAGGAACAGTTGAGGAAATAAACAAAATAATGTTCTACTAAGAAATATCTAATAGCCAATAATAAAGGTTAACAATCATACATACCTTTTACATCAATAGAAACAATTGTAAAATATAAGAGCAAATTAAGTCAAAATAAAAATTCAATATTCTACATACCCAGATGAAACAAAGAACCTCACTGTGACTAAAAGAAAAATTGTTAGTTACAATCAGATTAATTGAATATAATCAAGTAGAGTAAGCTCTGGAAAGATACTAAGTACTATAAGTAAAAATACTTACTGAGTTTAGAAAACTGATAGGAAAAAGTATATAAATACTGTTCAAATATAATTTCAACTATTATAAATTTCTGAGAAGTTGTTTCAAAAGTTGGTTTGTGGTACCACAGTTGTAAAGCTCTGTACTATACACCTATCCAGAACACTGCGAGATAATCAGTATTTGGTCAGATTCAAAGTCATATAAAATATGAATCTTAAACTCTGGAAAGGAACTCTTTCAATTTTGCTATTTTAAATGAGACCCTTCCCAATTCATAGGTAATGTCTACTTAAAATATGAGCAGAGCATATTCACTATAATTTTCATTTTACTGGCCTTTCAACATTAATTAAAATATAAAGGGGAAAGTTCAAAGTGCCTTTTATCAATTCTTACAGCATGAAAGAGAACAAAAAAAATACCTTAATGCCATAAATCATAATTTTTATGTTCAACCTCTACAAATGATTACCTGGCATCTTCTCCTCATCCTGTTGGTCCTCCCTCTTTTCAGCATCACCTGCCAGAATTTCATCTAGTTCATCATCACTGATTGGCTCGTATCCTTCTCCAGCACCAGATCCTAATGAATGGGCATCATCTAACTTGGATTCGTCATCTCCTGCTAATTAGAAAAATTAATATCATGTAAAAGAGTGTGTTAGAAGGAACACCTAGGTCAAACCAAAGATGTAGAGGCTGTGCATACCAAAAAAATCATAAAATCATTTTTTCATTAGAAAATGACATTTTTAAAGTTATTCAATAACACTTGATTCAAAAATAAAAACTAAAAAACAAAATTCAATTAAATTTACTTTTTTTAGTTACATAATTTAACTGTAAGGATCAAGCAATACATATTAATAGCTTTGAAGTGTACAGGTGCTAGCTTTTAAATAAAGGTGACAAATACCAATCAGACTCTTATATTCCCATTCAAGATCTAAACGAACATGATTCTGAACATAGTTCAATATACAAGCCAAAGAGAATGATAGTGCAATTATCAATAATACACCAAAGGCGTAATTTTCCAAATTACACTTAAACAGAATTCTAGCTTTTCAAAAGTCTAAATCTACATAAAACTCAAAGCAATGTGACAGTTTTTCTACCTGTGATCAAAACAAGTTTCTTTTTTTCCTATCTAAACATAATTCTTGGCATTGAGGATAACCTGAATTTTGTCAAACTTTTCCAAAATATTTTAAGCCTTGCTTAAATTCTCATATTACACACATATATTTACATATTTTTTTCTTCAAAGACTAATGACAAATATATGATGTTAGTAAGCCTGTAATGGAACCATGACACTAATAATATGAAAATAAAAAGCCATTCACTTATACAAAGTGTTCTTGTATGGTGCAATATTAAATGTGATCAGAGTCTATGTACATATATAAATCACCAAGAAGAGGTCAGGAATTAAGCTCACTTTAAGAAAACTCATTCTATTCTTTTGAAGTAGAGATTGCCAAGTTGTGATGTGTAACAAAAATATTGTGTATAAAAGTTCCAAAGCCAAGTATTAGTCTAAATTGATAAATAACTGCAACTTCAATTAAAAACTAAATCCAACTAGATCTTTACTGTGGTTATGTAACCTTTTCCTTGTGGCCTGAAAGTTTTACTGAGGTAATAACTTTTTACCTCTTGCTTCTCCTCTTTGCACTCCCCCACCCCTGCTCTAGCTTCCTTTTAAATGGCTGTCTTTGGTAATGCTTCTAAATCTTGAAAGCAGAAGAATCTGTTAGTTAGGAAGGTGAAAAACAATGCTATACATGATGTATGAAAACCAATCTAAGAGTATAAACTGAGAAAGAAAATACTAGAAGGCAGGCTGAGCAGCAGTCTACCCTCAATGGAAAAAAAGAAAATAAAAAAATATGGGGGTTGTTACTCCTAGCCCTTCTTCCACATTATCTCCTAATTTAAAAGAATGTGGAACCAAAATCTCATACTCCAAAAAGGCAATGACTTTGAAGAAAGAGCTAGGCAAGTGAATAAATGGTAAAGAAGTACAGCAGTAGCTGAGCTGTCAGAGTTTCTTTGCTCTGGCATTGGCTTTTGTCAATACAATCTTTGCCGGTGTCAGCCTTTTTCCTATGATCGGGTTTACTTGTTGATTTTGAGCCTCAAATCTCACTACCCAGGTCCAGGACCAAGTTATTGAGATTCCCGAGGATACTGCCCACTTGAGTCAGGTTCTCTTCTAGCAGCATTAGTTATACTATTATATGGGCAGATACAAAGGCCACAACACTTGTTCTGTTAAAGTCTTCTCTGCTTCTTTCATGTCTTTATTTGGTCTATGCCTTCTTCTATGAGGTTTAGTTCTCTTGTTCATCCAGCATAGTGATAGTCCTGTCCCTGCTGCATCCTGAGACTCAATGGCTAAACTCAGGATTGTCTTTGTATTTTCCAGAGACTGGTGAGCCCTCAAATGAATTTCTTCATATGACAGATTATTCACGACAAATAAAAACTTCTGATAGACACAGAAGCTGAAATGTGGCTATTCTCCATCCAACTTGAAGATTCCAAGAGTCCTGCTTTCTAATTTACTAAAAAAAAAAAAAGCAGATGTGCCTGAGATGCGGATGTGAAGAGTTACTCCTGGCATGGCAACAGGGTCATTTTGAAGGGCATACCTTTTCAATGAACTCAAAGTGCTGCATACCATCAAACCCGACTAGGAGTTGCACCCTTTTTGCACCTGCGTGCACTAGATCCATGTACCTGTGCCTAGTTAAATTTGGTTTTAATGACAAGAACTCAGTATGGGTAGCAATATCAAAATAGATCAGATTACAATTAAAATGAGAAATAAAAGCTACCATTAACATATTAATGGTGCTAAGTGGTGTTAATTTTTCATCATAAAACTTGAAGTATATCCAGACAAATCTAGTAACTTAAAAATGATGCATAAATTTCTCTACCTAAACTCATTAATTTTTATACTTGCAAACTCATTAATAAAATTTATTTGAAACTTCAATCTTAGTTCATAATATTTAACTCATATAAAGGACTTTATAGCAATGAGGTAAAAATGTAAAAGTGCCATTAAGTCTCCCCCTAGCTTCCACTTCATCTTCCCTACCCCAATATTATCATTTAATTAATAAATGTAATTTAAAAAAATCCTATAATACAATTTAAAAACATTTTTGTTAGTACCACTGGTGTATATTCTATTTATTTTACCAAATTTTCTCAACCACCTAGATAGGTTAAGCTTTGTCTCATATTGGGTTAGTTGTGAACTTAAAATTTCCTAAAATTACAGATTACATTTAACTTTTTTTAAATGAAGGGTTTTTTTTTTTTTACTTATTTTTATTTTTATTATTCATTTTTCAAAAAGAGTTGACATTCAATATCATTTTATATTAGTTTCAGGTATACAGCTTAGTGGTTAGACATTTATATGATTTATGAAATGATCCTCATGATTACTCTAGTATCCACCAGACACCATACATAATTACATTATTATTGTCTCTATGCTGTATTTCACATCCCCATGACTATTTGGTAACTATCAATGTGTACCTCTTAATCCCTTCACCTTTTTCATCCAGCCCCCAAATCTCTCTCCCATCTGGAAACCATCAATTTGTTCTCTGTATCTATGAGTCTGTTTTTGCTTTATTTTGTTCCTTAGAGTCATCTAGTAAGTGAAATCATGTGAATTTGTCTCTTTATGTCTGACTTATTTCACTTAGCACAATGCCCTCTAGTTCCACCCATGTCGTTGCAAATGGTAAGATTTAATTTTTTATATGCCCAAGTAATACTCCATTGGATATATGTACCACTTACATTTTATCTAATTTGTCTACTGAGGGGCACTTAGGCTGCTTCCATATCTTGGCTATGGCAAATAGTGCTGCAATGAAGATAGGGATGCATCTATCTTTCCAATTAGTGCTTTGGATTTCTTCACGAAAATACCCAGAAGTGGAACTGGTGGATCATAAGTTCTATTTTTAATTTTTTGGGGAACTTCCATACTGTTTTACATAGTGGCTGTACCAACTGTCAATCCCACCAAGGGTGCATGAGGGTTTCCATTTCTCCACAACCCCGCCAACACTTGTTTGTTGATTATTGATAGCCATTCTGACAGGTGTGAAGTGATATCTCATTGTAGTCTTAATTTGCATTTCCTTGATGATTAGTGATGTTGATTGAGCATCTTTTCCTATGTCTACTGGCCATCTGTATGTCCTCTTTGGAGAAATGTCTATTCAGGTCCTCTGCCTATTTTTTAATTGGCTTGCTTTGTTTTTTTGTTTGTTGTGTGTGTGTGTGTGCGCGCGCGTGCGCGCATGAGCGCGTGTGCTGATTTTATGAGTTCTTTGATGTACCACTGGTGAATATTTTCTCCCACTAGGAAGGCTGTCTTTTCATTTTGATGGTTTCCGTTGCTGTGTAAAAACTTTTTAGTTTGACGTGGTCCTATCTGTTTATTTTTAGTTTTCTTTCCCTTGCTCAAGGAGGTATATCAAGTCAGAGAATTTACTGCCTAAGTTTTCTTCTGCAATTGTTATGGTTTGGGGTCTTACATTTAAGTCTTTAATTCATTTTGAGTTTATTCTTGTATATGGTGTAAAAGGTAATTTCAATTTTTTGCATGTATCTCTCCAGTTTTCCCAAAACCACTTATTGAATAGACTGTCTTTGCCCCACTGTTATACTCTTGCCTCCTTTGTTAATAGATTAAATGAATATATAGGTGTGGATTTATTTCTGGGCTATCTGTTTCACTGACTTATGTGTCTGTTTTTATATCATTGTTTTGATTACTACTTGTAATAAAGTTTGGTATCAGGCTGCATAATACCTCCAAATTTGTTCTTCCTTCTCAAGATTGCTGTGGCTATTCGGAGTCTTTAATGGTTCCACATAAATTTTAGGATTATTTGTTCTAGTTCTGTGAGAAAAGCCGTTGACATTTTGATAGGGATTTTGTTCAATCTACAGATTGCTTTGGGTAGTATGGACATTTTAATGATGTTAATTTTTCCTATCCATGAGTATGGTATATGTTTCCTTTTATTTGTATCTTCTTTAATTTTCTTTCTTAAATGACATAATTTTCTGATTACAGGTCTTCTATCTAGCTCCTTGGTTAAACTTATTCCTCGGTATTTTATCTTTTGATAAAATTGTATATAAGATTGTTTTCTTAATTTCTTTCTGATAGTTCATTATTTGTGTATAAAAATGCAAACAATTTCTGAACATTAATTTTGTATCCTATTATTTTACTAAATTCATTTATCAGTTCTAACAGTTTTTTTTTTTTTTTTTGGTGGAATGTTTAGAGTTCTTTTGGGTGTCTTTGGTTTCCCCATCCTCTATATCGGTGTTTTGATTCTCATCTTCCTCCACTCTGTTGATTCCCTCTAATACACTCTTCATCTCAGATAATGTATTCCTCATTTCTAACTGGTTCCCTTTTATAACTTCCATTTCCATTCTTGTTTTTTAACATTTTCTTAAACTTCTCACAGAATTTATCTACACTTCTCTTAATTTCATTGAGCATCTTCATAACAAGTGTTTTCAACTCTGCATCTGTGAGACTGCTTGACTCCATTTTCCTTGATCTCCATTCTGCTCCTTCATATGTTTTCTGCTTCGTCTTCCCATTTTGGCTGCCCTTCTGTGTCTGTTTCTATAAAATAATCAAAGCTCCTAAGGCATGTGGTCTTATTAGCTTGGCTTTGTGTAGTAGGTATCCAACAACACAGTTCTGAGAGGGGTTCAGTTGCAGGCCAATTTTAGCCCCAGCCTGTGCCCCTCTGAGGCTACCTGTTAAGATTCAGTAAGCAATCCAAAGATGCTGTGCTTACAGTTGCCTCAAGAAACCACACCAGAAACTGAGGTCAGCTGCCAACAGTGTGAGCCTTGGTGTTGCTCAGCGAGTGGCATGGGACTCAAGAAGACACAACTAAATACAGCTTTGGGGGGGGGGCACAAGTTGGGGGAAGCGAAGTTTCAGGTGGAATGACCTCTTATCTAATTTGATGACATCTCAGCTATGTTGGCACTGCATCTGCACTCAAGGAGAGGAGGGTTCAACAGAGGAACAATGGATACTCCCAGTACTTCTACCCAGTAGAAAGCCTCACTTCCAGCTCTTGCTCCAACAACTCAGTGTCCCCTGTAAGTCCCTGGTGTCCCAAGCTGCTGGCCTGGCGCTGGTGCTCGGAGCAAGGAGTCCATCACTGCAAAAGTCCAGACATGGACATGGCCTCTTTAAGAGGTACGTCCGTAGCTGCCAACTGCAGCTGTCGTTGCCTCTGTCCCATTCAGCTGCTCGGGACTGGGCAGCCTTGCGTGTTTGCCCCCTCCTACCTCCTTCTGTCACAGGGTGATTTCTTATAGTTGTATGGCTTCTGTTCATCTAGACCCCAGGCGACTCTGCCTGCCGTTTGCTCTGTGTTTCCATCTCAACTTTGCTGTGGTCATGAGGGGAGATGAGCAAAGCTTTTATTATCTACACCATTTTGCCTAGTCTGCCAATATCATCATATGATTTTTATTTGTTAATGTGGGTTATCACATAAATTGATTTATAGATATTGAACCAACTTTGTATCCCAGGAATAAATCCCTCTTAATCGTGGTGTGTGATCTTTTTAATGTAGTGCTGAATTCGGTTTGCTAATATTTTGAGGATGTTTACATCTATGTTCATCAAGCATATCAAACTATAATTTTTTTTTTTTTGTCTTTGTCTGGTTTTGAAATCAGGGTAATGGTGGCCTTGTAGAAGGAGCCTGGAAGCCTTCCCTCCTCTTGAAGTTTTTGGAATAGTTTTAGAAGAATAGGTTTTGATTCTTCTTTGAGTGTTTGGTATAAAATTCACCTCCAAAGCTATCCAGTTCAGGAATTTGTTTGTTGAGAGTTTTGGGATTACTGATTCAATTTTTAGTAGTAATCAGTTGATTCAGATTTTGTTTCTTCTTGCCTCAGTCTTGGAACATTGTATGTTTCTAGGAATGTATCCATTTCTTCCAGATTGTCCAATTTGTTGGCATATAATTGCTCATAGTATTTCTTATAACCCTTCGTATTTCTGTGGAGTCAGTTCTCACTTCTTCTTCATTTCTCATTTTATTTATTGGGTCCATCCCCTCTTTTTTTCTAGATGAGTCTGGTTAAAGGTTTATCAATTTTATCTTTTCAAAGAACCAGCTCTTGGTTTCATTGATCTTTTGAATTTTTTTTTAGACTCTATTTCACTTATTTGCACTTTGATCTTTATCATTTCTTCTTCTCACTTTGGGCTTTGTTTACTGTTCTTTTTCTAGTACCTTTCAGTGTAAGGTTAGATTGAGAAATTTCTTGTTTCTTAAAGTGGGCCTGTATTGCTATGAATTTCCCTGTTAGAACTACTTTCGCTGTGTCTCAAATATTTTAGTTTGTTGTGTTTTCATTTTCATTAGTCTCTAGCTATCTTTTGACTTCTTCCTTGATCTTATAGCTAACCTATTCATTGTGTAGCAGCATGTTATGTAGTCTCCATGTGTTTGTGTATTTTTCAGCTTTTTCCGTTTTTAATTTCTAGTGCTATACCACTGTGGTTGGAGGATACACTTGATATGATTTCAGTCCTCTTAAATTTACTGAGACTTGTTTGTGGCCTAACATGTGGTCTATCTTGGAAAATGTTCCATGTGCACTTAAGAATGTTTATTCTGCTGTTTTGAGGTCAAAAGCTCTAAAAATATCAATTAAATCTATCTGGTTTAGTGTGCCATTTAAGAGCACTGTTTGCTTGTTGATTTTATGTCTGGAAGATCTATCCATTGGTTAATGGGGTGTTATGGTCCCCTACTATTACTGTGTTACTGTCTAACTCGCCTTTTATATCGGTCAATATATGCTTTATATATTTAGGTGCCCCTACATTGGGTGCATAAGTGTTTACTAGGGTTATATCCTTATTGGATTGATTCATTTATCATTATGTGATTGTCTTGTCTGTTTTAAAGTCTATTTTGTCTGATGTAAGTACTGCTACCTCAGCTTCTTTTTTCATTTCTCTTTGAATTACCTTTTTCCATCCCTTTACTTTCGGTCTCTTTGTTTTTCCGATCTGAAGTGGGCTTTGTAGATAGCATATGTACGGGTCTTGTTTTCTTACCCACTCAGCTACCTTATGTCTTTTGATTGGAGCATTCAATCCATTTACATTTAAAATGATTACTTATAAGTACGTAATTATTGCCATTATTCATATTTATGTTTTTCTCCCCCTTCTTATTTTAAAAGAAGTCCCTTTAACAATTTTGTAAAACTGGCTTGGTGGGGATGAAATTCCTTTAGCTTTTTCTTGTGGAAGCTCTTAACTTCATCTTCAATTTTAATTGATAGCTTTGCTGGGTAGAGTAGCTGTGGTTGTAGGTAGTTGCTTTTTATCACTTTGAGTATTTTCTACCAGTCCCTTCTGGCCTACAGTTTCTGTTGATAAATTAGCTGACAGTCTTATGAGAGTTCCTTGTAAGTAACTAGCTTCCTTCTTCTTGCTGCTTTTAGAATTCTGTCTTTAATCTTTGCCATTTTAATGATGATGTGTCTTGGTGTGGGTCTGTTTGGGTTCATCTTGTTCGGGACTCTACATACTTCCTGGACTTGTATTTCTATTTATTTTACCAGGTTAGGTAAGTTTTTAGTTATTTCTTAAAATAGGTTTTCAATCCCTTGTTCTCTTTTCCTTCTGGTATCCCTATGATGTGAATGCTGGTATGCTTGATGTTATCTAAAAGATCCCTTAAACTGTCCTCATTTTTTTGGATTTTTTCTTATTACTGTTCTGATTGGATGTTTTCTGCTACCGTATCCTCCAAATTGCTGATTCGATCCTCTGCTTCACTAATCTACTGTTGATTCCCTCTAATGTTTTCAATTGTATTTTCATTTCTGGTTGGTCTTTTTTTTTAATGATTTCTATGCTCTTTTTTATGCTTACTATCTCACTGAGATCATCTATTCTTCCTCTATGTTCATTGAGCATCCTTAAATCAGTGTTCTGAATTCTGTATCTGGTAAGTTGCTTGCCTAAATTTAATTATTTTTCTAGATTTTTCTCCTGTTCTTTTATTTGAAATATGTTTTCTCATTTTGCCTGTGTTTGTATCCATGTACTAGGTAGATCTGCTATGTCTCCCAGTCTTGGTTGAATGGCCTCATGTAGGAGGCACCCTGAGTGGCCCAGTGATGCAGTCTCCCTGGTCACCTGCACCAGGTGCTCCAGGAGTGTCCCTATGTGGACTGTGTTCTCTTGATGTAGTTGAGCCTTGATTGCTGCTGGCATGTCGGGTGGTGGGGACGGACAGGCTGACTGGTTGTGAATATTGGCCATGCCCAAAGAGTATGAACTGCTGTGTGGGGGCTGACTCCACGAAGTGGGATTTGACCCATGAACTTATATGCCTATTGAGACCACCCTTTGTGTGTGCCATCTATGGAGCTAATCAGATGGTGGTCTGTTCGGATAATGCCAGCCTCTGGGTGTGTTGGCTTTATGGCCCCATGGTAGGGGCTCCTGTGGAGGCCAAGATCAGCCAATGTCTGTGAACAGCCTGAGGCTACCCGGTAGGAGCTACTAAGCTATCCCTGGTTGGCTGTTGCCTGTAATGGACATGGAGGCACATAAGGGAGGCCACACTGTGAACGGAGGTTGGCTCCCATCAGTACCAGGCCTGAGACAACTCAGCAAAAGGCCTAGGGTACCCAAAGTCCTGAGGCTGTCTGCCCACTGCCCATAAGGCTCAGCAGGTGAATGAGCCTCAGGCAGTACAGTAGTTGGATGAGGCACTGTCTCTGGGAGTCACCAGGGTAGGGTAAGTAGTGTTCCCCAGGTTAGCACTGTTGCCAGTGGTGAGCCTGTGGCTACTTGCAAGAGTTTCAGCTCACATCAGGAATTGCCACTGTCCGCCTTGGGCCTGCAGACCCGAGATTTGTTCAAGAAATACTGTAACTAGGGCTGGGGCTGGTTGCCCACCACTGAAAGTGTCTCCTGAGGTGTGAAAACCGAGGTCTGTTGATTAATACCAAAGGAGCCTTCTGCTGATAGCGTGGGGTGGGGCTACCAGCAAGGATATCTCCACTGGCAATTTGTGAGCTGGGTGGGGTGGGGTGGGGTAGGGTGGGGTCTCAGGGAATTACCAGGGTAGAGTGAGTGGATCTCACCAGGGCACTGAAGATTCAGATTTATCCATGTGAGATTGAGTTCAATAAAGGCAAGATGGTGCCTGCCTACAGGATGCACAGTAGGAGAGCTTAACAAAGGGACAATGGTAGCTGTCCCTCCAGATCTTGCCCTGAAGCCCACACAACTCTGTCTTTCCCTTTATGTCTCTAGTACCTCCCAAGCTGCTGTGAGTGAGTCTGTATGCAGGCCTTTTAAGGGGACTTTTGTGTTTCCAGCTTCATTCCATCTCACCTGGACATTCAGATTTCCCATTGATTTTCACAGCCAGATATTGTGGGAATTCCTCTTCTCAGCACTGGAACCCTAGGCTGGGGAGCCCCTGTGTGGCCTGAGGCCCTTTGCTCCTCCAGGGGGACCTCTGCAGCTAGATGGTCAACTACCATCTGATGCTCAACTACCCCATATGGGTATGGGACCAGCCCATTTCTTTCATGTCTCCACCCCTCCTATAAGTCTCAATGTGGCCTCCTCTTTATAAACCCAGTCATAGGAGTTCTCTGTCCAACTAGTCTTCAGTTCATTCTCTAGGTTGACTGTTTCATAATTTAGTTGCAATTTTAATGAGGTCATGTGAGGATGCATGCACAGTATTTACCTAATCCACCATCTTGACCGGAATTCCACATTTAAAACTTCTAATCACTAGTTATCCATACACTTTATTGAGTTTACAACACTACTTTTCAAATACAATGGTATGTTTTATAGATAAAAATTTGCAGCAAATAAACTATGATATGTCTCTAACCATTTTAATAATTTTCTATTCTATTAAACTGTACAATGCCCCCACACCTTCACCAATTCACTAGTAAGGTGACCAATTTTAATAACTTATCGTTATACAAATATGCATCTAAACATAAAGGCAAATGATAGAATTTTTAATTTTTCAAGTTTATCCAACTCATTTTTCTACTTTAAGTGAAAAAAAAAAAAGTTTCATCTCACAGCAGGTAATTCACTTATAAATTTCTATGCTGTTATCTATGACCATGACCAATGAATGAAATATTTTAGAGATAAGGGGAACAGACTCCAACCACAAGGGAACTATTATAATCATTAGTTCAATCGCATATGCAATTATACCCAAGGTTGGACCTCACGAGTTGATGCTACTTAAGCTCAAAATTCAGATGAAAATGTAATGTAAAGAATGTTGAGGTTTTGTCAAGTAGAAAAAATATGTGACAGGTGGCATATTGAATTTTTAATCAGATAACCAAAGGATATAAGGATGTTTATAGTTTTAAAATGATATGACTTTTACTCTGGTATCAGTGCGACAATACGGCAAATAAAAAAAAGAGTAATAAAATATTACTCCTATATACTAAGTATTCTAGAAGTGTTATGAGGGCTTGAAGTGGAGAGGTGATGTCAGAAAAATGGTGTAAGCACTGATATCAGAACAAGACAGTCCCACAGAGGCAAAAGTTCCAGAAGAAAGCTCAGGGGAGCCATTACTATTACCTTAGGCTATAATTCACCAAAGAATAAAATGTAGGGCATGTAGGTATAGGCAAAACATATTTTCATTTATGAGCCATTTACTGTGTCTTTGCTGTAGTCTCGATGATAAAAGGAATGAAAAGCTATGGTCCTTTATGAAAGAGTAGTTTAGTGGAGATAAAACCATGGAAACATAATTTTAATACTGTGGAGGGATGCTCTAAAAGATGTATAAACGAGGTGCTATTTCATTTTTAAAGAGTAAGCACCTTTAGCAGAGAATGCTTCTTAGAGGTAATAATGCATAAACTGGGACTTGCAGTTTGAGTAAAAAAGAACAAAGAAGGGGAAAGATCTATTAGGAAATGGGAGAAGCAGGTACAAAAAAGGCTAGAGAATGTAGCCCATTAAGGGTATGCAGAGGCATGAGTTATTTGTATAGTAGATAAGGGTTGAAGGACAGAGAGTGATGCTCCACACAGCTGAGGTTGGCTCTGAATGAGCCAAAGGGATGTGGACTTCTCAGAGCTCCTCATTCTAGGAGCTGGGGGTGCCAGTAGGATCTATAGTCATTAAATGCAGTTTTAGGTAATGTTACTATTTCATATATTTGTTCTCAACTGCCCTAATAGTTTTCTGAATCTCTCTCTGAACCAAGAAGTCCCTTCAATGTTTATATTTTTAAACATCAAAGAAAAAGAAGTGACGACTATTTTTTAACATCTATAGATACTGAATCTAGGTAATCTTTTATTTTATTTAGACACCTGAACCAAGTCTGTCTTGATAGTACTAATGAGGAGAACACACTTTAAAAATATGATATGACTTTTTCTTATAATATCTACTTTCCCTAAACAACAATGGAGTCAATATGCATATCATCAGATTACCTTTTAAAAGAAAATGTTTCCTATAAAATCTGAAAAGGAGTGTAAGAGACAAAAAGGTAGGATACTCACCTTCCACACTCTCAGGTCCCTCAGCTTTATTTGTATCTTCAAATCCCTGTACAGATGCTAGATCTTTATCCAGTCTTTCTTTATCCAAAGCCAGAGAGTCTCGGGAAGTGCCTTCTAGGTCTCTTTCATGTTCACTCTCCAGTTTTGCTTCACTGCGTTTTACAGACTCCATTTGAGAAGAACTCTCAAAAGTTCTGTCTCTGTCCCTGTCCCTTTCCATCGAATCAGAAATTAATCTCTCTCTTTCCCTGTCCAAGTCTCTCCTTTTGTCTCGTTCTCGCTCTCTTTCTCGTAATCTATCTCGGTCCCTGCTTCGTGACCAGTCTTTGTCAACATCTCGCTCCCACTCTCTCTGTCTTGTGTCTCTTCTCTCTCTCTCCCGCTCTCTGTCGTGCTCATATCGATCACGCTCTTGAAGCCTCTCTCTGCTATCAAATGATCCAGATCTCGAATGAACTTGACGATCTGACTCAGGAGAACTTCTTCTTGAACTATGGCTTCTTGAATCCTGGCGATCTAAAATAAATACATCATATCCCAAAAGTTAACATGTGATAAAATAGAAATAAAATGCTGCATTTTAGGGTCCTTTAAAGCTTGCAATTTATCTTTTTCTACATTTATTCCCAATTAGCCAAAGAATTCATTTTAAGGAAAAACTAATTCTCAAAGTACTAATTAAAATATATAAAAAACACATTTGTCTATTTCCACTATAACTGCCAATCTCTTCAAAGAAATAAATACATAAAATGGTTAAGCATTAACAGAACTGATCACTTCATTATCTGATCTCTTCCTATCCCCCTACTCAATTTTCTGTGGTCAAAAGAGAATGAACTGGCTGCTGGAAGAGCAGAAAGGTTAACATTTTAGGCATCAGTAAAGGATTTGAATACACAGTCCTTCTGCAAAGATAGACTACTAAAATCTTGACATTAAGCAGATTGACATCACTGAATGTACATTTATTATAATATTGGTATTAATGTAATAATAGGTAACATTTTGTTGGGACAGTTAAGCTTCTATTTTAAGTTCCCTGAAATTTAAGGCAGTGTATAAGGTAATCAATTTAGCATTTACTTTAAAATTACAATTTGTGTAAAATATACTAACATAAAAACACTGGCTAGATTATAATTCATTTTATTACCTGAAGAAGTACTTCGACTGGGTTCTCCACGCTTTAACTGATCAATCCTAGATTTTCTCTCTCCTGTGAATTCCAGGCTTTTTGTTTTTTCTCTGTCTCTTGAAGCACTATGCAGTACTCTCTTTCGACAACTTTGGTCATCTCCACTTCGATGGGCAGAATCATTGGACGGAGAGCGTAGACGACCAGATGTATGACTACGATTACTACGATTGCTTCCAAGGCTGCTACTTCTCTTTTGATCCACTGGCTTGCGATGTGGTGCATCTTCCATAGTAACATGAGGTACCTCTACTTTTTCTGCTCGTGTTTTATGGCACTTTCTATATGAGTCTTCACTGGTAAAAGCTGTATTGGTAGTGTTAGTGGGGGTGGCACCAGTGGAAATAGTGGTGGCAGATGCGTTGAAGGTACTGGTAGCAGTAGCAGTAGTGGCAAGAGTAGCAGAGGCAGTTGTAGTAGCAGCAGTAGCCAGAGGAAGAGGAGGAGGAGGAAGGGAAGATGGAGGAATCCTTCCAGGAATAGCAGCTATGGCAGCATGCTCTGGTTCTGTCACCTCTGCACGGTCAGGCACATCCTCATCAGACCAGTCACTGAATGCTGTATCTTCTTTTCTCTGGGGATCATCTACAGTCACATCCTTATCATTGGAAATTTCAATGAATTCCTCTTTGGTTGTTATAGGTGGAGTCCGGGGGCCTCTTTTCTTCTTACTCTGCTGGGTTGCTTCTTCATCAGAAATATCAGAATCACCTCTGGACCTTTTATGTTTTTTTTCAACACTTTTCTTCTTCTGTCCTTTTTTTGGTGAAAATAGTTGACCATCTTCAGATGCTATCTCTGTACTACCCCTCTCTATTCCAACATCATCTTCTTTCTTTTTCTTAATAGGTTTCTTTTGAATTTTTACTTTTTTCTTGTTTTCATCATGAGCTCCATCAGATGTATCTCGGTCTTCAGATGAGTGGTGTCCTATCATTTCCTGTGCCCGAGTTCTCGAGCTTTCTGTGATTTCTGTCTGTTCTCTCTGTTTATCTACAGAAGAAACTTTCTCTTTGAGCTCTTGCTCTTCATAGCGCCTTGAACTCTCTCTTCTTTCTGGTTTACGATCTTCTTCCTTCCATCTACCCTGCCTGTCTTCTGGAAGTTGTGATGGACTGAGAGAATGAAATTCTTGAGGTCGTACAACCTGGCTCAAAAGTCTGTGTCGTTCATCTATACAAAAAGATAAAAGTAATCGTACTTTCACCAAGTTAATAAACATTGCATGTTATATAGAAATAATAGCAAACCAATCTCTTATTTTTATTTTAACTTGAAAAATGGCAATAATTTCAGTAAAAATAAAAATGACTTTACTACAAATAGTAGAAAATGACAGTGCCATTATGATAAAATGACTATTTCTACCATATACTTTAGTCACATAGAAGATATTCAGAGGCAGCAAAGCAAATAAAAATTTTAAATTGTAATTCATCACTTTCTACTAATGTCAAAGAATGGTTTCTTGGTTACAAATGAATATAAATACAGAGACACAGAAAACAGATTCTGCTTACTTTTATCATCTCCACTGTTGTAGGTGTCACTGTCAGGAGAATGTTCTCGTCGGCGCTTAGGTGACTGACGAGGGCTAGGACTCCCTTCATTTCTATAGCGCTTCCTAAATAGGACAAACAAGTATAATTTATAAAATTCCAGGAGGTGAAGAGATTTCTTTACAAGGTTTTTTACTATTATTTCTTCACTATTAACTAGAATATATAAATGTAGGATAGCAATATTGCCAGAGCTATATCATACAAAGGATATTTAGCATTTTTAAAAAAATTCTTCACTTCATGTTAAGACTTACAATTGTGAACTTAAAATGCATGGCAACATATCTTCCTTTCATTATACATGTAGAATTGCTCAACTGAAAATTATTTCATTTAAATATGGCAAGGTGATAACATACATTAGAGGAATCGATGATATATTAATAAACCCTCTACTAAAATGTATTCGTTAATTTTACATTTTTATGATACAAAAATACCTTATGCAAAATGAAAAAAATATTAGCTTTAATGTCAAAAAAGATGAGTTCAACTTATAGCCTATGTTACTTATTATGCAACCTTATGCAAATTCCTTGAAGTTACTGAACTTTACATTTCTCATCTTAAAATGGGAGGAAAAAAAAAACTGGTCCATATTTACAATATTGCAATGAGGAATAAATTAGTTATGTCATAAGCCCAGTGCTAGGCATGTTGTGTGTAATCTATAAAAATTAGTTCCTTCTTTCTTCTTAGAACTCAACTACTTGCTTGGTGACATATTAATAAAATAATTCATAAGTTCATTATACTTTTTGTTCTTTAGTTGAACTTTAAATGAGCAGTGCTTTGTAACTCTGAGTACTTAAGCTATTCTAGCGTTTTCCTATATTTTCATTAAATTTTGACCACCTTACTTTTTATTAACATTGTTAGTAAATATTATGGTCAAAAGTTAAGAAACACACTACAGCACATATTATTTCTTTGATAGCTCATTTACATAAATGAGCAGCCAGGTGGAAAAGAAGGAAGCCTCAGATACAGTATGACAATTCAAAAACCCAAACTTGTGCAATTTATTTTCTGAAGATCCCCCATCTTTAGGCAGTATATTTTCCCATTCTTTGAATCTGGGCTGGCCCAGTGACTTACTACAACAACAGAATGTGGTGAAAGTGACACTACATTAGACCTCAAGAGGCCTTGCATGTTTCTACCATCATATGCAAAAACAGAGTTTAGACTACTGGAGGATGGGAGGTCATGTGAAGGAGAAATGAGATGCCCTAACCAACAGCCAGCAGTAATTCATGACATGAGGCAAGTGAGGCCATTTTGGGTCATTCAGACCCAGCTGAACCGCCAGACTGACTGCAGAAACATGACTATTCCCAAGTGAGACCAACAGAAGAACTGATTTTGCTGAGCCCAGCCAAAATTGCTAATTCAAAGAATCATGAACAAAAAAATTGTTGTTTCAAACTACTAACATCTGGGGTGATTTGATACACAGCAAAAGATAACTGATAACACTAAAGTGAAAAATTTAAACATGCAATAAAAAACCCTTTAATTTCAAGGCAATATCTACAGAAAGAAAATTAGAATTAGAGTAAAATAAATACTACGGCAATTCTGCAAAACTTCTACATAACACTGGTTTAAAAAAAGTGCTGGATAACTTCAAACTACTAAAATGACAATACAATTGATGAAGACATCAAGATATTAATCTCATATAAGCAGCTACTGTCATAGAGCTGTTTGACTCCTAAGCTTCTGGGGTCTTGGGTCCTTATCAACACTTGGATTGTCTAGTCATAAAAAAAAAAAATCAGAAGTAACTTTTGCTATTATAAACAGATCAGACACATGAAAAAATGTTAAAGCACAGCACAGGATAAAAAACAAATTTCAGACTTTTAATCTTAGAAGACAAAGCTAAAGATCAGAGGAAATAAGAGAGATAATAATGTGTACTGTCTGCCTACATGTGTTAAAGGTAGTACTTGAATTTGTTAATGTTAGATTTTTTTTTTTAATGAGGGTGAACTACAGAAAACCTTGGCTGCAGATTGAAGGGAAGCCAGAACCTAATGAAAGAAGCCTCTACTTCTATGCTATGTTGTCTGTCCATAACCATAATCCGTTAATAGTAATGCTGAAAAAAAGCCTAAAGCAGGAAGTCTGTATTTATCATGAGGCAAATGAGGAGGTAGGAGTAAAGAAATTGAAGATATATAAAATATTTCCACAGTTTGTTTTAGCAAACTTAACCGTACATTTATCCCAGTCACTATTTTCAGAAAAGAAGTTAACTTCAATAAGTTTGGTTTTGTGCCTGTAAAACCTCAAAAATGACCAGAGTCCAGAATCCTCATGGCCACAGTGACTGGCTTGGCTCCCTTGTCCTCACCTCATTGAGAGGTCCAACACTGAAGGTTGCTCGGCTGACAAGTATAACCCTGGGGCTTCCTTAGCTATCATTTGGAGAAAACCTTTCTGAGACTGGAACTAACACAAGAGAAAACAGTAGAGAGATGAAGAGATACCATTCCTGATGCTTTGTTTGAGAAAGTGGACACAGTCACATCAGAACAAATGAAAAGTAACCTTGATAGATGAGAAAATAAATTCTTTTTGGTTTAAAAAAAAAAGGGAGGGGAGGGGCAAAGAAAAATGAGAAAATGCCCTCAGGTATATTATTTAAAATAACACATTTTTGTCCCTAGTAATCTACTATAACTCCATAGCCCAAGAGAGGATACTTTCCTATCTCTCATCTTCTTCTAACCATGCACTGGTTACAATAATTCCCTCAGTTCTAAGACACCATAAATGCTTCAGTAGCCTGAGGATAGTGACTACAGATTTTTAAGTACACAAAACATGAAAGATTATTAGAAATTGCACAGGCAACATCTCTTGGTGACTAGTCAATTCCATTAACTAGTTCTAAAGTGGATTTAAAGGGATACAAGTTCAATGATTCTATCACTTTTATGTTGGTTTCCTGTTAAAAACAAGTCTACAGTAGTTGAATAAGCCAATGTGCCATCAAAAATACAATGTAATAAGACTGACTGATTATATCCCCTGGATATAGAAATAGTAGAATGGGAAAACTATTATTTTTTCCCCAGACTATTCGAAAGATTCTAACAAACATATATAATAAAATAGAAATACAGAAAAATATACAGAGAAAAAAGAATTAACAGGACATTAGGAGCACACTAAAAAGCACTGAATGGAACTTTTTCAATTCTTTACTGAGAAGTAATTTAAAAAAAAAATGATTCACAGTCATTCTTACTTTGATTTTCTCTCTTCATGTCCATCTCTCAGACCTCTGTCTTCTCGGATATCTTCTCGCTTTTCTCTGCGGTCTTCTCGTCCTTTGTCTTCCCAATCCCTTTGACGCTCTCTTTCTTTATCCCTTTCTCTTGCTCTTTCTCGTTCCCGCTCTCGCTCTCTTTCCCTCTCTCTTTCTCTCTCTCTCTCCCTCTCCCTTTCTTCTCTCTCTCGCTCCCGCTCCCGTTCTTTTTCCCTATCTCGCTCCCTTTCTCTTTCTCTCTCTCGATCATGGTCACGATCCCGCTCCCTTTCCCGGTCTCTCTCTTTTTCTCTTTCCCTCTCCCGTTCCCTAGCACGCTCTCTTTCCAATTCTCTTTCTTTCTCTCTTTCCCGATCCCGCTCACGTTCCCGCTCACGTTCCCGTTCTCTGTCTCGTTCCCGTTCCCGATCTCTTTCTCTAGCCCTTTCATCTCTTCTATCATCCACTCTGTCTACTCTTCGTTCCTCTCTTCTTTCATCACGCTCAAGCTCGTCATTCCTCCCCTGATGTCGAATTGGTGAGCTTGGTCTTTGATCTACAATAAAAATCAAGTTTTGTCAGTGATTAATTCGACAGATAACCTATTGATAAGACAGCATGACAAATCTTAAATTTAATCTGTGTAGAGGGTCATCATGGCAATAAACACAAAGCATCTTTAATTTAATCATCTAAGTAATCACCCCTAGATGTTTAAAAATATTTTTTTCTTAAAGGTATTTTTATTTGCCCTCTAACTAACATGTTTTCTGCTTCCCATCACCCCCCACCACCTCCCACTGATCCACCTTTGATCTTTCTCTGCATGCTCCCTACCCTACCTCCAGCCCACTGCTCCAACCCCACTTTCTGCCATCTCTACCCTTCACCTCTGATCTTCTCTGTCCCCCCAGCAGGACCTGAGAACACTGGTGGCAAAAGATAGGGGCAGCAGGAGGTGTAGAACATAGGAGCTGAAGGAAAAAAAAAATTTCCCTCGTGAGTTACACCTCTAATTTCAGGCAAAATATATATACACATCAAAGTGCAGCTATTATGTGAGGAAAATATAGTAGAACAAAACAAATATTTGTTGCTGCAATATCAATTTATCGTAAACTAGAAAATTAAGGGTACTGATCTTAGCAATCTTGAAATAATTAAATGTAAAAAATTTGCACTGATAAAAATTTATAATTAATAACTACTAACAAATTAAAAGTTTTATTTAATCATATAACTGATTACTCAGAGGAAGAACTGTTTTCTTAAAGTATTAACTGATAATCTCATCATATATACGTGTGAGTGTGTGTGTGTGTGTGTGTGTGTGTGTGTGTGTGTGTATTCAGTACGTAGGTCATATAGACAGAGAGAAAATAAATGCATGAAGCCCAAATGTCCAGTTGAGCAGGATATTAGTCTGGGATCAAAAAATGCACAAGAAAATGGCATGAACTCTTTCATGGAGAGAGCCACTTTTGAAAGTTGTTCACTGTGGTAGAATCTAAGTTACTGTGATGCTTCTACTTTCATATTATATAGTAATGTTTATCAGTTAATTATAAAGGTCATACTACAATATGGCCAACAGGTTTGCAAGTGGCATATTTAACAACAACTCATTAGGCAGAATAATTTTAGGATATTTCTAGGGAAGGGTTCAATATAGTCATTTGAATTACTCATATTTACTCTTCAGAGGTTACAGATTGATATAAAAGTTCATAGAATTTTAAAGCTAAAACAAAACAAAACTGTTTAGCCCCTTTCCCCCTTTTCTTCTTAAAAACACAGAAATTATGGTCCAGAAATTTGCCAAAATCATAGAGATGGTAAATAAGACTGAAAGTCAGTTCTCTTAAACACTTTACTTTTGCTGAAAGCAACTTAAATTTAAAATGGTTCTATTATACTGTACTTTCAATTACCAGACTGCTATATGACTGTTTAAATTCCTGGTTTGGGGGTCATACTAACGTAACAATGACTACAAAACAAGCTGAAACAAAATACTGCAACTCATAGTAATTCCTACTTGCATTTTCTGATTATAGCAATGTCAGGGAACAGACAGACTATTTAATGCAAGATTCTTTTTCGACATATAAAAACTCTATTTTTCCCAACCAAAATGACAATGTTCCTTACTTCAAAGAAAATGGAAAGAATATAAGAACATTTCTTTAATATGTCTAAACTATCTTCTCTATCTTTTCCCTCAAAATGTGTTCTTCGAAGATGTGCTTTTCTTTATGTATTTTCTTAATAACATACCCATTCACGAAAGCTGGAAATCTGAGTTATCCAAGTCCCATCATATTCAAGTACCATCACTTTCACTCTCAAAATATTTCTTTCTTCCACTTCCTCTCTCCATCCCTATAGTTAATATTGTTAACAGTTTGATCATCTCTTCTTAGATGTCTATGTCATCGACAGTCTAGATGCTATCTTTCTCTTTAGTCTTTCTCCAGACTCTCTCTTTTTTTTTTGATGAAAACTGTTTTTCCAACTGCATAAAAGCAGTTATCTTATAGTGAAAAGGCAAGTAAATCCAAAAATTTCAGCCTGAGTTAAAGGCCTGACAACTTGGCCTATCAGCTCTCATCAATCGTTTTTCCTAGCTTCTTTCCTTTTCTATCAATTATAGCATACCTTCTACCCCAATCTCATAATTCTGTACTAGTTCCAAACGTATTTCTTTTAGTCCTGTGCACATGCTGCACCTGCTCACTGCAAGGTGTTTCTTTCATTGTTCTTCTGGTAAACTCTTATCCTTCAGGCCCTCAGCAGATGCCCCCTCTTCAGGAAACTCTTTTGAATTTCCCCAGAATTCTGTCTGCCTCTTTGTCTTCAAACAGAACTTTATATAGTAGTAGCATTTATCACATTTCAATTGTTTATTTGTACCCTAATTAGCCTGTGAAGAACTAAAGGGAATATTTAAATTGAGCACAGAACAAGGTGCCTGAATATATCTCCACCCTCAGCCTCAATTAATCTCCCTATTGGTAACCACAATCTAGTTGCACTGGTCCTCTTTCAAATTCTAGGACATACTAAGCTATTTTCCATCTCTGGTAATGGACACATACTCTTCCCTCTGCAGAAAAGTGTTTAACTTCAACCTTTGCAATGCTAAATTCTTCTCTTGTATTTATGCCTCTGCATAAATGTCATTTCCTCAAATTTTATCCAGATAAAGAGGGTCCCCTTTTACCCTTTATTTCTATCTGGGTCCCTTATTTCTTGGGGGTGGGGAGGCTTTGGAACTTACTTCTCTGTAATACTGGAAAAATCACTACCCTTCTTTTAGCCCAAATCTCCTAAACATGAAACATGGATTTTCTTATACCTACACTCACAGGGACATTGTAAAGACAAAAAGATTGTATTTTTAAAATATACATTCTCTGACTTAATATTGTAAAGGATATTAAGTCAGAGAATATTAAGTCTGACTTAATATTGTAAAGGATATTAAGTCAGAATATATATAAAACAACTATCAAGGTTCTTGGTAACTCAGGGCATGTGTGGCTGAACTAAATATAAGATTGAAACCAAATGCTACTACTAAATTCAGGTATGACATGAAAAAAACCTGAGCTAGGATATGAAACTAGAAAAAAAAGAGAGATATCAAAAAAGCATTACCAGGACATGGCGTTAAAGAGAATTAAGAGAGGTGAATTGATGTTAAGGAAGAAATAATTTACGACATGAACATAGAACGTATAAACTCCAGCCTCATGTGTAAATAAAGAAATCAGAAACATCTTTTAACTCAAATGCATTAGGCTTACCCTCAAACTCAACCTAACCAACTCTGATTTCATCTTTTATCTCATATATACTCCCCAAAGTACATCGTGTCTTAGAAACTTCATTCTGCTCTCAGTACTGCCCATTATCAAGATACACTATTTATTACCTTTTTGATTCAGCTCACCGTGAAGCATAAATATTCAATTCCCTACTCCATCAAATTTCATACTATATTAATCTCAGCATTATAGCAAACCTGACTTTAGTAACCACCCAAGATTAGTAAGACCTTCATAAAATCTTAAATGCTTAAGGCCCTAATATGTACAAATACAAGCCTGTTAAAAAAGTAATTATCACCCTTCTTAAATGCCTTCTAGTAACCTTGCTTCAAAATTGATTTAAGAGATCATCTAATAGAGTAACAGAAAATGTTTAGTTTAAGATATATAAAATAATGTAAAATTAGCTAAAGCAAACATTACATATTCTCAGGAAAGACTATGACTCTTTCTCCAAACAACCCCCAGCACCAACATTATCGTTTTTTTCTTGTTCTTCTTTGGCAGTCCTTACTGAAAACTCTGTTTATCGCAACTAGTGAGTGGCCAGGATCCTCAGATGAGAAAGTTTAAGTATCTCCCAAATAGGAAATGCCTGGAATGGCACCTAAGCATCTACATTTTTTAAAGGGTTGTGAGCTATCTGGTTGAGAGACATACAGTAGGGCACCTCAGTTCCTGCAGTATGCAAGTACCTATTACCTTAGTACTCTGTTTACGAATAGGAACTCATAGCCAGCTATTTACATACTCTACCCTAAGTAAACAAGATTATATGAGTAAATATAAGTTTTAAATGTGTCAATAAAAAGTCTTAAAAGACATTTTATATTAAAAAGTAAATTGATAACTTTAAAGAAACAATTCTCCCAATCGATGTCGGTCACTATTTAATAATATTCCATTTGACAAACCTCTCTCTCTGTTGTCACGACGGTCTCTCTCTCCATGTCGTCTCTCAAAGGAAGAATCCCTTGTTTGATCTCTGTTGTCTCTTTCAGGATATCTATCTCTTTCAGGATAGCTACTTCTTGTTTCCCAGTTGTCATGATAGTTGCTACTACTATTGTGACTATCAATTTGAGAACCTCTTGTGCCTCGGCTTCCTAAACAAAGGATATTCACACAAATGTTTAAACATACACACTTTATTCAACAAGTTTCATCAGTCACAATCTTTCTTCCCCAAAAACATAAAAATAAGTTGTTGCTGTTTTTTTTTTTTTTAAAATTCCAAAGTACATTAATCATTGTTAAAAAGAACATTAAGTGTTAGACCACAACACCTAAGCTGTATAATGACTGACTTGGGTAACTTAAGTCCTAGTTACCCTTATCTCTAAAAAAAAGTCATATAATAAAATCATAAAGAAGATTCATTTCAATTAGCCAAAAAAAAAAAATAAAAAAAAACAAAAACTATTGATTGATATCTAATTCATAGAAATATCATGAAAATGAAAAATATGATATATATTATTGCTTTAATTATAGTTTATAGTGAAAACATTCTAACACAGAACCAAGGTACTTTATTGACATTAAGTGTTATCTGAAATTTTTCATTAGAAAATGTGGGAAACTAATGTTCTTAGTAGCTTTATTTCTAATAGCCAAAAACTGAAAAGGACCTAAAAATATCTTTTAATGGATGCATGGTTAAACAAACTGTGGTACATCGAAACCACGGAATACTAAAACAAGGGACAAACTATTGAGACATGTAATAACTTGGATGAACCTCAAGGAAATTACGCTGAATGAAAAAGCCAATTTCAATAGGATGTATACAGCATGATTTCACTTATGTAATATTTGTGAAATAACAATTATAAGATGGAAGACATATTAGTGGCTGCCAGAGGTCAGGGACAGGGGAAGGGATTTAGGTTGTGGCTATAAAGGGGTAACAGAGGGAATCTTGTGACTATACAGTTGAGTATCTTGATTGTGGTGATGGTAATAGAAGACTATGCAGCCACCAAGGAAAACAGTGTGGAGGTTCCTAAAAAAATTAAAACTAAAACTACCACTGATCTAGCAATTCCACTTCGAGGTATATATATCCAAAGGAACTGAAATCAGGATCTGGAAGAGATAGATATATGCGCTCCTATGTTCACTGCAGGATTATTCACAATAGGCAAGACATGGAAGCAACCTAAATGTCCACTGATGGATGAATAAAGAAAGTGTGGTATATACATACAATGGAATATTATTCAGCCTCAAAAAAGAAGGAAATCCTGCCATTTGGGACAACATGGATGAACCTGGAGGGCATTATGCTTAGTGAGATAAGTCAGACATAAAAGAATAAGTACTACATGATACCATGTAGTATTTGCGAAATCTAAAATAGTCAAAATCACAGAAGCAGAGAGTAGAATGGTAGCTGCCAAGGGCTGGAGGGAGAGGGAAACAGGGAGGTATTAGTAAAAGGGTCTAAAGTTTCAGTTGTACAAGATGAATGAATCCTAGATACTTACTATATGGTGTAGTGCCTATAGTTAGTAATGATGTACTAGAAACTCAAATTTTGGTAAGAGAGTAGTAGATCTTATATTAAGTATTCTCATCACCCATACAAAAACACAAGAGAGGAGAAAACTTTTTTTTGCAGGTGATAGATATTTTTATGGCATAGATTGTAGTGTATACTTATCTCCAAGCTCATCAAGTTAAATACATTAAATGTGTGACGCTTTTTGTATGTCAATCATATCTCGAGAAAATGTTTTAAAAAATGCGTAGACTTATGCACACACACACACAAACACACACATGCGTGCACCCCTTACACGTAACAGGCTTTGAGTTCTGAAAGAATTACAGCATAATTCTAAATTCTATAATAGGGTATTTTAAAAAACAAAATATCTATAAAGAATATTTTAATAATTAAGGACCAGAAAGAAGAAATTTAAAACATTTTTTAAAAGGCTACATATAACATCTAGGAATGAAAAGCTTAAATGTTGAATTAGATGCTAAGAGAAAATTAGTTTAAAAAAATATATTTATGAGGATATGACCTAGAAAGTGAAAAAGATAAAAAAAAGTGAAAAATTTAAAAGGAGAGTTAAGAAATCAAGGAAGGCACAACGAGAAGATTAAACATACGTCTAATATATATCTAACTACATACTATTTAGAGTCATATTTAAAACATAAAGATATGAAAAGGTTGCAAGGATGGGAAAAGATATCAAACAAATACTAACCAAAAGAAATCTGTGAATAAAACGACCTTCAAGACAAAAGGCGCTATGAAGGATAAAGAAGGTCATTCTATAATGATAAAAGAATAATCTGCCTTATACAAGTGTACCTAACAGCAAAGCCTCAAAATATTCAAAGCAAAACTGGATCAAATGATACAAAATTAACAAATTCACAATGACAGTGGAAGATTTAATTCACATTTCTGTATTGTTAGAAAAAGCAGATTAAAAAAAATTAAATGTAGATTTGAAAGCATAGTTAACAAACTTGATCTTAGAGACACATTTTGCATTCAACCATTAAAAGCATATGCAGAACATTTATAAAGACTGCTGTCACAAAATACGCTTTAACGAATACAACTGCCAAAGAACTGACTTCAAAGAGTCCTCTAACAACAATTAAAATTGGGGGAGATTTGTTTTAAAAAGCATGACTGGACATTTAAAATCTCCATTCTACATAACTCATGGGTCCAAGAAAATACATTAAAACTTAGAAAGTGTTTAGAATGGTTATTAATATAAATACCACACATTTCACAACAAAGTAAAACATAAGAATGGAAATTAATGAAACAAAACGAAAGATACAAAAGAAAATAAACAAAGATTAATTTTTTAAAAAGACTCAAAATAGACAAACTGGCAAGATTGAGCAAGAAATAAAAAGAATAAAGAAATATAATTATAACAGAAATTTGAGAAATATTTATGTATCAAAAATTTGAAAATGATACGTTAAAAAAAGTAACATACTACACTGCTTCAAGAAAAAACAGAAATCTATAATTATTACAATGATCTAAATCTGTAACTCTGAGAAAGTCAATTGGTAGTAAAAGCTCTAAGCATCAGAAAAATGAGACAAAACTTAACAGACAAATGTTATTAAACTGTCAAAAAACAGATAACTAATCATATTTAAATTGTGCCAGAGAAGAGAAAAAAAGAAGCAACACTGCCTGACATTTTATGTGACTAGGATAGCTCTGATCTCCAAACTGAACGAGAATATAAAAAATGAACTGTGCAGTGTGGTGTGCTAGAACTGATTCACAATGGCTTGACAGAGCCAACTGTGCACATCTCTTCCCAACTCAACACTGAGTGACAAGTCAGTAGCTTGAAATGTGCTATAGCAGGAGTATTTATATTACAGAAACTGGCAAAAGCTAAAAGTGAAGGCTTTTTTCTCAAGAGTCAGTTATTAAATATTTACCATAATACCATTAATTATATGCCAATCTCAATTAAAAACATGGGTGCTTAAATAAAAATTAAATTTTAACAAAGCTATTTCAGAACTGTAAAAAAACGAAAAATTGCATTTATCGTAGTAATGCAAGGATAGTTCTAAATTTAAAAAAGTATATTAACATGTGAGAAGGTAAAAGAGACAAACTATATGATTTCAAGATAGAGAGAAAAGTCATGATAAAAGCTGTTAGCTAAGTTAACACAATATAAAAGCATCTATAAATACCATGCTTAGTGGTGAAATGCCAGCCTTTAAAATCCGAAACAAAGCAAAGAAGCCATTACTCATTATATTCAACACTATTTGAAAGAGCTACTAAGCAGGTTATCGATAGTAAATAAAAACCAGAAAGTAAGAGCCAAACCTGTCTGTTCCCAGACATAAATGCTTAAGAGAATCTAATTTTATCTACAAAGAAAATCACAATGTAAGATTGATATACAAATATCAATTACCATTTCCATATACCAGCAATAAGCCTAAGAAAATGTTTTAAAGATACCATTTAGTGACACAAGTACATAGTTATTCACTGAAGCACTGTTCAAAACAAAAAGAGATTGGAATACCTAAGAATCCATCAATTTAAGACGTATGATTTTACAGTATATCCTATAATAGACACTGTGCACCAGAAGAAGGAAGTAGCTCTTTACCTAATAAGGAATAATCTCCAAAATATTTTTAAGTGAAGAACAGCATGGTATAGAGCAGTATGTAGCTGTTTCTTTTTTAAACAATTTTTTTAAAAAAATAATTTTAATTACGTTTGTAAAACCAAAGGATAAAATAAATAGACATGCATATCTGCTTGTGTAGAATATTTCTGGGAAGGATACAAACAAAACTGGCAAAAGTAGGAATCAGTTCAGGTGTAGAGGGGAGGCTTTGCTACACACACACACACACACACACACACACACACACACACACACACACACACACCCCCCCCCCCCCCCTTTGGTACCTTTGAAATTCTGAACCATGTGAATGCATTAAAGAGAATTTTTTAAAGTATCATTTACAATAGCAAGAAAAATGGTACCAAGGAATATATATGCTCAGGACCTTAATAGAAAAAGTTAAAAAATGATAAATGTAATGCATTTAAAATAAAAATTCAAACGTTTTTCATAAAATAAACACATTTAAAAAATGTATATGAAAAAGAAAAGGACCATGATAAGCCAAGACAACCATGAAGGAGGTGGTGAGGGGACTTCAGCTTAATGTGAAACTATAATATTGACCAAAATAGACCAACAGATCAATGGAAAGAGTAAGAGTGGTCAGATTGTGCAGCAATGTTTGCAGGGAAGAGAAAGAAGGGGATGGAGGAAGAGACAGGTCAAAACTGATTTAGCCCAAGCATTTTGGAGATAGTCCAATACATTTAGGTAGGTAGTTACTGAGTATGGCAAATGCCTTTTTAGGGGAAGATAAGAAAAATGGCTCAAGATCCTAATATGTGATGATTTGAGGTGGTTTCAAACAAGCACAAATACTGAATACACAAATCAGTCATCTCTGACACCATCAATTTTGAAAACCCACCATTTTAATTCCTCTTTAATAATCACATGATATATATATACAATATATACATACAGACACACACACAGGCACATACATCTGTTAGAAACTACTACTTTTTGTCACACTTTCTGTATGATAGCAATTTCCTTAGTATTCCACATTAATCAAGATTGTAGGCATGACTGGATATAATTCAACCAGGAGGTCTAGGTCAGGCCCCACTTCTGCTACTCTAGCTTATAATTCCTATTCAAAATGTATAGGGAAGATCACAAATTCAATAAGTTGAAAATTGCTTTGACAAAATAATAATAATCAATATCGAATATATTTAAAAAAGAAATCTTAGAAGATTTAATACAGTTCACTGACAAGTCAAAATTCTTACCCTTTTCAGGTAACTCTGGACCTCTCCCCCTACTTCTGCCCATCCGGTCATTCCTCATATCACTTCGAGAGTCACTTCTGGACTCATTCCTTATTTCAGTACGAGAACTTTCTTCTCTCAAGTGGTTTCTGCCATAACTTCGGGATTCCTCCTGATATGTATCCTCCTTTCTATGAGCATCTCGACTTTCACGATCTCTGTAGTCATGGGCATCACGAGTAGAACGAGAATCTCTGGGGTCACGGCACTCCTTGTTATCTCTGCTATAATCTCTCATCTCCCTGGAGTCCCGAATGTCTCTGGAGTCTCTTAGTTCCTTTCGGTCTCTAGTATCTCTGGCATCTCTCCGATCTCGACCATCTCTAGGTTCTCTGTCCTCTCTGTGGTCTCTAGAAGAGCTCTGATCCTGTTCATACTCTCGTTCTTCTCTTGTGTCCTTTTCTCTCTCTCTTTTGCCTCTAGTTTCTGTAATGCAATTTTGGGAATCAACTGTAATTCCTTTCACAAAATTTTGGGCAACCAGTCAATATATTTGATATGGAGCTTTTAAAATTTTATTATAATAATTCATGTTCTTTGCAGAAAATAAAAGGAGACAAAATGCTAAAATAAGAAAATTAAGTCCATTCAAAAACTTGATATCCAAAGGTAATTTCATTAACACATGAATTATTACATTTTTATTGGATAAACTTTGAATATGATCTCCCCCAACTTCAAGTTACCCATACTTATTATCTTAAACAACTGAAACAAGCTGATCTCATAACACTGATGCTTACTTTTTAGAAACAACTTCTAGATCCAGAGGCACACAGTGATTTTAATCATCTCAACAAAATATTAGGCCAGACTAGACCACACTTGACTATCTCAAATGGAGTTAATAAGCACCTGGGAGTGGCCTACAGTTGGTAAGCAGGCTGGCAAAGAGATACTGTTATTTTCTTTTCTTAAACTATTTAATGGAATTACACTCCTGTCTCTAAAGCTTCCTCTACCTAAAGCATTTTGTAAGATTCATTAAAAAATAAAGAAATAATTTTAGTTATTAAAAATCTAAATGGAGAGATTCTGGGAAACATGGAGGAGTGAGAGACGTCCCCAGATCTCTCGCCTTGAAACAACAAGCTGAACATCTAAAACTGAACAAAAAACACCCAAACTGCATACCAGCAGGTCGGAGCGTGGGATATGCACATAAGAACTACAACATGTCAGAAACCCCGGGTGTTGGGCAGTGGTCTCGGAGAAACAAAGAAGCTGCCTCTCAAAACCACCAGAGCTCTCTGCAGGTGGGGAGAGAGGGGTGAAGTTGTGACAACTTCCCTGAGCAACCCTGCCTGGAAGTACCATGACTTCTACGCAGCCAGCAGCAGGGCCCAGTCAGCAGGGCAGAAAGCAGAGAAGCGGGATGGGACCACAGAGAAACGACAGTTGATTTTTAGCTCCCGGTTGCAAAACCGAGGCTGAGCTACAGCCCCCAACTCCCAACCCAGAGGGCCCCTACCCCATACGCACCAAGACCAATCACCGTGAAGCCTCAGGGGAATCTGAGCAAACGCTACCAAAACTGTTGCTAACACTGACAGTGACTGAAGCTGAGAGTAGCAAGTAAGGTTAAATTTTTACAAGAAAATAAAAACAAATTATTTAGGCTTTATATAAAGCAGGGATGCAAAAGGCTTAGACACTCCCTACCAAAAAAATTCTTTGCAGCAGGCTAAAGAGAAATCTTTATATATCTTCTTTTGGAAAAACAACAGAATACACTTCCATTAATGCCCAGGTGGAGAAATAGTCCATTAAACACCATGAACAACCAAGGTGACAAGGCATCTCAGAAAGAAAGAAAAAAATCTCCAGAACATAAGCTTACAGACATAGAAATAGGCAACTTAAATGACAGAGACTTCAGGATGGTACTTCTGATATAATCCGAAATGAGTCATATCAACAATTTCAGGTACTAAAAAAACAACTAGATGAGCAGAGCAAGGAGCTTGAAACTCTCGGAAAGAAGAGAATAGATACTCTGGAGATAAACATACTGCAAGAGTTGAAAAATGAAATAGCAAGCTTGGGAAATAGAGTTGACTAAATGGAGGAAAGGATCAGTGATATCGAAGACAGAAACCTAGAATAAATCAGAAGGAAGAAGAAAGAAACTGAAGAATGAAAAATAATGAAGAGAAATACAAGAACTAGCTGATAGTATCAAGAGAGGAAACATAAGAATGGGCATTATCAAAGGTGAGGAAAAGGAGCAGGATTAGAAAGTATTGTCAGACAGATAGTAGATGAGAATTTCGCAAATCTAAGGAATGACCTGGAGCTTGGAATTCAAGAAGCTGACAGAACACCCAATTATCTCAACTCAAAAAGGCCTTCACCAAGACACACTGTATTAAAGTTATTAAAAATCAACTACAAAGATAGAATTCTCAAGGCAACCGGGGAGAAGAAAACGGAAACTTATAAAGGAAAACCCATTTAGTGTATGATTCTGTAACTAAAAAAGGTAAAGAAAGAAACTGAGAGACACTTCATAATGATAAAGGGAATCATACACCATACTTTACAGCACAGATCTAAAAAGCCAGAAAAGAGTGGAATCAAATATTTAAACTATTAAGCAAAAAGAACTATAAACCTAAAATAATGTATCCAGCTATAAGCTCTCCTTTAGATATGAAAGAGAAATTAAGATCGTTCAGGACATACAAAAATTGAGGGCATTCTCCTCTAAGAGGTCTGTACTACAGCAAATACTGAAAGGGGTCAGCTAACCTAAAACAAAATAACAACAACAACAACAAAAATCCGAAATAAAGTGAATATCAGGCAAACAGAAGCAGAGGAGGGCAACTTTTACTAAGAACAGGGCATTATAATCTTAAACAATAAGAAGAGAATGTTTATAGCAAGACGGTAATGAATGTTCAGCATCCACAGGGACAAATTAATACAACAATGACTGAAAAGGGAAGGAGTTGAAGATCCAAATTCGCAAAGGAAATGGAGATTACATACACACAGAAGAAAATGGATGACTGTATATCTATACAACTATCTTTTACATATTCGTAAAGGTAACCACACACCAAAGATTCAGAACCGAAGTATATAACATAAAACAAGAACCAGAAGCAAAATCCACAAAACCTAACCAAAATAAAGAAAACACACACAAGGACAAGAAAGCAATGGAAACACCAAGCTACAAGAAAGCAAAAGATAAAATGGCCATAAAATGACCTCATATTTCAATACTCACCCTAAATGTAAACGGATTGAACTCATCAATAAAAAGGCACAGAGTTGCAAAATGCATCAAAAACCAAAACCCAATCATATGCTGCCTCCAGGAGAAACATCTCAGCTCCAAAGACAAATATAGACTCAAAGTGAAAGGGTGGAAAATGATATTTCAATTAAATGGCATTCAGAGATAAGTGGGAGTAGCAGTACTAATATCAGATGAAACAGACTTCAAACTAAAAAATGTAAAGAAAGATATTGAGGGACCCGTCATAATGATGAAGGGAAGCATGCACCAAGAAGACATAACACTTATTAATATATCTATGCTTCCAGTCAGGGAACTCCAAAATAGGTAAAACAGTTACTAACAAAACTAAAGGGAGAAACAGACCAAAACATTATCATAGTAGGGGACCTAAATACCCCACTATCGGATATGGACAGATCATCCAAACAGAAAATCAATAAGGAAATAACATTCTTAAATGACACATTAGACCAACTGGATATAATTGACATTTACAGAGCCTTCCATCCCAAAACAGCTACTTATACATTCTTCTCTAGTGCACATGGAATGTTCTCAAGGACTGACCACACACTGGGACACAGAGATAGCCTCAACAAATGTAAGAGGGTTGAAATCATACCAACCATATTCTCTGATCATAATGCTTTAAAATTAGAGATCAACTGCAGAAAGAAATCAGGAAGAACCGCAAATACATAAAAATTAAACAACATGATATGAAGAATTACTGGGTCACAGAAGAAATAAAAAGAGAGATCAAGAGATAGAAACGAATGATAATGATAGTATAACATATCAAAACTTTTGGGACATGGCAAAAGCAGTCATAAGAGGAAAGTTGGTATCATTATAGGCCTACTTCCAAAAACAAGAATGAGCCCAAATAAACAACCTAATAAATGCTTCACTTTAAAAAACTAGAGAAGGCCTAAAGTAAGCAGAAGGAAAGAATCAAAATTAGAAAAGAAATAAATGAAACTGAAAACAAACAAACAAAAAAAAAATAGAAAAAAATAAATACAACAAAGAGCTGGTTCTTTGAATAGGTTAATAAAATTGACAAACCTCTGGCTAGACTCACTCAAGAAAATAAGCAAAATCAGGGATGAAAGAGGGAAAAATACAACTGACATCACAGAAATACAAAAGATCATGCAAGAATACTATGAAAAAGTACATAACACCAAATTTAATAACCTAGAAGAAATGAACCAGTACTTAGAAAAATATAACCTTCCTAGACTGAATCAAGAACTGGAAAATCTAAATAGCCTGATCAGCAGTATGGAAATGGAAACAATCATCAAAAACATACCAAAAAGTAAAATTCCAGGGCCAGATGGCTTCACCAGTGAATTCTACCAAGCATACAAAGAAGTTTTAATACCTATTCTCATCAAACTCTTCCAAAAAATCAAAGAGGAAACAACATTTCCCAACTCATTTTATGAGGTCAATATCACTCTGATACAAAAAACTGGTAAAGATAACACACAAAAAAGAAAACTACAGACCAATATCTCTCATGAACACAGATGCAAGAACCCTAAATAAGATACCAGTGAACCGAATACAGCAATATATTAAAAAGATTATACACCACGATCAAGTGGGCTTCATCCCAGGGGTACAGGGATGGCTCAACATACGCAAATCGATTAATGTTATATACCACATAAACAAATTAAAAAGTAAGAATCATATGACCATATCAATAGATGTGGAAAAATCCTGTGACAAGATACAGCATCCATTTATGATCAAAACACTTAACGAAATCAGTATAGAAGGAAAGTACCTTAACATAATAAAGGTCATATATAACAAGCCCTCAGCCAACATTATACTGAATGATGAAAAACTAAAAACCTTCCCCCTAAGATCAGGAACAAGAAAAAGTTGTCCACTATCGCTACTATTATTCAATATAACATTGGGAGTCCCAGTAAGTAGTACAATAGGGCAAGAGAAAGATATAAAAGCATTTTCTATTTGTGGATGACATGATTCCTCATATAGAAAACCCTAAACACCATCACTAGAAACAATAAGTAAATACAGTAAAGTCTCTGGATACAAAATCAATGTTCAAAAATCCATAGCATTCCTATACTCTAATAATGAAGCATCAGAAAAAGAAGTGGAAAAAATAATTCCTTTTGCAATTGCAACTAAAAGAATAAAACACCTAGGAATAAATTTAACAAAACAAGTGAAAGACCTATATAATGAAAACTATAAGACCCCATTAAAAGAAATCAAAAAAGATACAAAGAAATGGAAAGATATTCTGTGTTCTTGGATTGGAAGAATCAACATAGTTAATATAACCTTATTACCTAAAGCATTATGTAGATTTAATGCAATCCCCATTGAAATCCTATTGGCATTTTTTAAAGAAATACAACAAAAAATCATCAGATTTGTATGAAAGCACAAAAGACCCCAAATTGCCAAAGCCATCTTGAGAAAAAAGAATGAGGCTGGAGGCATCTCTCTGCCTGACTTCAAATTACACTGCAAAGCAACAGTAATCAAAAGGGCATGGAACTGTCAGCAAAACAGACACACAAACTAGTACAACAGAATCAAGAGTCCAGAAGTAAAGCCATATTTATATGGGCAAATAATTTTCGACAAAAAAAGCCAAAAACATACAGTGGACAAAGGAAAGCCTCTTCAATAAATGGTGCTGGGAAAACTGGAAAGCCACCTGCAAAAGAATGAAACTAGACTGCTGTCTATCACCACACACCAAAATTAACTCAAAATGGACTAAAGGCCTGAATATAAGACCTGAAACAATAAAATGCATAGAAAAAAACATAGGAACTAAACTCAAGGACTTTCGACTTAAAGAGGATTTTATGAATTTGATCTTAAAAGCAAGGGAAGTAAAAGCTAAAATAAATCAATGGGATTACATCAAACTAAAAAGCTTCTGCTCAGCAAAAGAAACTGTCACCAAAGTAAAGAGACAACCACTGACTGGGAAAATATATTTGCAACACCTCTGATAAAGGGCCTAAATATCCAAAATATATAAAGAACTCATATGACTCAATAACTAAAAAACAAATGATCCAATCAAAAAATGGGCAGAGGACCTGAACAAACACTTCTCTCTAGAAGACATACAAATGGCCAACAAATATGTGAAAAGATGTTCTTCAACACTGCTAGCTATTAGGGAAATACAAATCAAAACCACTATGAGATACCATCTCACACCTGTTAGAATAGCTATAATCAACAGGACAAGTAAAAACAAATGTTTGAGAGGATGCAGAGAAAAAGGATCCCTCAAACACTGCTGGTGGGACTGCAAATTGGTACAGCCACTATGGAAAACAGTATGGAGGTTCCTCAAAAATCTGAGAATTGATCTACCATATGATTCAGCAATCCCTCTACTGGGTATTTACCCCAAAGACTTGAAAACTCATATCCAAAAAGATATTTGCACACCAATGTTCATAGCAGCATTATTCACAATGGCCAGTATATGGAAGCAATCAATGTGTCCTACGATAGATGACTGGCTAAAGAAGCTGTGGTACATATGTACAATGGAATATTACTGAGCCCTGAGAAGAGATGAAATACTGCCATCTGCGACAATATGGATAGACCTCGAGATAATCATGCTAAGCAAAATAAGCGAGGCAGAAAAAGCTGAAAATCACATGATATCACTTATAGGTGGGATATAAACCTAAAAGCAACAAATGAACAGGACAAATAAACAGAGACTCAGAAACATGGACAATGGACTAGTGGTTACCAGAGAGTAGGGGGTGGGGGAAGAGGGGAGAAGTAGACGTAGATGGGTAAATGGGGTCAATACAGGAGGGTAGGGGGAAGGAGAAGTGGGTAAAGAGGATCAAATATATGGTAGCTGAAGGAAACTGGACTTGGGGTGGTAAACACACTACAGAATATACAGATGTCAAATTATAATGTACACCTGAATTATATAATTATATTAACCCATGTTATCCCAATAAACTTAAGATAAAAAAAAAAAAAAGTAAAAAAGAAAAAAAGTAAACATCAACTATAATAAAATTTTTAAACACTTAAAAAAAAAAACTGGAATGAACCTCACTGTTAACTTAATTCAAACTTGTCACTGTATAAATAAAATAGAGGTCCAGGCTTAGTTAATCCTATATCTCATGGGATTTTACAAAGATTAGAAACCATTCTTTGGATATGCCTGAAATAAGCATTTAGTGATTACGGCACAAATATGATATGAAGTCAAAGAATTAATGAGACCCTCAAAGAACATTGCCTTTTTTAAAAAAATCAGATTCCATTATAAATTGCTCTCATACTCTGAAATTGCCTCAAGATCTAAGGCTATTTTAGCAACTATACAACCTTTATGCCTAGGACATTGTAAATTTACCTCCTTTTCACTTTGTCTCCAATGGCTAGGTCCATAGACTTTCTCAAGTACCCAAACACCTAGTATCCACAAACGCCATAGATTCTCACATTAATAAATTGTCTGTCCTGCCAATCACTTTGTCCATATGCCTATACCCATAAATGCCAATAAGGACAGAAGAATTAGGCAAGGATTCGATATGTCTCCATCCCTTCTTGTGCAATCTATGACTTCTAGTCCTCTTCCAATATCAACTGTACCTAAAAATGTTAACTTAATACCAGATCCCTTTTTTGCGATGCCCTCATCTGTCTTTACAAATATATCTATTATGTTTTGTTCTTTACCCAGCTTCCCATTCTTCCACTAAAATTATTCTTATTTCAAAAAGTGACAACTAAATAGAGAGGAATAAATGTGCTATATCTCTTCCTCCTTGAAAGAACCTAAACACATATGGTTTATTATTAAAAGGATTCTTTCTGTAACCCACCCAAGCTGCTCCTGCCACAAAAAAGCAATCCCAGAAGACTTAACTGCATATTATTTCCCTTCATCAGCGTGTTTAAAAATTATATTTTAAAATAATAAGAATTTTCATTCAGTAAATAGTCACTAAATGAATATTATATTCTTAACCAATCCTAATTGCTAAATCTTATTAAAATTAATAGACAGGTTTAAAAGAATTTTTCCATCTTATCAATGTTCCATAAATACTGTTGTGCTGATCTGGTTCCAAAATCATGTATACAAGAGATAATTCTATAAAATAGGTGTTCTCTCCAGTCCCTACCTCTGCAACCATCATTTTCTTGAATAAAAGAACTTGATTAGTTATCGCTTACAGTGTTGATAAGAAGAGAATAACTAAGTTCAACATGTTTTGTAGGAGACTGTTTTACTATACTCACAGACAAGCTTTGGAAACACATATAAACAGACACATTGTTGCAAATAAGCAAGTATTTCTTGAGTGTTCATTATATTCAGAAACTAAGAAGTTTGGGGCAGAGGGGATTTGTAAAGGTAAATAAACAAGGACAAGAAGCTTAGACAAAAAATACAGAAAGAGATGTGAGATATTACACTGTATTGCTAGGTAATAATAGCATTTCAGATTGAAAAAGGAAGTAGCATACCCAAAGTTAACTTAATTTTCAGGAATCTAGAAAGGAAAACTGCTTTGCTTACTTCTTTCTTGAGCTACACCTGGAAAATTGATCACTTGGTTTGTACTGACATTCTAAATGTTCCCCCAGCCCTCACATCTTTACCAAAACATGTATGCTTTCAAACTCTGGACTTGGCTTGCTGCTTTTCTCTCCTTCACCTCTTTTTTTAAAAAAAGGAAATAACTAAGCAATTAGAAAGGTACTATAAGAATAAGATGCCCAAAAATTTCTGGAAAGTATTCAAATAAAACATCTTAAAGAAAGCACCAAGTTAGAATAGATGCCCACTTATTCATATTTTAATAGCTTACATTCCTGAGTTATTAAGCACCTCCTATAGCTCTCAAGAACTTTCCTCTGTGTGTTACAAAGGAATTTATATAACACAGTTCTCTTCTATTCCCTATGATAACAATAAACCTGAATGTCCATGTTTTAAATAAAGAACACAACTACTTAAGTAAAATAACTTTTTAAAAAATCAAGATAAAGTACAGTGCATACCTTCCCTCCTTTCATGACGTCGATCATGAGACTGTGAAATTCTTTCATGATCATGCCTCACTTTTTCCCGCACTGGAGAGCGATGTCTTGGGGGACTTTGCTTTCTCTGAGGAGAAGAGAGAGAATGTGAAGGATAAGGAGAAGGAGAAGGAGAGCGTCGTAAAGGTGGAGTTATTGTCCTCTGATAAGATGGTGAAGGAGTTCTTTTTCGACGAGGAGAAGGAGAATGTCTTTGAATAGATGATCCTGATTGTGAGGAAGATGAATGATGTCTAGAAGATATAGGAGAATGATGCTGTCCTGCAGGGGAAGCAGACCTATAAGGAAAAACAATATCAATAACTAGTCAGAAATTAAGAACAATAACTGAAAGAAAGAATACCTTAGAATCAAGCAGATCAGACGAAGCAAAGCATAAAATCCATGATTTAGAAAATGGGTAGCAAAAAAGAACCTTCGTTTCTAGCCAAAGGGAAATTTTTTCTGAAAACAAATGAAAAAAAAAAAAAAGAATGCAAATGTTAAACTAAAAGTATAATTCCAGGATAAATTTTAATTCAAAATGCTATAAAATAATAAGTTGATATTTTTAAAGATCCAACTGATTTTTAAGTCAGCTTGAGGCAACACTTCTAGATGAGATTTTTACTGTCTTTATCCCAAGCTTTGGCTTTAAGCACAGGACCTTTATCAGGTAAATTTCCCCTTCAGCACAGATGATCTACTTAAAGAACAGAATTTGCTCTTAGCAGAGATAATATCTGTCGGTGTGAATGGGTACTTGGAAAGGGAGAACCCACAAAGAGCAAAAGAAAAAACAGACTCATAAATTTAGATAGAAAGCAGCCATGAGAATGCTTGTATTTCAAAGCTATGGGAAAAGGGAAAAGATATCATGAGCTAAGCAAAATCTAAAGTCTGCACTGCCTGGGTTGACACTTAGCATGGGGAAAGAATGCTATGGTTAAGGAAAGAAGGCATTATCTATATGGTTTTTATCTTAAATTATGTGCCTTCACCCTTGGGCAGCACAAACAGATATAGTTCATAAATCTTGATTTAACTAAGGCGATCTCCATTCCCTTCAAATTATCTTCTTTCATTGATGCTAGAGAAATAACATGTAACCTCACAAAGCACATCTCAATCACTCCTATAATCTGTTATGTCTAGGGCCCTGTCTACAATAAATATGTATTCAAAATGTGTGCATCATGGAGAACTGGAATACACACATTTGTGCAATAACCGAAAACAGGGCTAATGTTTAAAAATAGCATTCTAGATATCACATACCCAAATATCATATTTGTCAAAGCAATCATTTTGAAGGGTATACCGTTGTTCAAAAAAATTCTGCAGTTCTTGTCAAAGTATTTTAGAATTACCCTACATGCTTACGATAAATACTTTTTATTATCAGTGGTGGCAAAATCATTATTAATCCTAAATTGAGATTTCTCAATCCTGACACTACTGAAATTTTGTATTCAGTAATTTTTTGTGGTGAGTGGCTCTGCATGTATGGCAGCAACTCTGGCATCTATATACTAGAAGCCAGTACATCTCCCCACCTCCCACGACCCCATTTATGACAATAAGAAATTGCTCCAGATACTTCCAAATGTCCCAGAGAGGTAAAATCACACCTGGTTGAGAACCACTGCTCCAATAATATATGGTTTAAATGTATAAAATATGTGTCACTGGGTCAAAAATGATCCAATATATTTGAAAGAATTTTGCAGAACATGGATTTAAGCAAATAAACAAAAACACCTTCTAGACAACAGCTGACTAGAACATCATATTCACCTAAACATTCTAGTTATCTGTGATTTCACTAAACCCTTTTAATAGAAATAAAAACTGTTATTACTTTCTCATGTAAAAAAATTAAGCCATTAGCTACTATAACTTATCTGATTCTAAATAAGTACTTAAACATACTAGTAAAAATACTCCATAGGCCTTACTCTAATTTGGAAAACCATTTATGATCAATGTCATTCAAAAGCATCCCACTGAACAAAACATCAATGCAAGACTGAGTATTAGAATGACTACTGTTTGGTGCTTTCCAATTTTAATTTCATCAGGTTCTAGTCAACTTGGACATATTTCAATTGATAAAATAAAGAATGTGACTCTCCACATTCTGTGACATTTTGATTAATTTTTAGTTTATTTTTGAGGTATACTCAAAATTGTTTCAAGAATGTATCCTTTGGTGATTAGTTCACATACTTAAAAAATAAAATAGTTCATAATGCTCTCTTTAAAAAACACATAACCCACTCACATTTCTATTCAAATTTGGTGTGAATAGCATGGAAGAAAAAAAAACTTCAGTTCAAGCTTCGGATAATCGAGTTATCGTTTTAAGTAAGGTCAGAGCACCACTCTGTTGTCCAGTTATGGCTTCATCATTTTTAATCATATTTTTCTTCTTACCCGTTCTTCAGGGGAAAAAAAAAAGTTTAAGAAAACTGTTAAGCATCTGTTATGGACTGAATGTCTGTGTCTGTGTCTCCCCAAATTTTTATGTTGAAACCCCAACCCTCAATGTGATGGTATTTGGAGGTGGGGCCTTTGGGAGTAATTAGGTTTAGATGAGGTACTGAGGGTGGGGCCCCCATGATGAGATTAGCATTCTTATTCGAAAAGGAAGAGATCTTTCTCTACCCCACTTCCATGTGAGGACACAATGAGAAGACAGTTGTCTATGAATCCTGAAGTGGGCCCTCACCAGGAAGCAAATCTGTCTGGCACCCTGACCCTGAATTTCCCAGCCTCCACACCTGTGAGAAATAAATGTCTGTCGTTAACCCACCCAGTACATGGAATTTTGTAATAACAGCATCCCAAGTAGGCTATGATAGTATCTTTACATTCTCTTACCATTCTTTGCTTTGAAGTCTGATGACTGAATAGTGAAAAGAAAAGATCTGTTATCAAAACAAGATGGATCAAATTATAGATGTGAGCCTGACTGGAACAAGAATTATATTCATTCTGCATATATAAAAAGTGTGACTTTAATAAAACCACCTTGAAATTTAACCAAAATTATTAGCACTTTAGCTTCTAGACTATTGCAGAGATATACAGTATTAAAATACACTTCCACTTAGAATACCAGTAGTTTCAAATGAATTAGTCTTATGCTCTAGAGTTGGCTGGTTTCTCATCTGAGGCAGAAAGAAGAAATGACATTTAAAATTCAAATAAAGGAAAAAGGAAAGTTTAGTGCACTAAGAGAAGCTCAAGACCTTAAAACAGAAATCCATAAACTGTCAGCAAGAGCAATGTGATTTATAGCACAAAGGGAAAGACAATCTTTAGCCTGACTTGGTTCCTATCAAAAGCTTTTTAATGCTTCTATAATTAGGACATGATGTGAAATGAGAATATTCGGGGTATATTTCATTTGAGAGAAAAATGTGAAAGGTTAAGAAATTAAAAACTCCTCTTATTCAAGATTCAAGTAATTTCACCTACAAACCAATGTTTACCCTAGACTTTCCTAAAATTAGAAACACCAACTGTCAATAGTTTTTATTTCTCAAATATGAACATATATAATGTAACTAACATTTATTATTCAACTATTAAAATCATCATGCAAAGAATACTTTAAAACAAGAAACTAATGGACTATGGACAAAATCAAAATCAACTCTTTTAAGTAGTAAAATACAGCACAACAGGATACATATTACACACAGAAATATTTAGGCTTTATTATTTTACATAAGAAATGTATTCTTATGTAAAATAAGTCATTTCAATTCACTGAACAAATATTAAGTGAATACTTTCTATGTTCCAAGCAGAGAAGTGAAGATGGCAGACAAAACCACTGACATAATCATGCCGATAATGCTAACAACAGTAGCAGGTAACACATTGCCACTATGTACAATGCTTTAAGTGCTTTATGTATATTAACTTATTTCATCTTTATGACAACAATCCTACAAGGTAACTGAGGTAGAGACCTGAAAACCAGTTTTTCTTAACTACAGGGTCTAGGAGTAGACCACCACTAACGAAGCAAGGCAATTTCAGCTAACTAATGCAACAAAGTCTATAAAGAAGGGTAATAAAATAGAAACTGTTAGATCCAAAAGAAATAGAAACTGTTAGGTCCAAAAAAAAGTTTGTCAGGAGAACTACTTCAGATTGCTTACTAAGAAAAGGACCTTTACTGAGATGATAGTTGAGCCAAAAGCTGAAAATCTGAGAGAAGAACTTTCTGAGTGGAAGACAAGTACAATTCATGAGAGAGGGTCAGAGAGTAGGCAGGGGTCGGATGATATGAATTCTTCTAGGTCATGTAAAATTCTGGTTTTATTTTAAGGATGAAGGAAATCACTGCAGAGTTTTAGGCAGGAACGTGTCATTCGAAATCTAACAAGATCTTACTTGCCTAAATAAATATGAAGATGGAAAAAGAAAACACTTCTGTGTGATTTATATCAGACCTAGTAGCTTGCTGTTCCTTTGGAGCATGATAGATACTCCCTGGAAGGAGTATCATTTCTAAATGAATAATCTACAGAAACAGGACAATACTTTTGTCTATAAGAATCTTGTGAAAGATATCTCCTCCATAAATATACATGATACTTTCGATTCAAGCAAACTAATAAGAAGTTCTAGATAATACAAGGAAATTTAAGCCAAGTACTAATAATTTTGGTTAGATTTTATTTTTGCATTTATATAGGAAAAAAGAATGTTAAGATAATCCCTAAATCAACACAGCCTTCAATGCTTTTCGAAGCCAGGACTATTTACTATTTAAATAATATATTTTTCAGGATCTGGTTCAGGAGCCTTACATAGACTTATTCAATCAAATGACTTAGCTAAAAACTATACCTACCACTGTGATTGAGAGTCAGAGGAGACAAGTATCTAGTATCCCTAGCACATGAGGAAATTGTTTTTAAACTCTAGGAATAAGAGAATCAGTATTCCAAATGCAATAAAACCCAGAAACAACACACACCAGCATAACAAGAATTAAGACAACTGCAACTGGCTCCTGTCCTCTGCTTTGTGGAGCAAGTTAAAGTTCTTACTTTCTCCTAGGATAGGATGGGGTAGTGAATAGATGAAGACAACAACCAAAGTATGCCAAGAAATAACATACAATTCAGTCTTGGGAAAGAGGGAAGTGAAGAACGGTTCTCAAGCCCTGGTCCAACTTCCCAGATCCAACATTTCCTCAGCTCAGGCCAACGAAATGGGTGTCAAAGAAGGATTCCTGAAATCCCTGCCACTGTCCTACAAGTCCTACCTAGTCATTTAACTGTCAGTGTAAAAATTACCACCAGATGGCAACAAACCTACACCCAAGTTGAGATGGATTTTGATGATACAGCTGGGAGTCCGTTATTTCATTAATCTCACCACATATAACACAACCCCACATTTTTACCTAAGTGGATTTTGGCCTCCATTTGCCATCTTACGTACTTCTAATTAAACCAATTATTGGAACAGGACTAACTTCCCAATCACTTCCTGCTACTGAAAGCCTCTGAAACTGCTGAAGAACAACTTAAAGTCTTAATTCCACCAAGCATGTTGGAAAAGGGTAAAAGTATAACTTTTAGGGACATAAATGCCACTCTAGACTCTGGCTCAACAAATTTTCCTAATATCACACTTACAAATGAGAGCCCTAGCCTTGATCAACTGGACTAAATGTGAAAGGCTTTTTTAAAATTTTCCAACACAACTGGGTTATTTTGATATTCATTTTTGACACAAGTCTACTATAAATTTAGTGTATTATATAATTATGTTCAGTTATATCACGTTTCTTTAAGTGCCTTAATTTTATATTCCTAAATTACCATTCACATGAAAACACCTTTTTAAGTCTATAGACAGGGCTCAATTAAATGCAGAAAAAAAGATGATGCCTCGGACAAGCAATTCTCAAACTGAATATAAAAGGTTCTGTTTTAATATTAAAATGTTTGCATACCTTAATGATATATGTGTTGATATCCACTAATTGGGAAAATATTATAAAAGATACTACAGATTCATCAATGCTTTTAAAATTTATATTTTAAAATTACATTATTTTCCTTTTATTCTTTTACATGTGATACTGTAAGTGTCCTTTCTAGGAGAGATATGCTTAAATATATATGAATAAAATGATAAAATGTCCAGGACTTGCTTCAAGATAATATTGGAGGGGGAAGGTAGACAGGGGTGTGGATGAAACAAGATGGATATAAAAGGATCTTCATACTATTCTATTTTTATGTGTGTGAAATATTCCATAATTAATAATAATAATAATGTAACATTTTTTCCATCCTCTGTATACAATTAAGCAAGTACATTACTTACTCAAGAATCTATCAATTCAGTCTATATAAAATGCTTCGCATACACATGGATTCCTCCCTGTCCTGTAGTTCCTGGCCACAGGATGAGACCAGGCATGGTCTTTGAACATAAATGTTAAATACTAATAAATCAAAGAATAAATCCGATAGATGATATTCTTTGTCAAAGGTCTGAAACATTCTGATTTTCATTATTTTGATAAATGGGTGTGATCACTGAAAGGAAACAGGACTATCGATTTTGTAATTTGCTTATTTTACTAAGCTGAAGTCAAAGCCAACAAGCTTTAGATGACCACATGTGTTTTCAAACCCAGGAAAGATTCATGCAGGCATTTATACTCCTATCCAAGAAGTAAAGCAGATTTCCAAATTCGGGTAATTATAACAAAGTAATTTTTTAAAAAACTATATTCTTAATACCATCTTCTCATTTAACCACAACATAATGCAACCTAGCATTTTGATTAAAACATATTACTCATCAGTGAAACCATATTTAACCAAATATCCAGCAGAATGAGCAATTGTTAGCTAATTTCTCTGGCTAACTGCTATCCATGTTTCTGTCTGTTTAATCCATTGATATAATAATATAGGTTAACTTTCCTGATTTGGCAAGACTAAAGGATACAGATTTTCATGAATAAAGAAGATATTACAGGTCCACTGAAACATCACCGTAAACATCCACTTTAGGATTATCTAAATATAATAGGTTAAGTTTGGAATATTGATATGAAATATACCCATCACAAGTGATTTTTTGACTAAATATTCAATTTGAGCTTTCCTGTGAGTTACATCTCAAATTACAGAATAAAAATGATTTAGTTCAGTTCCAACTAATCAAGATTTTACTATTTTCTGTACAGAGTAAGTCATGAAAAGTTTATTTTTTAAAAATATTGGAAACTGCTATATTTTCTAAGAACAGAGAAATAAAATAAATCCATAAGGCTTTTTAAAAAGTAAACAAGTGGTATTCAGGTTCTGATCAATATTAGATAAATAAATCATAGCTGAGTAAATCTACTAGTCAAACTGAAAGACACTGACAAAAACTTTCCTATAACTGTGGCCTCCAAATTATTCACTTCAAAAGCAATTATGAGATAGAATTGTGTTACTCAAATTAACAAATATTCTAGGAATAGAGTATATTCTTAACAAAGTTACTGTGGCTAATGAAGGTTTAGAAGGAAAGTATTCAAATCCTAGAGGCCAGATCAGTGACAGAGGACTAAAGCATGATAAAGAATTGTTAAAATTTTTTGAAGAGGGAGAAAACCATAAATTTTTCTGGGAGGGTATGGGTACTCTCTCCCTCACCAAAACACACACAGGCAAAATTTTACCCACAAACTAAGACATTTGCAGACCCCCCCTAAATCCACCAACAGATCCAAGGTCAATAGCTCTTGACCTAGAAGGTTATAGAACTCAGACACAGAAGAACTAAAGTCACAGGAGCATGTAGTTTTGTTGCATCATTAGTCCCATGTGTATGCATAGTCTTCTAGTAACTTATTAAGGAACCAGCTTTTAAGAAATGTTAAGCAATTCCTTATATTAAATAGGCCTAGTAAAATTTACTTACTTAGAAGAAAAAAAAATCTATATTTGGAAAGATATTATTTTATATACATGTGATTACTATATTACTTCCTCCCCTAGTAATAAAGCTTCTGACAATATGTTTGTTCCCTGTTGCATCACCAACTCGTACAACAGTGACAATACACTAAGTATTCAGTAACTGCTGGATGAATAAATGAATTAATTAGCATACAGTAACTCCTCACTTAATGCTGATAGGTTCTTTGACTTCAAGTGAAATAATGTAAAATGAAACCAATTTTATCACAGGCTAATTGATATAAACAAGAGTTAAGTTCCTACAGCATCTCTTTGATGTTATAATGAAATGATATCGAACAATATTATACAAGGACCTACTGTACTTTTACTTAAGCACAACACATTTTGATAACTACAATACTCCTAAATAAGCTCATTATAACATAATTTAATTGTAACATAAGTTAATTGTAAAGGGCAATTTTCTCCAAAAGGAATTTAGATGCTAATCTTTAATTATATACCCCATCTATGTGAAAGCAGTGACAAAGATTTGGTTTTAGAAGAAATTCTTTATTTATAATAATAGAGATAAACGAAAAGAACAGATCCACCTTTAAAAAATCCTAGAAATTAAAAATTCCTACTAAATCAAAAAAAAAAAAAAAAAAGCCCCCTTTCAACCATGTCATATACAGCTTAAGAACTTCAGTGCAAGTCAGGTACTCATGCAATCCTTCAGTATTGCTCACTTTGCTGCTTCATTTCCTTAGACAAAAGAAATAAACCAAGTTCAGATTTTTCTTTATACTGAGTCCTAGGCACACCTTATTGCTCCTGGTGGAAACAGCCAGAAAGAGAAACTGGAAAATGAAGAATCAACCTATGTAATACTCAATTCCCCGTAATACAAAATGTGTTACCATTTCAGTGGCGAAATATCAAGGGACATATATTAAAAACCACCACCACTCAGAGATTCTTTGGTCAAAATAATAAAACAAGAGCACCAAGAACCACCAGAGAAGAATAAAGACTTCTTAAAATATAAGTCAACAAGAACATTTAACATAATTTATATCTGATTTATGTGTTATTTTCAAAAACATACTTACTAAATTGAATAAAATACAGAGTATAGTTTAGGAAAATATGTTCAAGAATTGCAGATGCTCCAGTTAACCATTTTCTTATTGCTTCAGTAAGACACAATGTTGCTAGATTCTAGCAATAGTTGACAGAATCATTCTGGTTCTTCTAGGTCACCCCAGGGCTGGGCGGGGATTGCGGGGGGCGGGGGGGGGGAACGGATTCATTTAAACAGATTAGACAAGAGTTCTTATCAAGACAAAAAAAAAGGACTAAAATCTATTTTTGGGAAAAGAATGGGTTTTGGTGAACTTATAAAGTTATAGTAACTGCTTACTGGGTAGATAATTTCATCCTGAATAATATTACAAATACCAGTTCACAGAACTTTCCAGATAACACTCCTTTTACTTTAATGATCTTGTTACTTAAAAACATGAGCAGAAATGGCATCTCACAAGAGTAGCAGAGACTGCAATGACCTATCCCAACATCTATTCTCTCCTTGCTATTTAGTAATCCTAATTTTACTTGAATGAGCTATATACCAGCTAAAGGATTACATTTCCAAGACTCACTCACAGCTAGATGTAGCCATATGACTAAATTATGGCCAATCAGATATAAGTTGAAATAGTGTGTGAGACTTTCAGGAAAACTAAGGCTTTCTTCCCTTCATTTTTTTCTGCTTCGTGGAAGATGTATGCAAAGACTAAGCATCAGCAATAATATTTAACCATGAGATAATCCTGAAAAAGGAAGCATGCATGAAGAAGAAAGACAGTACCTGGATCATTAATGACTGTGGAACAGTGTATCAGTCTTGGACCGTCTCCCTCCGAGCTTCTTTAAATGAGAGAATAAAGCCGTTTATGGTTCCCAACCTATGCTGAATGCTGGAATCACCCAGTGAATTTTTAAATAAATCAGAATATCTGGGAATTGGAATCAGGCATCAATACATTTTAAAGACTCAGTTGATTCCAATGTGCAGCTAAGTTTCGGCACTATTGTCTTACGTACTTAAGCCTTCTCAAACTGAGTCCTTATTTTTAATACCTGATTCTAAATTTAATTGATACCGTGTAAGTATCAGTTAGATAAAAAGCACAAAAATCAGAAAAAAACTAAATAATTTTATGGATACATTTGTAGTTTAAATGAAACCTATAAATGGAAAGGCACTTAAAAATATTACTATACTGTAATTGTTAAAACAGAAAAATAAAGAGTATATTTATTGAGCACTTTGCTCACTTGTTAAAGCTTTATCTCATTTAACTCTCACCTCAACCTATGAGGTAGTTTCCTGCATATTTTAGTTGAGTAAATAGAGGCTCAAAGAAAATAAATAACTTATTCACGCTCTCACATCAAGTAACTGGCAGTGTCAAGAAACTATTTCGTATTTGTGTAAATTCAAGGCAGGTACATTTTACATTACACTATAACTCAAGAAGAAAAAAGACTGAGAGCTCTCTAAAGAGCTGAATTTTTTCCTGAAGGAAATATTCATTTCATGAAATAAACTTAAACAATGGAAAATCATACCTATCAGATTTATAAGCATTTCAAAAATCTTGTGAACCATAAAAATATTACCTCAAAGTTGATTTTTACAAAAAGAATATTTGTTCTTAAGTAGCTTTAAATAAATTTAAAAAATCAAGAATTTATAATTTGTCAGTTTTGACCTTTAAGAAGTACTATCTTTAGAGCAGACAAAAACTGGTTAATGAGAATTTATTAAAATACACATAATCGAAATCAGTGCATTGTCCTAAATTCTAAAATTTGATACAATTATTAAATTTCAAAACAAAAAGATTTTCAGAAGGTTCTCAGCTCTTTCAATGGTCAGATATCTTATATTTATATCAAAAAGTTAATGTTTAGCAACAAAAAATAAGTTCAATAAGGAAACTGCATCTGAACAACATTACAGATCAACTGGATCTAAAATACAAGAGAAACACTTCACCAACTACAGCAGAATATATATTCTTCTCAAATATACATAAAACATTCTCCAGGATAAACCACATTTTATGCCACAAATAAGTCTTAACAAATTCAAGAAGACTAAAATCATAAAGTATCTTTTTGATTGCAGTAGAACAAAACTCAAAATAAACAGCACAAGGAAACCCGAAAAATCCACAAATATAAGAAAAATTAAACAACACGCTCGTAATCAATGAGTCAAAAAAAAAGATATCACAAAGGAAATCAGAAACAACCTTGAGACAAATGAAAATAAAAAACATACTGAAACTAAGAGGAAACTCTAAAGCTACAAATACATACAGAGAAATAAGATCTCAAATCAACAACCTAAATTTACACTTCAAGAAATTACAATAAAAAGAAAAAGAACAAACTAAATCCAAAGCTAGCAGAAGGAAAGAAATAATAGATTGGAGTAGAGATTGAAAAAAAAAAAAATCAATAAAACTAAGTTGAATTTTTGAAAAGATTAACAAAATGACAACTTCCTGAACTAGATTAAGGAAAAAAAAAAAAGAAGACTCAAATAACTAAAATGAGGAAAGAGCGGTCACTATAACTGATGCCACAGAAATAAAAAGGAGAATACTACGAACAACTGTATACCAACAAATTGGCTGACTTAGAAATGGATAAATTCCTAGAAACACACAACTGTCCTAGACTGAATCATTAAGCAACAGAAAATCCAAACAGACCAACAATGAGTAAAGAGATTGACGCAGTAATTAAAAACTTCCCAAGAAAAGCCCAAGACCAGATGGATTCACTTGGGAATTCTATCAAACATTTAGAGGATTAACATCAATCTTCTGAAACTTTTCCAAAAAACTTTCCAAAAAGGAAGGAATACTTCCCAGCTCATTGTATGAGGCCATAGTACCCTGGTACCAAACCAGACAAAAACACTACGAGCAAAGAAAACTACATACCAATATTCCTGATAAATACTGATGCAAAAATCCTCAACAAAGTACTAGCAAACCACATTAAAAAGATTATATACCCAGACAAAGTAGAATTTATTCCTAGAATGCAAAGATGATTCAACATAAGAAAATTAATGTACTACACCACATTAACTGAATGGAGAAAAAAACATGATTATCTTAATAGATGCAGGAAAATATCTGATAACATTCAAAACATTTTCATGATAAAAACAACAAACTAAGAATAGAAAGATATTATTTCAACATAACAAAAGCCATTTATGAAAAACTCACAGGGAACATCACATTCAATTGGTGAAAGACTGAAAACTTTTTCTCTAAGATCAAGAACAAGGCAAGGATAGACACTCTTACTTATATTTAATCTAGTACTGGAAGTTCTAGCCAGAGTAATTAGGCAAGAAAAATGAAAGACAGAAAATTAAGAAGTAAAAAAAGAAAGAAAGAAAGAAGTAAAATTATTTTTGTTCAGAGGTAGCATGATCTTATACGTAGAAAACTCAATAGATTCCACAAATAAAACAAAACAAAAATCTGTTACAATAAATTCAGCAGTGGCGAGATACAAAATCAACATGCAAAAATCAGTTGTGTATCTATATACTAACAATAAACAATCAGAAAAGGAAATTAAAAAAACAACTCCATTTACAACAGCATAAAAAATATATTAATTTGAAATAAACCTAACCAAGGAATTCAAAAACTTATATAGTGAAAACTGTAAAACACTGCCAAGAAAAATCAAAGACACAAATAAATGGGAAGACATTCTGTGCTCATGGATTATAAGACTTAATATTAAGATGTTCATACTATCCAAAGTGATCTACGGATTAGATACAATTGCTATCAAAGTTCCAATGGTTTGTTTTTTTTTTTGCTGAAATATAAAAATTCGTCCTAAAATTTATTTGGAATTTCAAGGGACCCTGATTAGCAAAAATAATTTTGAAAAGAATGAATAAAGTGAGAAAACTCACCCTGATTTTGAAATGTATTACAAAGCCTAAGTAATCAAAACAGTGTGGTACTAGAATAAAGACAGACAAACAGACCAAAACCAAATGAGTAGAACAGAGAACCTAGAAATAAATCCTTACATATATAGTTAAATGATCTTCAACAAGGGTGCCAAGACCACTCAATGGGGAAAGGATGGTCTTTTCAAAAAACAGTGCTGGGAAAACTAGTTATCCACATGCAAAAACAATGAAGTTAGACCTTATCTTATTTCAGAAACAAAAATTAATTTAAAAAGAATTAAAGACCTCAACATATCTATAATATCTAAAACTATAAAACCCCTACAAAAAACATAGGTGAAAATCTTCATGATACTGGAGTTGGCAATGATTTCTCAGATACAATAACAAAAGCACAGGCAACAAAAAAAAAATAGACAAATGGGACTATAACTAAAAAACTTTTGGGCAAAAGACACTACCAACAGAGTAAAAAGGCAACCTATGAAAAGGGAGAAAACGTTTGCTAATTATGTATCTGATAAAGTGTTAATATCCAGAATATATAATGGATTCCTAACACTCAACAACAACAAAAAATCAAATTACTCGATTAAAGAATGGGAACAGAGTTATACAGACCTTATTCTAAAGATAATACACAAATGGCCAACAAGCATGTGAAAAGATGCTCAATATCTTTAATTAGTGATGAAATGCAAATTAAAACCACAATGAGCTATCACCTCATACCCATTAATATTGCTACGATCCAAAAAGCAGAAAATAACTACCATATGATCCAGCAATCCTACTTGAGTATATATCCAAAAAAACTGAAAGAGGGGTCTTGAAAGAGATATTTGCTTATCCATTTTTGTTAACAGCACTATTCACAATAGCCAAAAAGTGGAAGCAACCCACATGTCCATCGACATAAGAATGGATGAACAAAATGTGGTATATACAGACAATGGAATATCATTCAGCTTTAAAAAGGAAGGCAATCCTGTCACATTACAACATGGAAGAACCCTGAAGACATTATGCTAAGCAAAATAAAACAGTAATGAAAAGACAAAACAATCCCATTAAATGATGTATCTAAAAGTAGTCAGGTTCACAGAAACAGAAAGTAGAATGGTGGTTACTAGGGGCTGAGGAGCTGGTGGTGAGGGAAGACAGAAAGGGAGTTGTCTAATGGGCAGAGTTTCAGATTTGCAAAATGAAAAAGTTGTGGAGATCTGTTTCATAACAATATGATATACTTATTAACACTACTAAACTGTATACTTAAAAATGATTAAGATTGGAAATTTTGTTTTTTAATCACGATAAAAAAACTTTAAGTTTATTTAATTAGCCATATCTCAATATGAGAATTATTAAATATAAACACACAGTTAAAAACACCAAAAAATCCATTACAGTAATGCCTAAAAGATTCTGAAAAGCATCTTACATTCTACAAAAGTAAAATTATTAAAAATATAGAATCCTACTTACCTGGGCTTGTCTCTTTTTTCTCTTTGTCTTTCAAAATCTCGTCCTCTGTCTTTTCCATCTTTTGGTTTTTCTTCTATCCTGTCTTTTACTTTATACTTTTCTTTATTTTTTTTCCCCAAAGCAGTATCTTCCTGTATAGGAGGGGGTGGACTAGGAGTACGAGGTCCTTTCTTTTTACTTTGGCTGCTTTTTGAATTCCTGAAGGTAACACAAAGTTATCATTAGAAGTCTAAATACTTTCGGAAGATCAAATGGATATTTTTTCATTTTAACAAAGCACATTTTTTAAATGGCAGCAATCCTTTCAATAACATGCCTTTTAGTATTTTGTATGCTAGTGATCAATATCTAGAAAAAACAGAAATGAGCAAAGAAATAATTTACTTGCTACTTATTTCATTAACACTACTTATTAAATAATATTAAAGATAGAGGAGGAGTAGGAATAGATTCTTTCAGAAAAAAAGTAATGTAAAGTAAAACAATTGTATAAACTAAATGTTTTTTTTTTTTTTTTAGCTTATGTAGAAAAGTAGATTAAGAAAGTAAAAATCATCTGTAATTCCAATGCCCAAGGATAACCACTGTTAACACTTTGGACGTATGCTCACAATGTCTCTTTCTCTTCCTCTTACCCCTGCCACACAAAATCTTATTAGGTTTTGTAAATTTTTTGTACTAATTATAGTATAGGCATCTTTCTACAACAAAATGTAGATTAAGATAATTATTATTTTAAATTGCATAGAATTTCCTTGTATCAATATGTTCTATAACTTCTGTAAATATTTCATATTTATTTTTTATCATTACAAAGAACACAGAATTATATTAACTATAAATGAAATCCTAAGCACTGTTAGTAAACATTCATTTAAATCTGAGACTTGTTAAAGAACTCTTTCCCAACTTTTAGATTATAAAAATAGTCCTCTAAAATTTTACAATTATCTTTCACATTTAATCTACCTAGAATTGATTTTTGGGTACAGATTATCTTCTTTCATTTGGTGCTTCAAATAATTTTATCTAAGTGGTATAACTTTGAGCCCTTATATATCTAGAATTATCTGTTTTTATTGCATACCTGAACAGTTTGACTGAATGCAGCATTTTGGTGTCAATATCCTTCTCCCTCAGAGCTCTATAAATATTACCAAAATATCTTGTAAGTATTTATTTAGTGTTATGAATGAAAAGTCAAAAGAGAGTCAATTTTTTTCCTATGCAGGTTACCTAGATTTTCTGTTGGGATGCTTATAATACACTATTCCTTATAAATAAAAAAAAAAAAAAAATCACCAAGGTAAATGAAGGTTTTCTGTTTTTAACCTTTCCTAGCACGCAGTGAGATATTTCAATCTGAAGCCTCAAGTCCTACTTAATTAATTTCACTAATTCTCCATATGCTCAAAGCCTCTCTGGTGTCCTTTATTATAATAATGCATCTCCTAAAACTCTCCTCCATATCTTATTTTTGTTATTTCCATCTCTTTTGCTTTCCAATAACCTAAATATGTTTTTAAATTTGGTAATTTTTCTTTTAAGCAACATTCATTCTACTAATTCTAAATTTGGTAATCTCATTATTCTATTTTCAGTTTAAAAATTATTCTTCTTCCAAAATATCTTTGTTCACAGATGGCTTATATTTTTATCATCAACTGCTCTCATATCAATGCAATATCCTTTCAAATTGTCTAAAATTATGAATTATTTAAATTTGTTCCTATTTTCTGCAACAATGAGTGCTCAGTCAAGTACTAAGTTTTAAGTAGCCCTTTCTTTTCATATATCTGGTAAGTTTTCACTAGGTACTCACTTCACTCTGTATTGATTTTTATAAATGATGACCCTAAGCCTAAATTCTAGAATTTACTTCCTGTGACCTTGAGTTCGCAAATCCCAATTCCTTAGCTGTTAAAAGGTAACAGATAGTATCTTCTTCAAGGTGCTGATAAAATTTTTTTAAAAAAGATAATAGTACAAAAGCAACTGACTTATGGTGGCCATTCAGAAAATTTAGTTCTCAGTCCTTGAACCCTATTTCTTGTTATCATAAATAGGATTAACCACCTAACAAGTCAGAAATTACTAAATTATAACCAAATCTATTTTTCATCTTTGTCTTCTGCCATGAACTATACCAGCCACAATCTCATTGCATATTTATGACATGACTCAAATATTTTATGTATCTAACAGATAAGTGATGAATGTCTGCATTTCTCAATATTTTTCCACTTAAAAGATAAAAACTAATCAATAGTTGGTATCTATAACAAAACTTATTTTAAAAACCATTTTGAAAATAAAATAATCTATATAAACTGAATTACATTACTGCCTATGACAGGTGTTTACTAAATTTTGTCTTGGGCACAATGTTGAACCATACTGTCCAAACTTTTTTGAAATCAGATATGATGAAATGACCACATTCTGGCCAAAAGAATGTAAGCAGAAGTGATGTACACCACTCTACATATAACTAATAAAAGATTCTACATTCCAGTCAGTTGTGAACTATACAGATGTAAATGTAAACACCAATTACTTTTTTCTTTGCACATTCCATTTACTGGTGTCCTCGAAATCCCAAGAAAGTGGAGTCACGGTCAGAAGGAGCCTACGTTACTGAATCTCCAAGTACAGGAGAGCTATCTATTAATGAGAAACATACATTTTGATTTCACTTGAGTAAGAAATAAATTTCTATGTGTTACACTCACATTTTGGAATTAAACTATTATAACAACCAGGAGTATCTCCATACACTCACTAAAGTACAGCAGTTCTTCATATTACCATAAAAAATAGAAGAGGCTGTAAAACACAATTATGTTACAGATAAAGGGCTTTCAAGTATCTTCCAACCGAATGTGCCAAAATTGGTTTTGCGAATTTGGAAGTCAACAAGACTTTTCAACACTTTTTAAGTCATTCAATTATTCTTCAGTGGCATGGAGTCCACTTCCTATTTGTGGCATAGAGCTCAATTATCTACTTCTATCAATTTTAGATCATTACTCTCTCCCTAAAACTACTTATTTTGAACAGCTTTTGACATACTTTACGCATCTTTGTACAAAGAACTATAAAGAAAAATTTACTTAATAAAAACTAAGAAACAATGTACATGGCCAGAACAGATAATACATTTGCTGATTCTAAGCCACCTAATCTCATATATCAGTATAAAGCTTACTATCAGGCTCATCTCACAATGAATGTCAAAGAAAACTGTCAGCTCTCAGAAAGAACTGTGAGTTTTAATTTATCTGAAATTTTCTCTGCCTCCTCAATATGATAACCATGTTAAGATTAAGAAGTTTACCTGATGTTCACCTCAGCTGACTTACAGGCATTGGTTGAAACACCCTACTGAATTTTAACTGAAATTCTAATCCTTACTTGTCGCTTAATATGTCTTCAAATAGTTTATAGTATGATCCAGAAATCAAACTAAAAGTTGATGATCTAACACATTCCAGGTAATGTAAACTGCATGGCTAAAGGCTATACTCAATTCAGTATTTTCTTTGTGACTTTAATGTACTGATTTCCAGGTCCTTCTGCTTCTATCAATAAATTAACGATGCATCTTAAAGTCGTCAATACGGTAAAACACAGGTAATATCGTAGTTAAATCAATGTAATTGTTCATGCTAAATATTCATCAAAAGATAAGTGAGTTACTAAGAGAGCAGTAAGAAAAGACTATATGAAAAATAACAGAATGAAACTATCCCTCATCTAAATACTTATCAAAACTTTCTATGAAGAGACTAAATTTCAAAGATTTTATAAATAGAAAGGTTAATAAAATGAAAAAAGGGTATTTCTGGTATGCTGCTCTTTTGGAAGAAATAAATAAAATAGAGGAAAAGTTAACCACTGGTTAGCCGAGTAGACATAGATCAAGTGGGGGTGAATCACATCATTCTACTCCCATAGCCCTTGCTAATTTACTCAATCCCAGGAGCAAAGAAGAGGACCAAGTCAACTTTACAGAGTGCCTTATAAAAATGCAAAGCTCGAGAAGTCAAAATGGCATAGATGATTGAGGCTTTGTTCACTCACTCTTACGACATCAAAGTTGTAATGGAAACAGAGAGTAAACAGCAAGCAGAGTCATCTGGGATCTAGATGAACAAGGCCTACAACTAGGAGGAAAAATAAGAAATCACCCTGCAACAGTATGGGGTAGGACAGAGCGAGGACAAGAGGATTCCCGGTCCCTAGTGACTGGGTGGGACAAAGGCTATGGCAGCCAGCAGCTGCAGATGCCTCTTAAAGGGACTGTGTCCATCAGCACTTTCACAGTGATGGATGTGCTCGCTATGAGCACCAGCTCCAGGTCGGCTGTTTGCGGGGCACCAGAGACTTACAGAGGGACACTGAGTTGTCAGAGCAAGGGCCATAGGCGAGGCTTTCTCCCAAGCAGAAGTGCTGGCGCTATCCAGTGTTCCTCTGTTGAGCCCTCCCCGCTCCCAGCGTGCAGACACAGCACCACCATAGCTGAGACATCAAACCGGATAATAGAGGTCTCTCTGCCCAGAAGATTCCCTGAAATTCCACCTCCCCCAACTTGCAGACGCACCCAAGCTACATCCATCCAGTTGTGTCCTTGGTGAGTCCTGTGCAACTTTCAGAGCAAGCTCCAAGACCCACACTGGTGGCAGCTGACCTCAGTTTCTGGTGTGGTTTCTTGAGGCAACTATAAGCACAGCATCTGTGGATTGCTTGCTAAATCTTAACAGGTAGCCCCAGAGGCACACAGGCTGGGGCTAAAATTGGCCTGCTGCTGAACCCCTCTCAGGACTAGGCCACTGGACACCTACTATACACTAATAAGACTGGAAGACTTAGATGTTTTGTTTAGTACATAGAAACATAGACAAAAGCAGCCAAAATGGGAAGACAAAGAAGCAGAAACCATATGAAAGAAGAGAACAGAGATCCAAGGAAAATGAAGTCAAGCAATCTAACAGATACAGAGTTCAAACACTGGTTATGAAGATGCTCAATGAACTTAGCGGAAGAGTAGATGAACTCAGTGAGAACTTTAACAAAGAGTTAAAAAACATAAAAATGTAAATGGAAATTACAAAAGGGAACCAGTCAGAAATGAAGAATGCATTATCTGAGATGAAGAGTATATTAGAGGGAATTAACAGAGTAGATCCAGAAGAGGATCAAACCACCAATATAGAGGATGGGGAAGCCAAGATCACCAAATCAGAACGGCAAAAAAAAAAAAAAAAAAAAAAAAGCCAAGAATCTAATAATAATTTAAAGAATCTTCGGGACAAAATTAAGTGAAAAAACATCCATGTAATAGGGGTACTTGAAGGAGGAGAGGGAGAACAAGAAGTGCAAAAGCTATCTGAAAAAATAATGATGGGAAACTTCCCTCATCTGGTGAAGGAAATAGACATACAACCCTGAGAAGCTCAGAGAGACCCAAGAAAAAGGAACCCAAAGAGGCCCACACCAAGACACATCATAATTAAAATGCCAAAGGTTAAATATAAAGAGAGACTGTTAAAAGCAGCAAGAGAAAAGCAGTTAGTTACCCACTAGGGAGTTCCCATAAGACTGGCAGTCGATTTCTCAAGAGAAACTTTGCAGGACCGAAGGGCTTGGCAAAAAATATTCAAAGTGTTGAAAACCCAAGATCAAAGTGTTGAAAACCCAAGATCTACAACCAAAGTGTTGAAAACCCAAGATCTACAACTTTATCCAGCAAAGCTATCATTTAGAGCTTTAGGACAGATAAAGAGCTTCCCAGACAACAATAAGCTAAAGGAATTCATCAACACCATGTCACTAATACAGAAAATGTTGGAGGGACTTCTTTAAGAAGAAAAAACATGTATCAAAAACATGAATAAAAAAACAGTAATAACTACACATCTATCAATGACTACTTCAAATGGAAAAGAATTAAGTGCTCCAACCAAAAGCGAAAAACCAGAAACAACTTAAATGTTCAACTGGAAACTACATATAAATATATAGTATAAATACTAAAAAGAACTAATGCTACATGTATCAAAATAGATGAATGCAAACAAATGTTAACTGAAAAAACAAGCTGCAGAAGGAAAGTTATAATCTGTATTAAGATTATAGATGAAAATACTACTATATATTACAAAATAATACATATTATGAAAGTATAAAGATGTGCACAAGTATTGTAAAACCCAAATTCCAGAGGGAAAAACTGGAAATTTATGTTATATTTTATTTCTTAAAAAATAAAAAGCTCTAAAGCATATGTAGATGTGACACTTTTGTTTTACTGTTCTCTATAATTTTCTTTTAAATTGAAACAATTTACTTTTTTTTTTAGAAGAAAATAGCTTACAATAAATACTAACTGTACTAAAAGTGCCCTTCTATAATCTACTAAGCAATCTTTTGAATATCACTACAAAAAACGATTTCTTTCTGGCACTATTTATCACTACTGACCTCTGCTGGTCCAACAAGGGAGAGGATACTGCAGATGTCTTCCTGTCCTTCTTGCTAGTTGAAGATGACGACTTAGGGCTTGATTTTCGCTTTGGAGATTTGCTAGATTTTCTCAGAGAAGGTGATGGAGGTAATTTTGATCTAACCACTTCTGGTGAAACCTTTCAAAAGAATTCAGTAAGTCAATTCATAAACCCCTCCAAACATAGCTGTTACATAATCAGATAATAAAGCATGTGAACGTGTGTTTTTAAATACCAAACTTTGGATGAAATATTGTTATGATACCATGTATTGATATCAATCTGACTTCTGAACCTGTGCTTTTAACTAATATTCTAATTAACTTCCACAAATAACACTAACATCAATAAAACAAACTAACGTTATAAAATTTCAAAATCTCTTAAAAAAATTACAAATTATATTCTCAAATAAATTATATCTCTCTCTACTCTTTAGAAAAGAAACAAGTATTCTAGAAATAGCATATAGATTCAAATCCCGTTTCACATTAGGTGATGATCCCAGGCAAGAGAACCTCAGTTTTATTCACCTGTTGAATAAGAAAAAATATTTCCTATTTATCTAGTAATGTGAAGATTAACTGATTAACATATATGAAGTAACTGATATACAGCAAGTTGACCAATGTATCAATATCCTAATTTAAGATGTAGCAAGCAGCTAATGAGTTCTCTGATCAATATTCACACTGAAGTTAATTTAACATATATTTCAATAAATAGTATACCTCCTTTTTAATAATAATTTCTTCTCTCTTCTCCATGTTTTCTTGTTCCAGCTTCATTAATTCTCTCTGTATCTTCTGACGCTTCATTTCCAATGACAACTCATGAACATAATCATAATTAATATCTCCATTGTCAGAATCTTAAAAATAAAAATTCCATTGCTTGTCAGAAACTTTCATAATGACCTATACTGAAATCTAGAGAATCTTTCTTTTCAACTAATGTTTAATGTAAACTAAAATGATGAAGTCTTCCTAGACTAATATGCTTCTAAAAATAAAGAAATATATGCTGGCTCTCACCCTGTCTCACGGACCAAGAGAGAAGAAAATTTATTTAAAAGGCAAAATTGCATTCTTTTTTGGTTTTTTTTGGACCTAAACACCTTGAAAAGTTGTTCCCAGAGACAAAACAGGCTCCCTATACACTCAGACATGGAAGAAGAGCTGTGGAGACTGTTTGGTGCACTCAGGATTGGATATCAGAAACATGCCGGAGTGAGAGATGTCACCACAACTCTCCCCTTGAAACAACAAGCTTAACATATAAAATTCAACAAAAAACACCCAAACTACACATCACCAACTCTGAGCGTGGGATCTGCACATAAGAGCTACCACACGTCAGAACCCCGGGAATCCGGCGGCAGACTGGGAGAAACAAAGAAGCTGCCTCTCGTAGCCTGAGCTCTCTGCAGATAGAAGGGGAAGAGTGAAGGTGCACCGAGTTCCTTGTGAGCTCTAAGCAGCCTGCGTCAGTGCCCAGGATTCAGGGCAGAAAGCAGAGAAGTGGGGACAGCAGAGAAGCAGGGATGGCAGAGAAACACTTGATTATTACCTGCAAAATGCGAGGCTGAGCTGCAGCCCCCATGACCCAACCCAGAGGGCCCCTCCAACCCATATCCTCTGAGACCGAACACCACAGGGCCCCAGAGGAATCGTAGCAAACACTACTGAAGCTATCACTAACACTGACAGGGACTGAGACTGAAATTAGTGAGTGGGACTGAATATCTATAAGGAAAAAAAAAGGCATTATTAAGACTTTGTATAAAGCAAGGATCCAAGAAGATTAGACGTCACCTACTAGAAACCAAAAGAAAAACTCCTTTGCAAAAGGCTAAAAAGAGGCCTTTATATAATAAATCTTCCTTCTGGGAGGTAAAAAAAAAAAAAAAAAAAAGCAGAATACACATCCATTAATGCCCAGGCGGAGAAACGGTCCATTAAACACCATGAACAACCAAGGTGACAAGGAATCTCAGAAAGAAATAGAAAAAGCTCCACAAAATAAACACAGAGACACAGAAATAGGTGACTTAAATGACAGAGAATTCAGGATGGTAATTCTGAAAAAAACTAAATGAGATCCAAAACAATTCATATCAACAATTTCAGGAACTGAAAAAACAACTAGATGAGCAGAATAAGTTCTACTGAAAGGAAACTAAAACCCTCAAAAAGAACCAAATAGAACTTCTGGAGATGAAGAAAACACTGCAAAAGTTGAAAAATGAAGTAGCAAGCTTGGAAACAGAATCGTCCAAATGGAAGAAAGAAATCTAGAAATAAATCAGAAGGAAGAAGAAAAACCGAAGAATGAAAAATAATGAAAGAAAAATACAAGAACTAGCCGATAGCATCAGGAAAGGAAACATAAGAACAATGGGTATTCTTGAAGGGGAGGAAGAGGAACAGAACTAGAAAGCATTTTTAGACAAATAGTTGATGAGAATTTCCCAAATCTAAAGAATGTGCTGGAGCTTGGAATTCAAGAAGTCAACAGAACATCCAGTTATATCAATCCAAAAAGGTCTTCTCAAAGATACATTGTATTAAAATTATCAAAATTCAATGACAAAGAAAGAATTCTCAGGGCAGCCAGGGAAAAGAAGACATAACCTACAAAGGAAAAATCATTAGATCATCAGCATAAACCTTACAAACCAGAAAGGAATGGAATCAAATATTCAAACTATCAAATGAAAGGAACTACCAGCCAAGAATAATGTATCCAGCAAAGCTCTCCTTTACGTATGAAGAGGAAATAAAGACTTTCCAGACATAGAAAAATTGTCACTATGAGGCCTGCATTACAGGAAATACTGAAAGCGATCAGCTCACCTAAAACAAAATGACAACAAAATATCCATAACTAAAAGTAAAGTGACTAGCAGGCAGGTAAAAGGAATACAACACTGAGTAAGAACCGGGCATTATATAGGCTTAAACAATAAGAAAAGATTTGCTATAGCAACATAGTAATGAATGTTTGGCATACATACGGACAAATTGAGACAACAATGACAAAAAAGGGGAGCTCCAAAGATCCAAATTCGCAAAGGGGAATGGAGATAAGGCACACAGAGAAGAAAAAGGACATCTGTATATGTGTGTATATGTATATAACTATCCTCTACATATTTGTAATGGTAACCAAATGCCAAAGATTCAGAACTGAAAGATATAACATAAAACAAGAAGGACCAGAGAGAAAACCCACAAATCCCAACCAAAATTAAAAACACACACAAACACAAGGATAAGGAGCATTGGAAACACCAAGATACCAGAAAGCAGAACATAAAATGGTTAAGGGAAATTGTCATATTTCAATAATCACCCTACACGTAAATGGACTGAACTCAGGAATAAAAAGGCAAAGAGCTGCAGATTGCATCAAAAAACAAAACCAAATTATATGCTGCCTCCAGGAGATACATGTCATCTCAGCACCAAAGACAAATATAGGCTCAAAATAAAAGGGTGGAAAATGAATTTTAAGCAAATGGCATTCAGAGAAAAGCGGGAGTAGCAGGTACTAATATTGGATGAAGTAGACTTCAAAATAAAAAAAGGTAAAGAAAAATACCAATGGACACTTCATAATGATAAAGGGAATCATACATCAAGAAGACGAACACTTATTAATATCTATGCTCCCAATCAGGGAGCCCCAAAATATATAAAGCAATTACTAAGAGAACTAAAGGGAGAAACAGACCAAAACACTATCATAGTAGAGGACCTGAATACCTCACTGTTGGATATGCACAGATCATCTGAACAGAAAATCAGTAAGGAAATAACATCATTAAATGACACAGTAGACCAACTGGACATAATTGACATTTGCACAGCCTTTCAACCAAAAACAGCTGCTTATACATTCTTCTCAAGTGCACATAGAGCATTCTCAAGAATTGACGCAGATAAAGCCTCAACAAATATAAGAGGGTTGAAATCATACCAACCACATTCTCTGATTATAATGCTTTAAAGTAGAAGATCAACTCTAAAAAGAAATCAGGAAGAACCACAAAAACTTGGAGATTAATCAACATGTTACTGAAGAATGACTGGGTCCGAGAAAAAATAAAAGGAGAGATCAAGAGATACATAGAAACGAATGATAGTACAACATATAAAAACTTTTGGGACACAGCAAAAGCGGTCTTAAGAGGAAAATTCATATCATTACAAGCCTATCTCCAACAACAAGAAAGATCCCAAATAAACAACCTAACTCTTTACCTTAAAAAGAAGAAAAGGAAGAATAAATGTATTCCAAATTCAGCAGAAGGAAAGAAATAATCAAAATTAGAGCAGAAATAAATGAAATTGAAAACAACAACAAAAAATAGAAAAAATAAATGCAACTAAGAGCTGGTTTTTGAGAAGGTTAATAAAATTGACAAACCCCTGGCTAGATTCACTCAAGAAAAATAAAAAGGACACAAACAAAATCAGGGATAAAAAGAGAGAGATTATGACAGACGCCACAGAAATACAAAGATCACACAAGAATACTGTGAAAAAGTATATAACACCAAATTTAATAACCTAGAAGAAATGGACAAGTACTTAGAAAATACACAACCTTCCTAGACTGAACCAAGAACTGGAAAATCTAAACAGACCAATCAGCAGTATGGGAATTGAAACAATCATCAAACACCTACCACAAAGTAAAAAGTCCAGGACCAGATGGCTTCACCAGTGAATTCTACCAAACATTCAAAGAAGATTTAATACCTATTCTCCTCAAACTCTTCCAAAAAATTGAAGAAGAGGCAATACTTCCCAACTCATTTTATGAGGTCACTATTACCCCAATATCAAAACCTGGTAAAGATAACACAAAAAAAGAAAACTACAGACCAACATCTCTTTGGAAGACAGATGCAAAAATCCTAAAATACTAGAAAACCAAATACAGGAACACATTAAAAAGATTATACATCACGATCAAGAGGGCTTCATCCCAGGGGAACAGGGATGGTTCAACATATGCAAATCAATTAATGTGATATACCACATAAACAAATTAAAAAATAAGAATTATATGATCATATCAATAAATTCAGAAAAACCCTTTGACAAGATACAGCATTCATTTATGATCAAAACACTTAACTAAATCAGTATAGAAAGAAAGTATCTTAACATAAGAAAGTCCACATATGACAAACTCCCAGCCAATAGTATACTGAATGGTGAAAAACTAAAAACCTTTCAAGATCAGGAACAAGACAAGGCTGACCACTATCACCACTGTTATTCAATATAACATTGGGAGTCCTAGCAAGTGCAGTCAGACAAGAGAAAGATATAAAAGGCATCCAAATAGGAAACAATTAAGTCAAACTGTCACTATTTGCAGATGATATGATTCTCTGTAAAGAAAACCCTAAAGACTCCACAAGAACACTACTGAAAATAATAAGCAAATAAAACAAAGTTTCTGGATACAAAAATCAATGTTCAAAACTCATAACGTTCCTATACTCTAATTAATGAAGTCTCAGAAAAAGAAATAGAAAAAATAATTCCTTTTGCAATTTTAGCAAAAAGAATAAAATACCTAGGAATGCATCTAATGAAACATGTGAAGGCCCTATATAATGAAAACTATAAGACCTTATTAAAAGGAAATCGAAAAAGATACAAAAAAATGGAAAGATATTCCATGTTCTTGGATTGGAAAAATCAACAAAGATAGTATGACATTACTTAGAGCATTATACAGATCTAATGCAAACCCCATCAAAATCCTATCGGCATTTTTTAAAGAAATTGGAAAAAAAATCACCAGATTTGTATGGAAGCACAAAAGACCCCGAACTGCCAAATCCATCCTGAGAAAAAAGAACGAGGCATCACTTTGCCCGACTTCAAATTATACTACAAACCAATAATGATCAAAATGGCATAGTAGTGGCAGAAAAACAAACACACAGACCAGTGAAACAGAACTGAGTCGAGAGATAAACTTATATGGGCAAATAATTCTTGACAAAAATGCTAAAAACATACAGTGGACAAAGGAAAGCCTCTCAAACAAGGTGCTGGGAAAACCAGAAAGCTACCTGTGGAAGAACAAAACTAGATGGTTGTCTATCACCACACACCAAAATTAACTCAAAATGGATTAAAGACCTGAATATAAGACTTAAAACAGTAAAATGCATAGAAGATAACATAAGAACTCAAGGACTTTGGAATTAATGAGAATTTTATGAATTTGACCTCAAAGGCAAGGGAAGTAAAAGCAGAAATAAATGAACAGGACTACGTCAAACTAAAAGCTTCCGCACAGCAAAAGAAACCATCAACAAGGTAAAAAGTCAACCATCAAAATGGGAGAATGTATTTGCAGCAATGCCTCTGATGAGGGCCTAATATTCAAAATATACAAAGAACTCATATGACTCAATAACAACTAAAAAACAAACAATCCATTCAAAAATGGGCAGAGAACATGAAGAGACACTTCTCCCTAGAGGACATACAAATGGCCAACAAATATATGAAAAGATGCTCAACATCGCTACTTATTAGGGAAATGCAAATCAGAACCACAATGAGATACCATCTCACACCTGTTAGAATAGCTATAATCAACAGGACAAGTAATAAATGTTGGAGAGGATGTGGAGAAAAAGGAACCCTCATATACTGCTGGTGGGACTGCAAACTGGTACAGCCACTATGGAAAACAGTATGGAGGTTCCTCAAAAATCTGAGAATTGATCTACCATATGATTCAGCAATCCCTCTACTGGGTATTTACCCCAAAGACCTGAAACCTCATACCTGAAAAGATATTTGCACACCGATGTACATAGCAGCATTATTCACGGTGGCCAGAACATGGAAGCAACCAAAGTGTCCTATGATAGATAAATGGCTGGATAAAGGAGCTGTGGTACATATATACAATGGAATATTACTCAGCCATAAGAAGAGATGAAATATTGCCATTTGTGACGACATGGATGGATCTCAAGATAATCATGCTAAGCGAAATAAACCAGACAGAAAATGTTGAAAATCACATGATATTACTTATATGTGAGATATAAACCTAAAAGCAACAATGAACAGGACAGAGACTCGTGGACATGGACAATAGACTAGTGGTTACTAGAAGGTGGAGTAGAGGGGGAGGGGAAGATAGATGGGGTAAAAGGGGTCAAATATGTTGTGACAGAAAGAAATCTAACTATGGGAGGTGAACACACAATGCAATATATATGCCTTACTGTTAAATTGTATACCTGAAACTCACTGGATGTTGTTAACCAACATCACCATAAAAATTAATAGATTTTTTTTTAAAAAGAAATATATACTGTTTCTATAAAAGATTAAAATTAATACAGCTGATTTCTATATGAATAGCCAAGCATTTTTAAGGTTCCTTGGTTTTCTGGAAGTGATTTTAGGTTGTTGGGAGTTGGGTTTTGGTTAGGAGATGGGATTTTTAAAAGATAAAATTAAAACACTCAGCTATAAATTCTAAGTATTAAAGATATCAAACCCTCCAAAATTACATGCTGCATATAATGTGTGTCATTACCTCCTTGATTTTCTTAAAGATTCATTAGTATCTAATAAAGTTTATGCTAGGTATGCAACACTGCTTCCATAAATTTCTTAGTGATCCAATTGATTTGTATCTAAATAGAAAGTGAAGTAATACTAATATGTATATGAGCTCCTTTCTCAAGTATCTGTAATATTTTCATTATGAGTGACTTGTATTAGTTTCTTAGATTAGAATTGTCATCTCCTCAGTGTATCTAATATCATGTCTCTATTTTATACTTTTCCAATGAAAACAAAAGTTGCTTAAGGAAAAAAGAAAGAGCAGTGTGCAGAGCTATTTCATTATAACACATGGAAGTTTTCAGTGACTACTAGCACAGCTACCCAACCTCTCACCTTCATTTGTTATAAACTCCAAGAAGCCCAGAGGTGGGAATTTCACGGACTTTTATTCTAACACATGACCGTGGTGGGCTTGCAAAATTATAAACTGTGGTGCCTTCTCAAACTATACTTTTAGCATTTAAGATCACCATTTCTTAACCTGGAGTAAAGAAAATGAAGAACTAAAAACTATAAAGAAAGTAGTCCTATTTGAATGCTTAAGGCACAAGAAAATGGACATCACTGTCATATTAGAATGTCAACTATCCATTCATGTTTGGAGACTGAGAAGGTAGCTATATATTATTTGTGTGACTAAACTTGATTATTCATTTTATATTGGAATAGATGACAATTTCTAAGTAAATATATAAAATAGACTAAATCACACTTTTCAGTCAGAAAGCAATTATTAAAAGGCATACACCTTTTAATAGATAAAATAAATGGATACTGAATTTTATTAAAGGAATAGTGGCTATCTCTAGTTCCTATTATACACTCCATTCAGACACTTTACATCAGTAAATAATAAGGATCAAAGATTGTAAGTTATGAAGAGAAAGATGAAACTCCATAACCAAATACTAAGAATAAAAGAATAATTAATTGGTAAAAATGATTGACATTATTTTTGAAGGTATTATCAAAAATGCTCTGCCCATCAAAAAAACTGCTCTCTGGAAATATCACCAATACAGAATACATGTAAGAAAGGAGAAGCTGGCTTTCATGCTTCAATCCCCAACCACCCAACCAAGGGGACAGGCCTGAACACAACAGCTAATGCTTGGAGGGAAAAGCTCTCAAGTCCTTACCTGGAAACTACTTATTCTTATTTTATGCATATCTATTATAATCAAAGGAAAGATGTTTTCCTAATCTATAAGAGATGGGCTACAAAGTAGTCACACTGCAAGTGATAGTCTTCTGACCAAAAACAAAAACAAAAAAATCAGAAAATCAAAACATAGTATGGAACCCAAAAAAGTCTGAAACTATTTAATATATTTAGAAAATGTCTCTCATGCCTTGAAGTTTGAAGATATCATTACAATTGCCTTATAAAAACTAATATTATGATTCTAAGTCATCAGAAAAATATAACTGACACATTTAAGAAGGCAACAATTTTTAGTATAATAAATGAACATGTAATACATATGAAAAGATTGATATCCATTATATACAAAAAATTCTTACCAATTAAAAGAATGAGCAAAGGACATAGATAGGCAATTTACAAGAAAAATGAAAATGATACATAAATATGCCTTTTTCATATATTAAAGAGCTATATATTTTTTGGCATGCTAGAAGTTCTCAATCCGATAAATCTAATGCCCTTCTGACAACACAGGTATTATAATATTATTGGCTATATTCCTTGTTATACTTTATGTCCCCATGACTATTCTATAACTACCAACTTGTACTTCTTAATCTTTTCACCTTCTTTCCATCTGGCAACCATCAAAATTTCTGTTTATCTATGAGTTTGTTTCTGTTTTGTTTGTTTTGTTCTTTAGGTTCCTACATGTAAATGAAACCCTATGGCATTTGTCTTTCTCTACTTGACATACTCACCCAGTACAATACCCTCTAGTGTCCCTGTTGTTGCAGATGGCAGGATTTCTTTCTTTTTCAAGGCTAATATTCTATTGCATATAGGTAGTACCTCTTTTTTATCCATTCATCCATTAACCGACACCCAGGTTGCCTCTACATCTTAGCTTTTGAAAATAATGCTGCAATGAACATATGAATTCATGTGTCCCTTTGAAGTAGTGTTTTGGATTTCTTCAGATGAACACCTAGAAGTGAGATTACTGGGTCCTTGTCTCTTGATACAGCCTTTGTTTTAAAGTCTATTTTGTCTGACATTACTGCTACCGCAGCTTTTTTCCCCTTTTCTTTTCCACATTCTTAAAATAACTCTATTTTCAGCCTGTGTGTCTTTCAATCTGAAGTGAGCGTCTTATAGGTAGCATATGTAAGGGTCTTGTTTTCTTATCCATTTATCCACCCTATCTTTTGATTTGAGCATTTAATCCACTGACATTTAAAGTAATTGTTGACAGATATGAAGTTATTACTATTTATCATTTATATATTTGATACTTTTTTTCTTCTTCTTCTTCCCCTTACCATTTCTTGTAATACTGGTTTTGTGGTGATGAACTCCTTTAAGCTTCTTCTTGTCTAGGAAGCTCTTTATCTGTTCTTCAATTCTAAATGACAGCTTTGCTGGGTAATCTTGGTTGTAGGACCTTGGTTTTTACCACTTTGAATTTCCTACCAATTCCTTCTGTCCTGCAAAGTTTCTGTTGAAACATCAGCAGTCTTGTGGGAGTTAACCAACTGCTTTTCTCTTATAGCTTTTAAGATTCTCTGTAATCTCTGGCATTTTAATTAAGATGTGTCTTGGTATGGGCCTCTCTGGGTTCATCTTGTTTGGAATTTTCTGTGCTTCCTAGGTTCATATGTCTATTTACTTCACCAGGTTAGGGAAGTTTTCCGTCATGCTTTCTTCAAATAGGTTTTCAATTATTGCTCTCTTTCTTCTCCTTCTGGTACCCCTAGGATGCAAATGTTGGTATACTTGATGTCCCTTAAACTATCTTCATTTTTTAGATTCTTTCTTTTTGCTGTTCTGATTGGGTGTTTTCTGCTATCTTATGTTTCAAATCGCTTACTTGATTTTCTGCTTTATCTATGTTGATTCCTTATAATATATTCTTCATTTGTTATTGTATTTGTTTCTAATTCTTTGTTTCTCTCTCATTTTTATGTTTCTTATTTCTCTGAGGTTCTCACTGACATTACTGAGCATCTTTATAACCAGTGTTTTTAACTCTGCATCTGGTAGATTCCTTGTCTCAATTTTGTTTAGTTCTTTTTCTGGAGTTTTCTTCTGTTCTTTCATTTGGGACATGTTTGTCTCCCTATTTTGGTGGCTTCCCTGTTTTTGTTTCTATGTATTAAGTAGAATTGCCATGTATCCCATTATGTAGTAGGTATCCTGTGGAGCACAATGGTGCAACTCTCTGCTCCACGTGTGCCTTCCTGTTGTAGTGGAGCCTTGGTTGCTGTCTGCATATCAACTGGAGACTGACCCTTGGGCTGATCTGTTGTAAGGATAGGCTGTGACTACAGTAGAGGGGCTGTTGTGCAGGGGCTGAGACTACAGAGAAGAATTTGCTTTAGCAGGGCTCTGGTGCATGCCCAGTCTGCCTTCTGGGTATACAGTCTGCAGTGGTCGGGTGGTACTCTGGCTCGGTTCAAAGGTAGTAACTGGGCATTTTTCAAAATAAATCATTTCGTCATATGAAGAGTTAGTATGCAAATAATGATGGCTATTTACCAAGTTTTTAGCAGTGCATGTTAAATAGTGATAGGTCACATTTACAAAACCCCATCGGAACACCCTGCCACAAGCCAAGTTCATCCACAGCCTGTGCCATACTTGGGGCCACCTGGCATGAGCCACAAAGCAATCTGCAGATGGCTGCCACTTGTGCTAGGTTTGGAGATGCCTGGAAGAGGCCAAGCCTCAAACTGCCAGCTGTTGCCAATGCTGGGTTTAGGGCTGCTGAGCAAGAGGTACAGGGCATGCCAAGGCTGGATGCTGCTTGTCTGAGGTTTGTGAACCTTTGAGAGATTTTAGGAAGGTCTGCAGAACAAGCCAAGACAGGCTGTTTGTATGGAAAAGCCACTGGAAATGGCTTGGACGGGCCTCCAGGTTGGCTGGGGCAGGGTCTCAGGGAATCACCAGCAGGGGGCCAATGGTGCTTGCCACTGGAGACTCAGATATGGCACTTCCCTGAGTATGCACGCTGGTTGGCGTAGGACTCAACAAAGAAACAATGGCTTCTACTAGCACTTAAGTCTGGGAGAAAACTGTACCTCCAGCCCTTGCTCTGAGGCCAGACAATTCAGTTCCTCCTCATATGTCCCTGGTTCTTTTTGAGTTGCTGTCCTAGAGTTGGAGCAAAGAGCAAGTAAATCTGTCAGTGATTAAATCAGTGTGCCAGCCCTTTAAGAGGAGTGCCTGGGACTCTAGCCATCCTGTCTCCCTCAGCCACAATCTCCACTGTGTTTTCACAGTCCCAAATTTTGGGGATTTCTCTTCCCTGCACTGGATCCCTGGGCTGGGACCCTTCGCTCCTCAGGGTGGACCTCCACCACTGAGATATCCCTCCCAATATTTAACCACCACAAATGGGTGTGGCACTAGCCCATTCCATGTCTCCACCCCTCCCACCAGTCTCAGCATGGTTTCTTCTGTATGTCCTCTATCTTCAGAAGGTTCTCAATTATGGTTGTTCTGTAGGTTAGTTGTAATTTCGACATGGTCATGAGAGGAGGCAAGCAGAGCATTTACCTACTCCACCATCATGAATGGAAAAAGCCACTTTTTTCTAATTAACATATTAGGTATTAGCATAGATAAAGGCATGTTCTTTCTCTGGTGGTAGCAATGTAAACTAGTATATCTAACCTCGAAAATAATTTAGCAATGTGAGTAAAAGCCTCAAGAATATTCATACCCTTTTATATAACAATTCTGTATGCAAATAATCATAGATATATAAAAAGTATGTATATAAGGATTAAAGACTATATATATTTGAGTATTTTTTGTCTTTATACATTCTGACTATTAAAGTCTTAAGTACACAGAGTAATATATGAAATTTCCCTTATGCTCTTCCAACTGCCATCCTTATTCCAATGATAACACTGTTAATAGTTTAGTGTTATGTGCATAAAAATAAGCCTTTATATTTATACTCTTTAAAACTATGGGAGTAAAACTAAAAACACTGCCCTACAGAAGATATTCCCATGTCATAGAGATCAACCACCTTCATTTCAACCTTGGCAAAGTATTTCATGATATAAATATATCACTTACTTAACCAGTTTCCTTTTGACAAACATTTTGTTTGTTTTTAATACAGGTATTTTGCTGTTATAAATAAGACTTCAATGAACCTTTTGATATCTATTGGTTCACAAGTGCAGGTATTTATTTCTCAAACTATATTTGCCGATCAAGTAAAATTTTTATTTTTAATATGCAAAACTGTACTCCAAAACAGCTTTAGCAATGTAAATGCCCACTTGTTTTTCATTGCTGCTAATCTGATGGATAAAAAATGCCATCTCTTTATTTTCATTAGCATTTTCCTGCAGTAAACCGGACCACGTATTTGGTCTCTATGAATTACACATCCAATTTTTGTTTTTTTGCCCGTTTTTCAACTAGGCTATATATTCCTTACATATCTGTGAAAGCTCACTACATTTTTATATAGCGTTTTTATTATATGCTTACGCATGTTACACATCATGTATTTTCTTATAGTGATCTATTTTTAATTTCTGTATTTTAGTTATAAAGAAAATTTCAATCTTTATATAATCAGATTTTTTATGGTTTCTGAGTTCTATGACTTATCTTAGGAGGATGTACCCACATGCAAGTGTACCAAAATATGTTCATACGTTTTTCTCTGCTACTGCTATGATACTTTTGCTTTTTATTTTACTGCACTGGTCTTTATGGTAAACAAATAAAATAAGTTTAAAGAACCAGATAAAAAAAAAGACTTTGGAGTAGGGGGCTGGAAATACAGTAAGCAACCAGATAGTGATAAGTTTTATAGGTATAATAAGATTTGTATTTGATCCTGAAGGCAATGGGAAATCAGATAATTTTTAACAGGGGAATGAAATGAACCAATTTATTCTTTCAAAAGTTCACTCTGCAACTCACGGTGAGAAAAGACACATATCTGATAAAGATCTTATATCCATAATATATAAAGAACTCTCCACAATTAAAAAAAAAAAAAACAGATAACACAACATAAGAATAGGCAAAAGTCTGAAACAGACAGTTCACAGAACAGGTTGTACAATGGTCAGTAAACATGAAAAAGTTCGCAATTTCATTAGTCATTAGGGGAATGCATACTTAAAACCACAATAACATACCACTACAAACCTCTAAAATGGCTAAGATGAAAAAGGCAAAAAATGCTATATGAGTAATGACAACCAATTATGATCTGACAATATCTAGTAAAGATAAACATATGCAAACTCCATAGCCCAACAATCCTACTCCCAGGCATAAACTCAAAAGAAACAGGTACATGATTACATTAAGAATGTTAACAGCACCTTATTAGTAACAGCCCAAACTGAAAATTACTCAAATGTTTGTCAACAGTAGAATGGATAAATTATGGTAGATTCATACAATGAAACACTACAGCAATAAGAATAAATGAACTACAACTATGTGCAATCAATTATATGGTTTAATATCAAACATACTGTAAGCAAAAGAAGCTAAACAGAAAAAGTACATGCTGTAGATTCCACGTATATAGAGCTCAAAAACAGACAAAACGAATAGTTTTAATAAAAAGAATCAAATACAATGAAGCATTATAGCTAACTTTACTGCTATCATGTAAGAGGTATTAGATTGGCTTATGAAATCCCAATGAACTAATCACAGGGAAGTTTTGTTATTTGTTCTTAGAAGCAACTCTTCAACAGACAACACTGTCCAAAGATAGAATAGATTTCCTTAAAAATTATAGATGTTCAAATTACTGGAGAGGCATTTGGGTACATTTTAAGTATTAGTCTATAAGTTTTCAGAGACTGTTCTTAAATACAGTAGTAAATATTTTAGGCTTATAGGCTCTTGGCTGTCACAAGTAATCAACTCATCTATGATGGCTCAAAAGCAGCCACAGAAAATACGTAAGCAAATGGGCAGGGCTGTATTTCAATGAAACTTTATTTGTAAAAATAGGTGACTGGTCTATAAGCTATAATTTTATAGCCCCTTTGTCTAAGAGTTCAGCTTACTGCTGAGGAAGTTGCTTGAATTCTTAAACTCTTTAGTTTTGTCATGTATATGTAGAGTAGCGAAACTATTGATTTAATGAGATAATTATATAAATTATACTAAAATGCCCAGCACACCCAGTAGAGCTGACAAATGAGTTCCTTTTCTCTACATCTGGTAGTGACATTTGGTAGTGTGAGGCTATAGTGCTCACCTTCCAGAAGGTCATAAAAGTGGAAAAGAGAGAAAATACTTACGGTGTGGAAAATAAATACTTATTTGTTAAGACAATGACTCAAAGATGATTTTGCTAATTTTCATGAATAAATCCCAGGCTCAATTATCATCTGATTTGGATTTCTTATTAAAGATAAAAGTCAACAATTTCTTGGAAATAATTTTCCCCACATCCTTAACATTTAAAAATATTATTTTTAATATCTTGCGCAAAACAACAAACAAATTTAAATTTTTTAACCTTGATGTTGAGGAATTTAAAAATTTATAAATGCAATAAAATTCCAAAGGACTGTATGTTGCACAATAAAGTTCCAGGAGGAAAAAAAGGATGGAGAAGTTGAAAAACACATCACAAACAGCTATTTCTGCCTTTGTTCTGCTACTATATGCCATTTGCTGCCTTAAAACTCAAAAAGGTAGAAACAAGTCAATAAGATGATTCTAAACCAATAGCGAGATCACAATTGAAAAGAGTTTGGGAGCCCACAAAAAGTCTACAAAGTGAATATTAAATTGACTGTATAAACAAAGATTTTTTTTTGAAACTCACCATCTCTATTAGTTTCCCATTCTACATTTTCATCTTCACTTTCTGGAGTTCTCTCCTTAGTGATTTTTATATCTTCCTTTTCCCTATGTCTCCCTCTTGAAGATTCTTTCTAAAAATACATACATACATACAAATTATTATATTTTAAAAAATTATATATGGTAATTATTGTAATAGAAAATACTTCTAACTTCATTCCTCTGTATTACTGAAGAATCAGTTTTGCAAATAATCACTTATTCACTAAGAGGAAATGACGACTTATAGTGTAGCACCACAATGAAAAGACTATACTTTACAATAAAACAGAGACATGGTAAATGTAAGGAGTAACTAAGATTTTAAAATACACAATGCAAATCTAATACTTTAATAAGCATTTGACAGTATACTGCATACTAGGTTTCTATATGAAAATCACAAGGGAAAAGAGAGTTTAAAACTGATAAAACATAAAAGCGTTTGTAAATGACTATTTTAAAAATTACTAAAAAAAGTCAACACCATTCACAGTAAACTCTCAAAAATAACTGCTGATCTAAGACTTGTCACCATTTTCCTACACATCTAGAGATAAATCCAAACTCATCTAATAATTTTACAAATGCTTTAAAAAAAGAGATACTTTCTATATTCTGATGAAACCAAAATGGCAGCTAAAATGGTTAGAAATTAGTGCTTATATTGCACCTGAAAAATAGGAGGTTTTAAACTTTATCCCAGGTGCAACAGCAGCCTATAGACAAAATAGGACAGCAGTAATTCAGCTTATAAAATTTAATTAAATATCCTACTAAATAACAAAGACTCCACATTTTACTAAATGGTAAGAACATAAAGTAACCAGTGTCATGCAACTGTTATTTTTCCACCAGTGTCTCGCTTTTATTAATACTCTAAATCCTGACTACGAAGGACACAAACACACAAGAACAGTACAATTTCTGGAAATTACCAGACATAAAATTTTGCTGCTTAAAACACAAATTAATTTATCCTTAAAGTTTTCTTTTTAAAAAACTGGTATACATTAAAATCACCCCTAAATTGTGCATATTTAGCCATGAAGTCATGTTTAAGTATTTTAAGTATACGGCTACTGGTAAAACAACAGAAGCTGACATAAATTATTAAAATATTATACAAAGGTAGAACCAGACATGAAAAAACGGTAAAAGGTCAAAAAAAAAAAAAAAAAAAAGAGAGAGAGAGAGAGAGCTCCTATTTATACATAAGACAAAAGAAAAGGAATACAATTTATTTTTATCCTTAAAATATATTCTATGGACTATCAATGAAGAACTATTCTATATCCCATGCAACTTTTCAATGACCTATTTGGATTAAACCACTTAATTTATAATTTATATTATTAGTATATACTAGTATCAAAAAAGTTCATAGAATCTTATCTCCAAATTTTTCAATAATATAGTGTGCTTTTTGTTTACATTGAAGTATCCTATAATATCCAAGTACAAATTTAGTTGAAGAGTGAAAAGGGTTTCTTAGAAGTAGTACTTTACTGCAAAATAACCAAAATACTCTCTGAATTTGTAACAGACTACTTTTAACAGATTTAGAACCAGAAAATAATCTCTTACTTGCAAATAATGCCACTGAAAAAGGGTTAATATCCAAAATGTATAAAGAACTCATACAACTCAACGACAACAAAAAAAAATCCAATTCAAAAATGTGCAGAGGACCAGAAAAGACACTTCTCTCAAGACGACATACAAATAGCCAAAAGACTTATGAGAAGATGCTCAACTTCACTAGCTATTAGGGAAATGCAAATCAAAACCACAATGAGATACCACTTCATACTTGTAAGAATGGCTATATTCAACATAACAATTGATAACAAGTGTTGGAAAGGTTGCAGGGAAAAGGAACCCTCACACACTGCTAGTGGGAATATAAATTCATACCACTATGAAAAATGGTACAGAGGTTCTTCAAAAAATTAACAATTACCATATAACCCAGCAATCCCTCTTCTGGGTATCTACCTACCCGAAAACTTAAAAACGTGTATCCATAAAAATATATAAACCCCAATGTTCATTGCAGCACTATTCACAGTGGCCAAGACATGGAAACAACCAAATTGTCCTTTGATAGATGACTGGATAAAGATGTGGTACATATATACAATGGAATATTATTATTCAGCCATAAGAAAAGATGAAATACTGCCACTTGTGACAACATGGATAGACCTTGAGATAATCATGCTAAGTGGAATAAGTCAGGCAGAAAAAGTTGAGAACCATATGATTTCACTGAGTTGGGATATAAAACTGAAAGCAACAAACAAACAAAAAGTCATAGACACGGACAACAGTTTAGTATAAGTTTAGTTTAGAGTAAGGTTATTTCCCCCTTACTCTTATTCTATTCAAATAAATAGGGAAGGGGGGGTAGGTAAGGATAAAGGGGGACAACTATATGGTGACAGAAAGATATCTGACTTTGAGTGGTGAACAATATACAGAAGATGTATTATAGAATTGTATACTTGAAACTCATACAACTATATTAACCAATGTTACTCCAATATACTTAATAAAAAAATGTTTCTAACTTATTTTATATTTACCTTATGTATTGAAATTATGTAATTTATAACTTGTCCATTGTTTTTCAAAATGACTCTGATACTAACCCCAGAGACCACATGTACCTTCCATCAGAAATTTCTAAAGACTAAATGCAGGCTTCAATATGTGTTGGAATTTCAAGTTAGGAGATCCTTTTTTTTTTTTTTTTTTTTTTTTTTTTAATATACTTCATCACTATTCCACTTTGAATCATAATACAGGAAATTATTTTGATAACATTTATTAAGAGGGCTCAGGTCAGTTTTAAAAAATGTTATATTTCTTCATTTCCCCACTTCGATAATATATAAAATTTGTTTAGGCATGCTGCTGTCAAATAAGGTTATTTCCCCCTTACTCTTATTCTATTCAAATAAATAGGTCTGATATTGTCCCACGTAGTACAGTGTGGTTTGCTCCTTCACCTTCCTGTATTTCCTCAACATAATTGCTTGTCATTTTACTTCTCTTAAATGCAAACATTAATTAGAAGGGCAACCTTTTAATACTTCGTCATGTGTTCTAAATTAGTCATTCTAATTTAGAAATATTTGTGAATTATTTGTTAAATATTGTTGAAATATTTGTTAAAGAACCACAATACTTTAGCTAGTACTCTTGGGAAGAGTTATTTTAACAATTCAGAATTTATCTGGATTTCAAAATACATTAAATAACACTACCAGTAGGTTCTGGAGCAGCATACCAATTAGTATCAAATATACTAATATTTTTGCAGCAAAACATATGAATTCACCAACTGGGTAAAGACTATCATTAGCTTTATGTCAATATCAAGTTTTGTTGCCAAATAAGTCTATGCCTAACTTAGGAAAAATGTCTGGTTTTAAAAGTGTTCTACATTTCAGAAATACAATAAATGATTGTGGAGGTTGACTTTAATTTACTTTCATTTTATTTCTGCTTCATATTACATTCATATTTATTTGTTAAATATTATATGGGCAGACTATAGTTGTTATGAATTTTATTTTTAGCTAGTAAGGAGGTATTACCAAGAATTTGAACTGAAAAGAAGTGTTGAGGCCAAGAGAGTTGAAAACCAATATAGTAATGGGATTAGCAACTAAAATAAAATGTCAGGGGTCTTTGTAATTAATCCAACCTTCTACCCAATGTAGAAAAACTTGTTAAATACTGTATAATTATAGAAGTCCTCCATTAGAAGAATTTTAGGAAACAAGTTTGCTCTCAAGACTCCACTGATTGCTCTTCACAGTTATACCCCTTTACCCGTTTTCAAGCATTTCTTATTAGAAAATTATTTCTTACACTGATAACAACTTTCTTATACCTCTCCAGAATTTCTACTGATTGACTTGTTCTGACCGCTGGAATTGTGCAAAACAAATCTAATTCTTCTACATGACAGCTCTTTATATTAGAATGCTGTTACCAAATCTTTTCAATATCTTCTTATTCCAGGCCAAAGATATCCTGTACATTGATCATACGTTAACATTTCATGATTTTCACACCACTCATCAGTGTCATCTTCTCTATGCTTCAATAAAATGTGATTAACTAAAATTAGTCTTGTCAAAGCAGCATAGAGCATATAGCTTCTATATCTCCTACTGCAGAACTGAAATTATACTTGTATTAATGAAGTCTAACTTGCTTTTTGAAGGAAGGAGTTTTGGTGGAGTTTAAACAACAAACTATAATCTCATAACTATGTAAATTCAAACCACAATCACATAAAATGAAGTCTAAAAATAGGGTAAACACCAGGGCTGGCTAATTCAGTAACACACTGAAATTAGAGACCAATTTCCTTTTTTTTTTTTCCCCTTTCTCACAGCTCTGCTATTCTAGTGTTGACTTCACATTGAAGCATATTTCTTTTACCATAACAACAAGAAATCTAAGTTCCCCAGTGTCCTTCTCTCCTACCACAAAATAAGAATTCTTTCCTTCAGTCTGAGTAGGTCAACATGGTTACATCTCAATCAATAATTTACTTAGGCCTAGTTCTGAATCAACATGGAGAATGGGATTATTACAACTAGATTAAACTAAGCAGGGCCCCTCTGTTAATCTGGGGTCTATTCCCCAAGCCGCAGTACACCTACAAGATGAAAAGGTGATGGAATGGATTCTGGGGAGTTCAAGCAATTTACACTATACCTTTGATAAATGCCACATTATGGACAACTGCATAGGACAGAACAAAATAGACTTTTCCAACCTAGTAAGTATTTTGTTCCACCTTTACATTTCAGAAGGATCTAAGGTCATTTTCCATCATCCTGATGTATATTTTTAGACATTCTCTATTTAGCAAAGGTCTCCTGGTAGTCACGCTCATTTTATCTGAAAACTTCTTTATTATATCCTCATTCTTAAAAAATTGTTTTGCTGGGTACATAACCACGGGCTGACAGATTTATCTCAGCACTTTGAAAATATTCCAGTCTTTTGGTTTCCATTGTTGTTCTGTCATTCTGTTGCTCCTTTGTAGGAGAGTCTGCCTTTTTTTCTTAGGGTAATTCTAATATTTTCTCTATGCTTCTGGTGTTTTGCAGTTTCATTATATTATTCTACTTGAAATATATTGTGCTTTCTGTATCTGTAGATTTATGTCTCATCAATTATGGAAAATTCTCAGCCACTATTTCTTTCAATGTTGCTTTTCCTACATTCTAATTTTCCTGGGATTCCCCATTCGCAGATGTTAGACTGTCCAAGTATTTCCCCCACAATTTTGAACTTCAATATTTTCTATAACCTTGTCATTATGTACAGCATTCTGGATAAATTTTTCAGCTGTATTGTCCAATTCATCAATTTTCTCTTTACAGATGAGCCCGGGCTTAATTAGTCTCTGACCAGTTCTAATACTTGTAAAAGTCTCAAGGTTGCCACCAGCTTTTATATTTGCTGCTCAACCCTTGGTTTCAATTCACTGTTTTTCTTTGTTTCTGTGCTCTTGAGTTCTTGAGAAAGCAGTGATGCATTCAAAATGTGCTTGTTGTCTCTTATCCAGGATCTAGTTTTATTGAAATGGGAAAATCCTCAGAGTACATAGCCAATAATGATGTTAAAAAGGGAAGTTAACTTCTACAGAAATCATATTAAACTTTTCCTATTGTTTAAAGTATAATTCACTGGTTCCCCTTAGACTTATTCAGAACTACTGTCAGGTCACAGGACTCTATGTTAGACTGGTCCAACTGACATTTTGTGACTAAGATCAAGTCGATGCTTATCCCTAGCAAAAGGTTTGGCTTTGTTAATGACTGGGAGGAGCATTAATATCTATTAGATGGAGACAAATATAGGAAGAAATAAAAATTTGCATCAAATACTACTTCCGTTTATCTTATATAATTTCACCTCTTAAAATAGATTTCCTTACACCTTTCCAAAATTGCATGACAAAACTCACTGTGAGAACACTTAGTCAAAGAATGACTCACTTATATACCAACGAAGTTCTCCACTTTTACTATATTCATTTTAAAACATCTACATAAATTTGTCCATTATTAGCCTAAAGCTATCATTCATAATCATTCCCTATTATAACGAAGAATATCAAATTTTTAAACACTCAATGTTTTATACAAAGGATTTTCATGTTTTTATACAATCTTTTATTTAAAAAAATAATGATTCCAAATTATATTGCTCTAAAAATATACTTAGTTTCACAGAACACAAAAATCATCAGCGAATTCATGATAATTTTTCTTGTCAGCTCTAGAATTCAATTTTTAATATTTTTTTT
>CM053508.1:75377287-75399500 GCA_028627145.1 Eidolon dupreanum | reverse complement strand
GTGAGAATACTACACAATGGTGTAAAACTAAGTATCTCTTCCCAACTCTGTGTTCAGTGATTATCACCTTGAAACTGACCATGATAGGAGTATTTACACCAAACGACAGAATCCATTCACTATTCTGAATCAACAGGTTATTTCAAAACGCAATATATATGTGTTCAGCCCCTACCCAAAAATTCTAATTCAGTAGATCAGGGATAGAGTATCTGTTGCATGTGTATTTTGAAAAAGACCATCTCTCCTCCAAAATAATGTTAATATATACCTCAGGCTAAGAACTTCTATTTGAGATTTCTAAAACAGCATATGTTGTATCATATGGAAAACTGCATTACTTTAGGTCTCCAAAGGTAAGTCTTTACAAATTATAATGTAAAACTGCAATGCAATTTTTTTTAATCAAAAATCAAAAACAGCCATAAGGAAAGCTTTTACATATCTTAAATTATCAAAAATGTTGCTGCTAACATAATTCAATAACTTTCATAAAAAGACTATAATGAGTCAACTAGATATCCGCATGTAAAAAGATGAGATTGGACCCTTACCTAACACCATAAATAAAAATTAACTCGAAATAGAGTAAAGATTTAAATGTAAGAGCTAAAGCTCTAAGATTCTTTAAAGAAAACATAAACATAAATCTTATTAACCTTGAATTAGACAGTGGTTTCTAAATATGACACCAAAAGCACAAGAAACAACAAAAATTTAGATAAATTGGACTTCATCAAATTAAAAACATTTTGCTTTAAAAGAAACCATAAAGAACATAAAAAGATGGGGGTGGCTCCATAGTGTAGTGGTTAGCACCTCTGCTTTACACACAGAAGGTCCTGGGTTCATGCCCCAGGTGGAGCCAGGGACCACACCCCGGGGGCACCAGGCCCCAGGGGCGCACCACTAGCGAGTGGGAGGAGGGAGACACCCCGCTTTCAGAGATTCGGTTCTTAAAGGGAGACGGCAACATCCATAGGTCAGGGGTGGAAGTGGTGGGGGAGAGGCAGGAATTAAAGAGGGGGTAAAAAATGAACATGAAAAGACAACCCACAGAATGAAATTTCTACAAATCATATATGTAAGGAACTTGTATCCAAAATACATAAAGAACTCATAAATCAACAATAAAAAGACAACCAATTAAAAATGAGTAAAGGATCTATCTAAATAGACAATCTTCCAATCTTCCAAAGAGGATATACAAATGGCCAATAAGCACATGAAAAGATGCTCAATATTATTGGCCATCGGGGAAATCAAAACTACAATGAGATTAACAATTCACACCCACTAGGCTAGCTATAATCAAAAAATTAGAAAATAACAAATACTGGCAAGGATACGGGTAACTGGAAACCTCACACACTGCTGGCAAAACATAAAATGGTACAGCTGCTTTGGAAAACATTCTAGCAGTTCCTCCAAAGATTAAACACAGAGATTTAAAATGATTAAACCATATGAGTCAGCAATTCCACTCCTATATGTAAACTCAAAAGAAATGAAAAATATGTCCATGCAAAACCTTGTATATGAATATTCATAAGAGCATTATTCATAAGAGCCAAAAAGTAGAAATAATCCAAATGCTCAACCGGTAAATGGGAAAAAAAAATGTCATATATTAAAAAATAAAAACAAAAAAGTCTTATATCAATATAATGGAATATTATTTGGCAAAAACAAGAAATAAAATACTGATACACCATAATCTTTCATGAACCTTAAAAATACTATGCTATGTGAAAGAAGCTAGTCACAAAAAAAACACATCGTATGACTCCATTTATGTGAAATATCCACAACAGGTAAATCTATAGTGACAGTAAGTCGAATAAGGGTTGCCTAGGGCTTGTGGTCAGCTGGAGGGATAAGGGAACAACTGCTAAAGGGTACAAAGTTTCTTTTGGAGGTGATAAAAATGTTCTAAAATTGACTGTGGTGATGATAGCTTGACTCTGAATATACAAAAAATCACTGAAGTGGACACTTTAAATGGATGAATTGTATGGTATGTGAAATATATTACAATAAATCTGTTACACACATGAAAGGATATGATAAATTTCTTGGGGGAAAAAAGCTCTGGAAAGATTCCATTCCTGACAAGTACCTATTTTCTGTAATTCAATAAATTACATCAAAAATTGTTTCTCTTTAGCTTAACTGCCAAGAAATTTATCACTAAATTTTGTGGTCACGTGTGATTTCCTTTACCTAAGTTTTCTAATTGTTTCTGTCACCACTATGTCTTACTTCTGTCATTTTAATTTAAAACTGTCCTACTTTAAGCCACTTCAATAATTCTTGGAAGCAGGCAGGATTTGATGGCTAGCTGAATTCGGAAAACTTAAGAATATGTTCAGATATTCATGATGTCCACGAAAGTACAGAAACCCTATGTTCAGCTTGAGCTCTGCCAACAAATTCTCTTTATCTTAAACTACCACTGAGAACTAAAACAATTAGAGAATTATGAGTTTTGCCAGAGGGCTTCTTTCCTCTAAATTACATTGTCTGTCTGAACATTATAATGCAATATTACACATTTATCATATACTTAGCATATAAGATAATATTTTAAATAGAATATAAATAACAAATCGCTACTGAAATTTAACTTTGTTTTAGGAAATTCGTTCCTACCCTAACAGGTGAGGATGATTCCTCTGTATTTCGTTTCTGAGACTCAGTGTCCACATCTTGGCGCTTGTTCTTCATTCTTTCTCTAAGATCCCCTGTAGGTCTTTCTGGTGACCTTTGAACCAAAAAAATAAAACAAGCCAGAAAAAAACTATATTTATATAACATTTTATAAAAATATATTTAAATAAATAACCTCACAAATTGCAATATAATTTCTAACTGTCCATGGCTCCTAAGGTTTAGAGAAAAAATCAATTTATTAATAATTTAATAGCTTTAATATTAACATAAAGAAATATGAGAATCATTTAGAAGTTTTCTCCTAATACCAATCAAAATGCATATGTTTAAATTCCATGGGGTGGTAATATGAATAACTGTAGATGAGCTGAAAAAAAGCAATTAGTAATTAACACCTAATTTGTTTTGCATTAACCACATAAATAGATATATTGGAAAATAAAAAGTAGCAAGACAGTTTTAAACCACAACATTGCGAAATTAATCTAGGACCGATGGTATTATCATCTATATATGTACATGATTGGATGCAACATCAACAACTGAGAAATTATTTTATGCATCTTAGGAATCAAAGCAAATACAGGAATTTCTGTTATAACTTTTCTTAACTTTAAAATTATTTCAGAATAAAAAATAAAGAATTCATAGCAAGATTTTAAACAGCGATTTTATATTCTGCTGTGGGCTTTTTTTAATTAAAGAAAAATACACATATTTATAGACAACACTGGTAAGGCTTCATGATTTATAATGGAAATTCGAAAAATGGCAATTCAATTATTTTCACACCATTACTAAGTGAGAAAAACAAAGCAGAGATAGAAAACACATTGACTTTAAAGAATATTCCCAGAGCACCTTTAAAAGAAGGCAATATAAGTTAAAAATGTCCCTCTTTGGCCACCAAAAAATACTGTAATAGTTTTAAAAATAAAAACAAATCATATATTCACATATATTTCAAGTAACAGCTGATCAATCAAATCAATTCCTTTATCAATCAATATGAATCACATAATGAAGAAAAAATTTCAATTAATTCACTTTAAAGGATCACATTCACATTTACATGTATATTTTACAGATCTATATTAAATGTTTTCACAGTTAATGCTGAACTTAAAAATGAAACTTATTACTACGAACCAGTACCTAAATTCTTTAAATTATAATCATGATATATATGTAAATTTTATGTGCTAGGGTTTCACTTATATGATTATAAACTTGTTTCTATCCTAAACAGCACCTAACAGAATACTCTATATACAGTGAATGCTAAATAAATGATTTAACTGGCTTGTGACTAAATAAGCATATCTGAAATACATTGCTTTTATTTCCATCTTTGAATCGCATTATAAACTATACTTTTCTTTGCTACAAAAAGGGGAAAATACACAAATACAAGAGAAGTTATCATATAAAAAACACAAAAAATAGCAAAATTATAACAAAAAGTCCTTTATTCTAAGTCTGTATGTCACTATTTTTTCATGAGACAAATTTCCCTGCCCATTTTCCTCAAAACTATCTCTTGTATAATAATTTTGAGTCACTTAAAAATAAATTTCAAAGATAAATTAAAGCATATATTAAAAGTATAGCAATAATATAAACAAAACATTAAAATTACTGAAATAGTTTTCCCGGGTAGGTGTTTATACTGCTAATTAAGACTAATTTGCCCACATTAACAGACAAGACAAATGAAACTCTAAATATGAATAAAACAATATTGAGCATCACAAGTATATTAAAATATACAACATTTAAGTAAAAAGAAAGTCAGCTAATGTTAAGGGTTTGAATTTTTCTACTGAACTTCATAATCTATACACACACAAAAATTCACCCAATTAAAATCTCCAAATGTTAATGTTCAATTTTTATGCTGTTGCCATAGCCAAAGCAATTAGCAAACCTAATTTTAGAACTAGGTAAATTATTTATCAATCATGTTTAAACTTTTTTGACAATTTTTATGTATGCTACACCATAATAAAATCATGAGAGAACTAAAAGAAGAATAAGGTCTTTATTAGGAAAGTTGAATTTAACTTTGCCTTTACTGAAGGAAAAATGATGTTCTAAATAGGTAGTACATTTACCCTTACAAATATAAATACATATTTTCATTTATACTAATACAGTATAAGAGATTTTTACAAATGAATTTTAACCTTCAGAGCCTATATTAGATTATCTTTTGTCATTAAGATTTGTATTTACAGCATCTTAAAAAGCTAAAAATTATATTCTATTTAAGTTTTAATATTTTAAGAGTTGAAAATAACCTCTCCTCACTAAAACTAAATCCATGAAATTTTGCTGTCGTAAGTAGTACTTTAATAAATAATTGGGAGGGGTGGTAAGCCATACACATAAAAAGATCTGTCAAAAAAAGTAAATATTGAACAAATAAGTTTTAAAGCAATCACTTTATTAATCTTGAATTTAATGACTAAAAAGATCTTGCCAATCTTTAACTAGATATCAATAAGACTACCATCAAAATAGAAAATCTGACCAAATATATGATTGTATTCAGACTTTTACACTAGGTAAACTACAAAAGTCATCTTCTAATAGTATAGGAACAATTCAAAGTTCTCAATTTACCTTCTGTAATTGCTGCTATAACCTTTACCACGGGGTGAAGGGCCATGTACGAATCTACAAGTGTTTCCATAGAGGCAGTTGCCAGTCTTCAGCCAGTTTCGGCACTGTGTCTAAGAGACAGATATTACTGTGTAAATTAATTCATATTTATTCACATTCATTTCTGGACAAAAATGTTAGCAGGATAAAAATAAAACAAATGATATCAAAATTCCAGCTAACCTGAGATATCTATTACTCCCTAAAAGACATCAAGGAAAAAAAAAAAAGAATCCATTGACCCTATCATCCTTTTCACTCTTTTCCACAAAACACATTTTAAAAAATTTACTAAACCAACATTCCTACAATACAACCTGTTCATCTTTATGATACAAATCAGTATTTCAAGAACAGGATTGGAAGAGAAACCCTGTGAATGTAATAGTGACAGCTCACCTCTGCTGCACTGCCAGTGCTGGGTCCCAGCCTCTCAAATACACTGGGTCTTCGGGATGTGCTATCAGATATGGTCTTGGTATTTTCCACGGTGACCTTCCTTCTAATTTTTGACATTTTGTACTACTTTAACCAAAAAAAGAGAGAGGCAAAACTGTAAAATTCTTCAATTTGCAATAACTGAGTCCATTACTTACAAGCAGATAAAACTGTACATAACACCATAAAATTACAGATTTTCCTCAGGACAGAAAAAAAAAAAAAGGCATGAGAGATGTCACAGGTAAACAGAAGTAAGCAGAAGTCATCTTCTAAGACAAAGGTTCCTGACCTCCCCCTCAGGCTGCAGACTGGTACTGGTCCTTGGCCTGTTAGGAATCAGGCTGCACAGCTGGTGAGTGGCAAGCAAGCGAAGCTTCATCCATATTTGCAGCCACTCCTCAGCGCTAGCATTACTGCCTCGCTCCACCCCAGATTATCAGGCATAGATTCTCATAGGAGCACCAGCCCTTGGTGCCAAGAAGGTTGGAAACCACTGTTCTAAGACCAACTTATTAGTCGATTTGTCACTTTGATACTGTTGGCTAGAATTTTACCTTTTCTGCAGAGTGAAAGAATAAGATTCTACTCAGAGTTAAGTTCTCGGAAAACACACTATAAAATGATTAAGTTTCTAGGTTCCTTGTGCAGGTCATTGCAAAATTTATTAACTTTCTTTTCGGGAAAAGTTGTACTATCATTCTCCATCAACTGGTTAACTAGAAAATAAAGCCATATCAAAAGAAAAACAGGAGAATAAAATTAGGTGAAAATTTTATTTTTTTAAGAATTTTATTGATAGAAGTTATGTTTATTCATTTTAAGAGACATTAGTTATGTTCCAAAAATCATCTTGGGAGAAAAATGAATACTATTTAAATATTTTCTATATCTTACAGAAGTCAAATACAGTCTAATCGAAGATATTTATTTTCTGGTAATACAAAAAAAAAAAAAAAAAGAAAACCTCAATGATGATAAAATGACTTTCTTTCAAAACAGAACAAGCTATAGAACTAGAAAAAAACGAAGGTATTTCTATTATCTATTCTACATTGACATAAAAGTCAAAGATGCTAAAAGTAATAAACAGGCTATTTTACCATTACTAGTAGTAACAAGAAAAACAAATTGTAAAGACATTTTTAAAAAAAAAAGAAACATTAAAAACTAAAACCTTAATAGAAAACTAATCCAAATATATAATCAGGTAATTCAACTGGAAATGAAAATATAATGGTTGTACAGTATACATTAGAAAACAATATTAAATTCTAGACCAAAATTAACCCAAACAGTATGCTACTATGGAAAGTGGGTAGCAGGAACTGCCTAAGCAAAAAGAACTAAGCAGTATTACTCTTTATATAATCTATATATTAGTTGAAATCTCATTAGGAGTCAAAATTAGTTACTAGAATGAATAATGACAGCTAAAAAAGTGAAAGTTCCATTTGGTAGAGAACTAGTCCTATAAAGTTTACAATGCTCTTTAATGTGTTTCAAAGTAAAGGCATACCACTTGAAAAGAAATTAAATCATAGTAGCACCAAATCGAAACTAAGAAAAAAAATTATAAACAATGTGTAGTTAGTTCAGTTAGATACTTATTTTCAGATCACATTTTTAAAGAATCCAAAGAACAAGGACAGTGTTTGACAAATGAGCAAAGATAATGAATCAAGAGGAAAATATGAAATGAAAATGTGAAAAGGTGATAGATTTAAAGAAAAATGTATATTCTTATTCTTTAACATAAAATGTAATTAATATAAATAGTATGTAAATAAAATGGAAAATTAATATAAATATTAAAAATTAATAGCAATTAATTTTTATTGATTCAAAGTTAAAGAACTTTAAATTACACATTTTTAAAAACTGGTGTAGAGTGTCACATAAATGAACAAGAATTTGCTGCAACATAAAATCACTTATGTATCATGTTCTCCAAGTAAGAAACTATACAGTCAACCCTACATACTATATAGTTAGTATAACTGATTTAACTTTTCTTGAGCACATTCTCAGCACAAATATGAATTTACAGAGGAAAAGTTGGTAAAATTTTGTATGTTCATTTGATTTACTGAACATAAAGAACTAAAAAAGCCAATATAAGTGGAGCTGAGAAAGATTTTCTAGAAAATGTAGAGCTTTGATTAACTGAGAAAACCACTTTTTTAAAACAATTTATAACTGAGCAGGATTTGATAAGAAGTGAATTTGTCAAAAAATATATAGGAGAGGTTTTAATAAAAACAAATGTTAAACTTTCATTATATTACTATAAATATAAGTATATAGATTACATTGTAATCCTCATTCATTTTAAAAACATTAATAAAAAAAATCGAATGAGTTTTAAAAAAATCCTTATTAGCTATCATTATTATCTAGAACTTGGAAAACAGGCATGCCACCCCACAACACTGCCTCAAGACTAACCCTAACCTTACATTTTTTTTTCTCTCCACCATCCATTGAAATGGTCAGTTCTGCCCTCCAAATGCCTATCCCCAACATGCCCTCACTCCCAACACACCTCTTCAAAAAAAAGTCATTGGTAATGTTTTCCACAGTTGGAGCAACAAACTATTATTATATTTGAAACACTGGTCAACTATCATCTCCTTCTCTGTTTTTTCTGAAGGCTCCAGGCATTAATTCTTGTTTCTCTTACTGCTCTGTAACCTGTTCCTTAACTCGGCACTGCTGGAAAGTACAGTCTCACTCACAGCTTCTCTCCAATCCCAGATCCCTAACGTAAGCTTTGAAGATTTCAAAGGGTTTGAACTGCTACTTCAAAGAAAATCAAGTGAGAACTAATGTATCCACCTTACCCCTCTCCTTGTATTCTTGCCACTAAAAATTCTTTCACACAAAGTTGCTTTTACAGGTGACATCAAGAATTACTCGAGGTTCACCTATATAGTGATTATCCCACAAATTTTACTTCTAGTTACTGTTGAGTCTACCACCTTAGGGAATAGTAGTAATGAAGTAAAGATGTATTTTCCTCTTTTCTCAGAAAGTCAGACCTTGCCCCAAAATGGCAATGAGTTTGAGTACCAGGTCCAGGTTACAGAAGAATCTTAGATTAAAAAAAAAAAAAAAAAAAAAAAAAAAAAAAAAAAAAAAAAAGAATAAGTAGGAATTAAAAGTTTTCTAACTGAAAGAACAAGAAATTCTTCTGATCATCTGTCTAGGAACTTTCATCAGTAGTCAATAACAAGTTATCTAAATATTATTTTGCATAAATAAATCCTTTATGCTTGCAAAGAATACAAAATATACTTTAAATCCTATTTGTCTAAGTATATCTATATAATCTAAAATACACCAGAAAAGCATTTAAGGTCTACAGCCATGCCACCCTGAACAAGCCCAATCTCGTCTGATCTGGTTAGTACTTGGATGGGAGACCACATAAGAAGACCAGGTGTTGTAGGTGTAAAAAAAATAAATAAAATAAATAAAAAATAAGGGATTGTAAGCTGACAAGGTCCTTGCAATCTGTGAGGTCAACCAAGGGTTGCCTCACAGAAAGAAAGAAAGAAAAGAAAGAAAGAAAAGAAAGAAAGGGGAGGGGAGGGGAGGAAAAAAAGAAAAGCATTTACTCATATGTAGTAATTAATCAATTTAAATCTCTTACCAACTAACGTGATTTAATTAGAATTTCCTATCTAAAAAGATGAACACTGTAATAGAATAAAATGTAGATTTGACTGAGGGGGCAAGAAGTTTTTTAATTAATATCTGAACAGATTTCAAGAAGTAAATGCTTCAAAGTATGAGAAAAGTTAAAAACAATAAAAATAAGATAAAAATGCAAATATTAAAGTCTTCCCTATCGCAGAGATTTTGAAGATTTTCCCTCCAGTTTTGTTTTCAAATTACTCTGGTTTTAAAAGTTGCCATCATACTTCCATCTGCATCATATCTTTTCCTAACGCCATCATTATCAAAACCAGGGTGACACTGGTGAAAGTCTATTGAGTTATTTCCTATTTCTCCTATCCACTTGCAGATTAAATAAAGATTAGAAGTTTTTATTATATTTTTGCAATTGAAAAAGAAAACGGGGCACAAAGCTTGAATCTATTAACGCAACAACAAAGAGGGTCTTAATAAGTGAGAAACTATCAGTCCTCCTCAAACTTATAAATAATCATGCTTGTAATTCATACTATAAATATGGTTGAAAAGGAAAAACACACAGGAGCCTCTTTTGAAATAATTGTTTCTAAAGCCTAATTACTGAAATCTTATCAATACAACATGAATCTTTTCTAGTATGCTCACTTCAATCTTTATTTACATACTTTTGAGGTCTCATCTGCTGCTAGCATAAATGAAAGCATAAAGCACTTCAATCTGATGAGTAGCAGGATAACATTAAACCCCTATCCACCGAGGTTCTAAAATGAAAGGGCTATGTTAAAAATAAGGTCTCTTCATATTTATATTTCATGTTTTTGAAAGAAAAAAGTCAAGTTTATTTGATGCATAGTCTGGGAGAATTTTTTTTAAAAGAACTTTCTAAAACAATCTTAGATTGCTTATATGTAGATAGACTAAAACAATTCGAAACTGAATTCCAAAGACTGACCGAAGTAAACTGACTACACACAGATAGGAGCAAGGCAATAATACTATGGCACGGTGTAGAAAAAATAATTTGTTAAAAAGACTATGCACATAGAATATGCCATGTTAGCAACTACTATAAGCGAAGAGAACTACAACACACAAAACTACCAAAGGAAAATAAAAAGAATAAAATACACTTTATATGTCAACACCAGTTACATTTCAACTGCTACTAAATATCTGCTGAAACAGCTCCAACTCTAAATGACAAGGAGAGTCTAGATTAGGGGAGGTGAAGAAGACTAAGGTACTGAAAACCAATTCTTCAAATAAATGTAAGTTAAACAACTTTGCTTTCTCTATGTAAATGCCAATGCATATTATAATACAAATTAACACCACTGATGACTTGTTCAGAAGTTTAATACAACATCCACTCGTAGATTTTAGTTTTAATTTGCAGATGTGAAAATTTGATGAATTTGCCTCTTAAAATGTTCATTTCAAAACATCAATAATTAGGAAGCCAGTAAAAGGCATGTATTTGGTAAAACTGGATCCTATCAGTTTTAGTTTCAAGGTGCAACTATTCTTACAGACACAAATTGCCACCTACCTGCATCAACATTCTCAATTCTCAGTCTCCTGTTGAAATCATTATGTTACAATCTAAATATTTCATTAAGAAATTGGAAATTACTTGGAAATCTACAGATTATGTCCACGAACTTCTCCAAAATACTGTCGCTTAGGCAGTAAAGACAAAATTTTCAAATATTTCAGAATTAGCATATACGCGTGGACTGTACTGCATAACCATATTTGGATTTATTGCGACAGTGTCATGGACTTTGAAAACTTGAGGTGTGAAGATTTTTTCCAAACTTTTGAAATTATTTCTTCAAAAACCCCCAAATCTGAAAAGAATGCATACGCCAATAATTTTCAAAGTCGTTTAAATTATCTGAAAACCTCGCGAATTGCTTGACACTATGCTCCATAGAAAAAAATCCTACCAATATCATTCAAGTACTATCAACTCCGAATAATTTTCTAGCCACATAATTATTTTAACCTATTTGGAAAGAGATAATGCCAAACAACAGACCCTCTCCTTTCATTCCACTTTCCCTGCCTGGTTTCTGACAGATAGTTGCCAAAACCACCTACCTAGGAAATGTGAAGTTGAAAAAGTAGCACTCAACTCTCAGTTGTTATCACTGCCAAGATATAAGCAAGACCAAATACAACCAAAAGTAAGATAGGTTTCCCTACCAAGTGTGGAATGCATAAAGAGTGAGCCTCTAAATTTAAAACCATATTCCAGCACCTTTTCATCGCATACAAATGGGAATACCACGCAAGGGTTCACAAGCCCACCTCAATGGCAGCGATCCAGTCTTTTGTTTCAATCCACCTGTCCCCTTGGACAAACTCGCCAGAATCGAAACATCAAAACGAGAGCGAGACCTGAGGCCTGAGCACAGGGAGGTACTGCGGTGTTATGGGCGGTATGCTCCCGGAGCTCAAAAGCCCAGCGTGTCCGAGACGGGGAAGGAAGACAACACCCGGCCTCCCGATCCCGCTTCCGTGCAACGCCTTTCCCCGACGCCCACGCCAATCCGAGCAATTCACGCTTACCTCTTTCCCGAGCTCTTTTCGTAAGCACAGTTCGGAGGCGTCACCGCCGCCCCGAGGAGCGGAGAAGGGGACTCTGTCCCCGCGCCTGGCCCAGGGAAGACGACAAAGGGGAGGAGGTGTGCGCGCGCGGCCCCGGGAACCGGCCCTCGGCTAGCGAGGGGTCCTCCGCGGTGGCCAAGGAGCGGAACCCGTCGGCCGCTTTGCCAGAATCACGCGACTGGGACGCAGAAAGAAAAAACAACGAATAGAGACAACAGAGTAAAAAAAGACAACGAAAATACTATCAGGCCGCTGAGAGGACCGCCTCAAAAAGCCGCCGGAAGTCACGGGCTTGCCCTTTCCTCCGCAGATCCGTGCAGCTTCCGGCCTCCGGATTAGTCGTCAGCGCGCAAGCACCGCCCCTTTGTGGACACGCCCCACACCCTGACCCGCCCCGTGCGCGGCTAAAATCTTCAAGATATTTTTGTGAGAGAGATCTCTGAACAAGAGGAAACCTGGAGCTAGGAAGAGCTAAAGTGCCCAATTAAAAGTAAGTTTAAGAGAAAAAGTTTCTTTTTTTATTACATAATTTCTTACAATAAACAGTTGTTGTGAATGCGTTGAATGCCCCAGTTGTTGTCGAAAGTAAGTACAGCCATTCATTTATTCTCTCAACAGTGTTTAATGAGCACTGACCTGGAACGACAGGCGGTGCTCGTCCTGTTTTTGACACTCCTCAGCTTTCTAGGCCATTGTCTATTCCTGTGGAGCAAACAGACTGCAAGGTTTTGTTTTTAAAGGCGCAAGCAGAAATTTGTTGAAATTTGAAGAGGAAATCTTTAATGTACTTCTAATAACCTTTCTTTTTGTTGTTTGGGTTCCAATTATTTGCATGAAACTAGTTATTAAAATTGCTTAAGATGGCTAGTCAATCGTAGTAAATCAAAGAAAAAATCATTACCTAGATTCTTACAAATTACAGAAAAAAGTAAAAATAAATGTGAATCCTCGTCTGCCTTAATTTTAGGGTAACATTTATTTTGTTCTTTGACAATACCAAGGAAGAGAAAACCTTTTAACAAAACTATTGATAAAACTTAAAAAGAAACTGGTACAATGATTTGCTCTTGTTGGAATTAGTAAATTAAAATATGAGAGCGAGTGAAAAAAAATTAAAAGCATTAAACATTCCTGATGACATGCCACGCTATTTTAGAGACAGCGGCCAGAGCTTCTGTACAAGTGGGTTTGATCAAATGCTTTGGCAACAAGAATCCGTATTTGCCTTTATCTCGAAGTTCAATTGTAAAGGAATATTTGATGCCCAAATCATAGATCCAGTCATCTGAACCTCCAGGAGCTAGGTCTACAAGAAGAAAGAGATATTACTTTTTAAAATACAGATGTTTCAAGCTAAGTTAACAAAATGAGATTTTTGTAATCTTAAAAACGAAAATTTATTTGCTTTTTTCTGATTATTAAGTAATCTAAGTTTCTGGTAGGAAATGGAGATTGAAGAAAAACAGGCCAAGGAGGAAAATAAAAATTCCCCCTAACTTTACCGAGAAGTGATAATCACCATTAACATTTTAGTGTTTTATTTATTTAATGCATGGTTTTTAACAAAAAAAATAATAATTTTTAACTTAATTCTCAAAACTTTCTAAGTTAATTATTTCTGCATAAATAAGAACATAAGAACATGCTATTTTATAACTTTTCTAAGCTTAGTTTATCATGACCAGCTTTATGTACTAATGAGCTAAAATCTACATTATCATATTTAACAATCTCATAGCATTGCATTGTAAAGCTGGATATAATTAATTTAAATATTTACGTGGAGACCTTTAGATTTTATTCTAATTTCTAATTAATATAAACAACTTTACAATGAACATCCTTGTTTATACATAATTGCTTCTTTGTTCCTTTAGAACAGTACTTCCCAGAGGTGGATTTGCTAATGTAAGGGTATGTACTTTTTACAATTATGCTACATGTTGCCAAATAGCCCCCAAAAGAATTGAACCAATTTATATCTCCACTAGCAAGATATGAACATGTGCACTTCTCCTGCCCACATTATCCATAGGAATTTTGCATTTCTGGCAATTTTATGGGTGAAAAATATCTATGTTTCTTTGATTAACACAGTTGAACATTTTGTTTGGTATATTTATTGTACATATGAATATGTCTTTTGTCAATTGTCTTATTGTCCTAGTTGATTCAGTATATAGATTGTTTATAAAAGTAACAGCGATATTAGCCCTGTGTAATATGTAGAGAATTTTTTCTTCTTATTTGGTTACTTAGCTTTCCACTTGGTTTATAACAGGGTTTTTATATGAAAATATTTTATCTATCTGGAATTTATTTTGGAGAAAGACATGTTAGTAATACAATTATATTTTTTCTAAGTAACTTGTCAGGTTTCGCAGCCCTATTAATTGAGTAACCTAACATTCTTAAGTGGTTTGAAATGTCTTCTTTATGAGAAACTAGATCTCCTTCTCTATTAGTGTCTTTCTGTACTCACTATTCCCTTATATTGATCTGTCTCTTCTAGGCTCAGTTTCACACTGTCTTAATTACTACAGGTTTCTAATGTGTTTTAATATCTGGTTGGGGCAAATTCTCTCTTATTAGTCTTAGTTTTCATAATTTTACAAGTTCTTTTAACAAATTTATTGTTTCAAATGAAATTCAAAATCATTTAAGTGTTTATTGGGATTAACGTACAAATTAATTTAGAACAACTGACACTTTTTATATTGCTTTCCCACTCAAAAACATGACAGGTTTCTCATGTCTTCTTTTATGTACACAAGTAAAATTTTCTGTTTTTCGTATAGATCATACAAATTTGTGTGTATACGCATGTGTGTATATATATGTATATATACATTTAACAATGAATCCATGTATGTATATGTATCTATATGTATATATATGTGCGTGTGTGTGTGTGTGTGTGTGTGTGTGTGTGTATACACACACAAGTAGGGATGCAGCAGGATCTTTTTTCCATTTAATTTTCTACCTGATTATTTTTGGTATATAAGAAAGTTATAGACTGATGTATATTTAGTTCGTAGTCAGCCACCTTACTCAACTTTTTAATTCTAACTAATATTTTTGGTTGATTTTCTACTGTTTTCCAGGTGAACAACCATATAATATGCAAGTGATCATTTTTGCTTCTCTCTAATATCTATACTTGAATTAATACAAAGATGTTTACTGAAACATTGTTTATGATATTGAAAAATATCAATCAACAGTAGATTAGTTAAGTTATTCATTCAGCAAATATTTCTGACAACCATTGTCAATATTTAACATTTGTTCTTCTAGACATTTTTCTATGCTTACACACACATGTCCTGAATGAATAAAAGTGTGGAAATGGACTCATTTCATCATAACAGGAAGTTGCTCCATAAATTCCACCAGCTCTCAGGAACTATGGTTATGCTTTGGGGAACAATCGTAGAGAAAAGAGTAGGACCAAAAAAGCTCTGAACTGTGAAAGGGAGTTGTAGGGTTTTTCTGTGACAGAGCAAGGACCTGAGTTGGCAAAGGCAGCAGTGGACCAGTGACACCAAGGAACCAGTGATACCATGTAGACCAATCTGGCCTCAGTTTGTTCTGAGACAATTTGAGATTGTTTAGAAGGAAGAGAAAATTTCTGGTTCTGGACTTTCCACTAATAGGGCATCTGGTGCCCAAGCTATTTATTGAATATAATATAAATGTGATTATTAATATGAATGTGTTTTTATACCCCTGCAGATAATACCTATGAAAGGAAACTCTGGGACTTTGAATATATTGTCTCAAGGCCTTTTCACATGCCATTTCCTCTTCCCTCCTCTTTGTTCAGCAGCTACTTGCCAGGTAGGTCTCCCAGAAATGTCACCTACAGAGAGAGACCTTTCAAGACCACTTTAGCTATGTAGCCCCTCTCTCCAGAAGTCATTCTCAAACCCATAGCCTATTTTATTTTCTTAACTTATCAATGGACTTATACTATATTTTGCTATTTAGTTGTTTATATTAGAGTTTGGAAAACTTTTTCTATAAAGGACCGGATAGTAAATCTTTTAGGCTTTGTGTGTCACATAATCTATGTCACGACTACTCAACTCTACTGTCATGAAAACTATCACAGATAATATACACAAATGAGTGGATGTGGCTATGTTCAAATAAAACTTTATTTGTGGACACCAAAATTTGAATTTCATATAATTTTCAGGTGTCACAAAATTTTATTCTTTTAATTTTTTTCAACCATTTAAAAAAATGGAAAACCATTCTTAGCTCACAGGCTATACAAAAATAAACAGTGGGCTGGATTTGGCCTTACAGGTCATAGTTTTCTGATATCTGGTTATATGTTTATTTTCTGTTCCTCTTCTCTCATCTGCCCCTCCAGCTTCAAAAAAGCAAAACAATTGTCTATTATCCCACTGCAGACACAAAGGAGTCCCTCAATAAACATCTTTGGGCAGAAATTAATTTAAAATATTTGTTAAGAGTTAGCCACATGCATGTTCTCATCACCGTGATACAAACAAAAGATGTTCAACTATAATGTGCTATACCCTTGAGCACAGACTGTCATTATGAAGCAACTAATATAAATGGTGTTCCCTATATTTGTATCCAAGCTGCACAACCTTACATTGTGGCCCTGTACATCTTATACATTTTTTTTGACCCTTCATGACCTTTTCTGCTTCACTCAACTAGTGTGATGCCAATTCTATAATTCTTACTCTATATAAATAAGCATAATTTCTTAAGTATCATTTTGGCTTTTTAGTATTTTCATTAATATATTCTTAAGTGTTATCATAGCTATTATGCTTCCATTTCTAATTGCTATAATCCAATTGTTTTCATGTACCGTTGTTTAAACATTCCACTTAGAAAACCGAAATCCACACAGAAAAACAAAACATATTTCTTTAGTACATCACAGTTCTCCAAGATCTTAAGAAATACTTACATAAACTTTCTGAACCACTTCCATGTGTATATTTAGTATCTTTATTAGTACTCTCGATAGCATGTACTGCTTCACTGGCCACTAGAGACTAAAATGAATAGAATGTGGAATTTCAGTTAATGTACAGCTTTAAAACAGGAAATGTAGAAGTTTCTAAAAAAAATCATATATTAATTGACTTGGACTACATATATGAAGAAATAAACAGTAGAACGGTGGTCACCAGGAGCTAGGGGGTAGATATTGATCAAAGGACACTAGCTTCCAGTTATAAGTTGGATGAGTTCTGGGGATCTAATGTGCAGTATGGTGGCTACAGTTAACAATATTATATTATACACTTGAGAGTTGATTAAAGAGTAGATCTTAAAATATTATAATTATGTGAGGTGATGGATGTGTTAACTCACTTTACTGTGGTAATCATATCCCAATATATGTATGTATCAAATCATCACACTGTATACCTTAAACTTACACAATGTTTATGTCAATTATTCTCAATAAAGTTGAAAAAAATTATGCATATGAAAAATCTACATTCAAAAGGTAAATCAAGAAGAATAAATTAACTTTAAAAAATGTTTTTTGCTTTATGGAAATCACAGTTGGTTGTCTTTAAATATAGATTCTTCCAATATATTGAGAAGTTTATTTAATTTGAAAAAAAAGATTTTCACGTGCCTTCTTAAGGAATTCATTTATTGTGTAAAATGAAGTATACTTATATTTCAAAAGCGAACAACTTGGGATTATTTCATTCCTAGACAAAATTATCACCAAACTTTAAATCCAACATCTCTAAACAATATTGTTCCTAAAGCATGCCTGATTCCCTTCTCATCCTTTTCACAAACTCTATTTTATTCTTGTGTAAAATGTCTAATAACTACCAAAGACTCATAAACAAAAAAGGTATTATTCCTGGTATGGAGCAGGGTAACAACTAAGTCCCCTATTCTACTACTTTCGTTTCTAGCTTACCTAGATCTTTCTGAAGTTAAATGGTATTCACTGTCACTCTCTTGAATGACCCAGAGGAATATCATTGGATAAGATGTTGTGCCATTCTTTTGTTCAAAATAAAAGTTTGAATGGAATCCCATTGTCTATACAATAAAATGCAAATTATTTTGACATTCAAACGAGCTGACCTTATCTTCGTAAGCTGACCTCATCTACTTTCAGAGGATGTCACCCTTCACTCTGTACCCTCACAGTCTCCTGGACATACTTCCCATGGGAAATACCATCTTCTCAGCTTGGCATGTCTTCACTTGCCTGTCTACCTGTAGGAATCCTATTTTTTACTGTCTGGCTAAAATTGTATCTGTACCTTGATATCAATAGTACTTTGTCATTCCTTTTTCTTTTACTGTATTGTCAACTATATTTCAAAAAAAGGGGTGAGTGGGGTGGGGAGTACTCTTGCCTCAATGCTGCAATTGGAAGTGCTTTAAATAGGACCTCTAGGGGTTAGGGAGATCATCGTGCAAACAATTCCTGATGCACCTGTCAAATTGATGAGTGTCGTGCTAGGACTTGATCTGTGGTGGCCATTGTAGAAAGCTAGTGACCAGAAAGTTGCATAATTCCAGAGACTCTTGTCCTGGTTCTTGCTTGTATGTAGAGTATATCCAGGTGGAATAATTCCCTCCTGACCTTCAAAGAACTTGTCTGGCTTTTCCTCAGCCCATCTGCTGGACTAAAGTTCATGTTCTCAGGGTAAGGCCACATTCTTTACATTCCTTCTGTGAACCGTGACCCTGGGTAACCCTCAGTAGAGTTAGACCAAAATATAAGCATCTTTTCATTTGTATTCTAGAGGAGAAATTTTTTTTCCCACAGTTTTTGATTCTTGAACTAAGTATTATTTTATCTCTGAAATACAAATGATAAAAATAATTAAGGAGCACTTACCAGTTCCTCGTGGTCTTTGCTTTTGCTTCTGCTATAGGAATATGGAAACACTATCTTCTGGGAATATGAATGCATAGTGATATAAGCTTTAATGTGGTTGATATTTCTTCTTAAGAAATTAGCCACTGCCTTCACTTCTGGTTCTGATTCAGGGTAAAGTCCACAGTAGATTTCTGAGCATGAGAAACTTGATGCACCTTTCTCTGTGGTGAAATTGATAGAATTATGAGGGTATTCACATACTATAGTAATTTGTGATTTCCCTCACAATGTATTCTCCTAATATCTATGGTATAACATTTTTAGATAATGGATTACATAGAGCTCTGTAAAAAGCATATTTCTGATGTTCACTAAATGTTATTTATGTGAACTCAAATATTTATATGCCCTCATAGCAGACATGCCAACATTTGCTGCCTGGGGCGGCCATCTTGCAACCTTGAGAAAGTGGTTAAGAGAGTCTCAGCAATGCTAGTTCTGCCTCCAAACCTCTGGTTATATGAGAAAAATAAATCTCACTTTCTTTAATCCATTATAAGTTTGTTTTTTCTGATATATGTAGTTTAAAAATTACTAATCAATATAGCCCATAAAAGAAAAGTATCATTTGGGAACTAAGAATATGCAAATTTGATAACAACAACAACAAAAAAATGGACAGAGGACCTGAACAGATAGATCTCCCAAGATCATATACAATGGCCAACAAACATATTAAAAGATGCTCAACATCATTAGCTATTAGGGAAATGCAAATCAAAACCACTATGAGATACCATCTCACACCTGTTAGAATAGCTATAATCAATAGGACAAGTAAAAACAAATGTTGGAGAGGATGCGGAGAAAAAGGATCCCTCATACACTGCTGGTGGGACTGCAAATTGCTACAGTCACTATGGAAAACAGTATGGAGGTTCCTCAAACATCTGAGAATTGATCTACCATATAATTCCTCTACTAGGCATTTACTCCAAAGACTTAAAAACTCATATCTGAAAAGATATTTGCACACCAATGTTCATAGCAGAATTATTCATGGTGGCCAGGACATGGAAGCAACCGAAGTATCCTACGATAGATGATTGCTAAAGAAGCTGTGGTACATATATACAACAGAATATTACTCAGCCATAAGAAGAGATGAAACACTGCTATTTGCGACAACATGGATGAACCTTGAGATAATCATGCTTAGTGAAGTAAGCCAAATAGAAAAAGTTGAAAACCACATGATGCACTTATATATGGGGTATAAACCTAAAAGCAACAAACAAACGGGACAAACAAACAGAGACTTATGGACATGGACAATAGACTAGTGGTTACTAGAGGGTAGAGGGATGGGGAGAGGAGGGAAGGAGATGGGGTAAAAGGGGTCAATTATGTGCTGACAAAAAAATCTAACTATGGGTGGGGAACACAGAATGCAATATATATATATGTATATGTATATATGTGTGTGTATGTGTATATATATATATATATATATATATATATATATATATATGTGTGTGTGTATATGCCTTACTGATAAATTGTACACCTGAAACTTACTGGATTTTGTTAACCAACATCACCAAAAAAATAAAAATAAAAAAATAAAAAATAGATAAAATTGTGACCTGTCCCCATCAAAAAAAAAAAAAAAATATATATATATATATATATATATATATATATATGCAAATTCACTTTCTGTGCTACTTCTAACTTGCTAAAATGGTTTAGTAAATAAAATGAGAGGGGGATATTTGGTGCCAGAATAATGTCTATGCATTCTTTTGAAAGATTATAGTATATATTACTTTGAATGATAGCCTGCCTCCCAACACTTCTCCTTTCTGTCCCTAATTCACAGAGAGCCACCTCTAACTAAATAAATTATTCCCTCCTGGAAACAGTTGATTAGCACTAAACTGTATCCTTAACTTGTGTTCTGCCAAGTTGAATCCCTCCGCTGATAACTTGAAATCAATATGAAGATTCTAGTTTCAGTCCAGCTTCTCTCTTGAACAAAGAAGATAATAATAACACTACCAGCTGACATCCATTGAGCATATGAGATATGTATGTATGTATGTGTGTATGCATGTATGTATGTATCAGGAACTCTGCTAAGATTAACATTTAATCCTCACAGCATCCTATGAAGTAAATACTTGTATTTTAAGAGATACAAATTGGACACTCTTGGTGGTTAACCATCCTACAATAAAAGGCTATGTAACATATTGTTAATTACCCAATCGATTGATTCTAATCTTGATTTTGCCACTTAATAGCTATATGGCCTTGTTTTGGAACCTATGCATACCTTGATTTCTTTATCTGCTAAATGGAAAAAAATACACATTAAATGAGGATTTAATGAGGTTTCAATGAGCTAATGCATACAAAGTGCTTTGCACAGTGCCTGGCATATATACTAAGTGTTCACTCTCTGTTTTTTCTCGTCATTGTTATCATTGTCACCATTATCATGAAGAATGGAACTCACAAAAGCCAGTGTGCATCACAGAGATGAGATGGAAGAGAAAAGACTCAGTGAGCCCCCTACATTGCTCTAGCCTAGTTGCAGTCTGTTTCTGAGGCCCAGCTGCATTCTTGTCCTTGGGTTCCTTGGGCCACTCCATTATTCTTACAGAGCCTGCCTTTCTTAAGCTTTCTCTACTTTCTTCCTGTTATTTGCAAAAGAAACAACCTTAATGTTTGTTAAGTGTTCTTTTTCCCACCAGGAAATTTTGTACTGAACATCCAAGGCCTTTCCAAGTATTTTATTTGTTTTACTTTTTAACCAATAATGTGCTTGGACAAACCATTTTTGATAGTTCAGTCAACTTCAAATTCTCCTGGCCTTTTCCCCCTGAAATACATATAGTTATGGAAAATAAAGATTATTTATTAGGGGTAGATGTTGGAGAGGACATAAAAGAGTTGAAGGGAGAGGTAGTACCCTAATATGAATCCTCAGACCAGAGCTGTTCAATAGAAATATAATGTAAGTCACTTATTTATTTTAAGTTTTCAAGTAATCACTTTAAAAAAATAATAGGTAAAACTAATTTTAAGAATACATCTTATTTAACCCAATATGTACAAAGTATCATTTCAAAATGTAACCAATATAAAAATTATTTATGAGATATTTTGTTCCTTTTTTCATGCTAAAACTTCAAAACCTTGTGTGTATTTTATAATTACTGCACATCTCCATTCAAACAAGTCACATTTCGAGTGCTCAATGTCCACATGTGGCTGGTGGCTACTGTCTTGGACAGT
>CM053508.1:75305381-75370481 GCA_028627145.1 Eidolon dupreanum | reverse complement strand
TAGAGTTCAAGGAGCTGAGAAGATGATTAATCAAATGGGTCTCACATATGGACTTTGGATTCACTCAGAATGAATGCAAGAGTTGGAGGGGAATGAAGGACCATGAGACAGGTTCTAGGAAATTATCTGGAGGCCAATAGATGACAGTGATAAGAAAAGATGAAGTTAGAATAACCAGATCAAATCATGAGTTTGGGGGGAGAATGAGAGCAATGGCAGTATTAGGACAGGAGAATGTTGATTCACTTCTCCTGGTCCCTTGGCATGTGAAGATATGAAAGAGCAGGCCCTCTACTTGATGGAGCTCTTATGAAGCAACATCCTTCTCAAGTCATGTGTGAGTTAAGATGAGGAACAGCAGAAGGAATTCTGTGGAGGCCCTGAGGTTGTAGAGTGCCAGCTTTGTATGCAATTAAGTGAGAGTTCTCCAGGGCAGAGGTTCAGAGGAAAAACAGCAGTGAGAAAAGCCAGCTCACAAAGTACTGAGCAAGGTGTGATGTTTCATTGGGCTCATATGTTGTGCCAGACCTGTGCTGGGTTTGGCCTTGGTGATGTAGTCATGAACAAGTAAGCCTCAGCTCCTGCTTTTGCAGAAGTAGAAAGGATCTAAATTTGGCCTCCAGAAAATGAAAGGCACAGAAAGAAATGACTGGCCTCAAGTTTTCTAAAGTGTAGAACAATAGGTTTCCTTTAGCTGAGACTGAAACAAAACTTTAAAATTTTTTACTGAGTTGGAGAAGGAAGGGACAGACCGAGATAATGGAAAATGTATATTGTGGTCTCCGCCCCACCATGCCTCTGGTTCCTGGCACAGAGTTCATAAAACCCTCGTAATTCCCTAAAAGAGCACTAGCAGCATCTTTTGTTCAAATATTTGGTCTTTGCTACAGCCATGCCACCCTGAACAAATCTGATCCCATCTGATCTCAGAAGCTAAGCAGGGTCAGGCCTGGTTAGTACTTGGATGGGAGACCATCTAGGAAGACCAGGTGCTGTAGGCATAAAAATTAAAAAAAAAAAAAAAAAGGAATTGTAAGCTGACAAGGTCCTTACAATCTGTGAAATCAACCAAGGGTTGCCTCGCCTAAAAAATAATAAATTAATAAAAAAGAAATAAAGTAAAATATTTGGTCTTTGACACTGCTTCCTAATACAGAATTCCTAAATCCTTTGAAATTTCCTGGGTAATAGCAATATCTTTTATTCTGATGAGGTAGGCTTCTGGATAAGGACTAGTTAACAGAAAGACCAAGCCAGGATTAGAAGCTTGAAATTTTCAGCCCTATTCTTTATCCTCCAGGAAGAGAAGAAGAACTAAAAATTGATCCATCGTGCCTAAATTATAAAACCTTTATAAAAATCCCAAAGATACAGGGTTCATGGAGCTTCCAAATTTCTGAACACATGGAGGTGCTGGGAGAGTGGTGCACCCAGAGAGGGCAGAGAAGCTCTTCATCCCTTCCCCCATAACTTGCCCTATTCATCTCTTTTACCTGTCTTTTCATATATAAACTGGTATATGATAAATAAACTCTTTCTTTGAGTTCTGTGAGCTGCTCCAGCAAATTGATTTAACTCATGGAGGGGGTCTTGGGACCCTTCAATTTATAGTTGATTGGTCAGAAACAAAGATAACAACCTGGACTTTCAATTAACATCAAGTACGGAGAGGGGCCGGGGAGGCTTATGGAATCTAATGCCAGGTAAATAGTGTCAGAATTTAGTTAAATTATAGGACACTCAGCTGGTGTCACAGAATTGCTTGGCATGGGAGAAATCCTCACATATCTGGTATCAGAAGTGTTGTGAATGTAGTAATATGAGATTAAAGGAGAAACATAGGAGTAATGTAGGTTTCCTTTACACAGACTTGAAAGCAAAGACTTCAGTTTACCCTTGGGTGCTTTACTTTTTAAATATAAAGTCTACCTACACAAAAATTTTAGAGCTAAATATTGTATTTTATTTTTCCTCCTACAGTTGTTTGAATCATTTTGAAAGTTAGATGATCTAGATTAGTTTTAGGCAGGAAAGAATGGAGCTTAAATGTCCATTAAAAAGAGCTTGTTAACTTGGGCTACAAAACTCAGGCTCACAGTATTGGGGGCAAAATATTTGACTGTAAGTTTCTCTAACTGTATCTTGTTTTCCACTGTATCTCCAGGGTCCAGACCTTATAGGCAGTTTATAAATATTTGTGGAATAAGTAATTTAATCTAATAAGATTCAGCAAGTGGGGGTGGGGGAATGGATAGCATGTGTAGTAGGAAGAAAAGTTTTAATGTTGGGAAAGAGCAATTAAGGACAACTTCACCAAGATGAATGAGTCAATATGAATTGAAATTTCTGGCCCTTTCCAGCTTCAGTTATAGAATAAGAAATAAATGTTCTTTCTCTCTTGCTTTGCACCTTTCTCTACTACTAACTGCTGCTTCATTTATTACCTAAAATGAATAAAACTACCCAATTTCGGGAAGGTTACAGGCCATCAAATGACTGGGCTGTGTTAAGAGTCTGATCAGCTGGGAATTACTCTCATTTAGTAAAGGCAGTACCAATGGAGGTTGGGAACTTTACTGTAAGCTCCAGGATACTGCAGCTCCCATAAGTGGGGAAGAGAAGATGATAAGTCAAATAAAAGCAGGTAGGGATGTTATATTTGACAAGACCCGAAAGCAGAGGAAATATTTCTACCTTCGATGTACCTCATTTATTAAGACAGATCAATCTAAGTGACAATCTCTTAATTTCCTAACTCTTCTATTTTGTGTTATTATGTATCTCTGACTACAGAGAGCATAATAACAATTATCAAAAGGACACATATTTTAAGTTACTTTTCCAAAGTTATTATGTTGTTATTACAAAGAACAATGGCTCTTTGTTTAAATCAGTGTAGAGGACATATAGGTCCATTTTATGGGATCCAAACCATAACTTTTACTGTTTTCATTTACTATAGAGGTTTATATTCATTATAATTTTTTACTTTTATGCTATATTCTTTGTCTCATATGTGGATTTTTGATGTCAAGGCCTTCTTTGGGGAAAAATTCCCTATTATAACATGTGGGAAAATATAATCTGCTCTGTAATGTTGTACTTAATGTTCAATTTCCAAGGGCAGAATATGGCAAAAGATGCCTGGATAATTCAATCAAAAGAAAAGAATTAATTGGAACTCAATTTAGATAATTGCTTTAGTTCTATCTGCAAAAAAATTACAATTGCATACTATTTTTAAATTATTTTCCAGATAAAATGTAGGAGGCTGAGAATCTTTAGCATGATTTAAATGCTTGAAGTTATAGCTCTCAAATTTAATATGTATAAAAGTGACCTGGTAAACTTGTAAAAATTGTAGATTTCTAAGCCAGAGATTTTAAGTCGAGTCCTGGGATGTGACCAGGGCAAATGCATTTAATAAACAGTCCAGCTTATTCTGACACAGGTGGTCTTAGTCCATATAATAAAAAAAAAAACTCTGGTTTAAAAGAATGTGAATACTGTACTTACATAGCCTATGAACCATAGGCAGAAAGCAGGAGAGATCCATTCTCTAGCATGGATTCCACAGTCAATCCACACAGCATTTTTGCCTGATTGTTCCTTTCTAGAAACCTACCCAAAGAAAACCAAAAACAATAATGAGAAGCCTCAGGATAATAACCTCCATTTATTTAGTGCTTATATCTAATTCTTTTAACAAATCTGAAATGTGCATTAGTCTCTGCATTTCTTTCAGAATTCTCAAGGGAAATTAAAGCTGGTGAGATTAAAGGTGAAGAGATGAAATTACTACCCAACTTCATATAACTGGTGAGAGTCAGAATTAAGGTTTAAAGCCAGGACTCTTAATTTAAAGCTCTTTTTATTCTCCCATATTTAACTAGTCACATCAGTGCTGCATGTAGAAATGTAGCAGTAGAGACCAGAGAACTAGTACTTGAGGCAATTTATTTACACTTCATTACACTTCATTACTTGTAAATAAGTATGTGTTGGGTGGGCAACTTTCTGCAGGAGGTGTGGAACAAGAGGTGCCTGGCTGATTTAATCTATTCAATTTAATAAGAAATCTTGAGTCATCTGAATTAGTTACCTTCTGTCTAACTGTGCTGAGCAAACACTTGGTGCTTTTCCTGACACTGGAAAGATAGAGGAACCCCAGAGACTCACATTATGCCTTGATTAAGTAAGAGTGAGACTAAAACATGCAGAAAGTATGGCTCTTCAACTTCTATGTCCCAGAAACACAAGTTTCAAAGAATATATACTATATGACTGAAAAAAAAAAATGTCATGGATGGGTGGGTATGTCATGATTACATGGATCCAATCTGATTGACCAACTCAGCTACCAAGAGGACCCAATGTTTCATATGTCGGCCTTGAGTTTGAACTGCAAGTTCCTATCAGAACAGATTAAAACCCAGAGATTCTGACTCAAAATCTTATCTTTGGATGACCGAAGAAGCTTACCTATCACAACCTAGACTATTTTGGGAAGCAATATGCAAATTAAGTGTTACTAAATCAAATGTATTTTTCCAGTGAGTAAACATTTTTAGAGCTTCTTTTTAATTTTTTTTTTAATGTTTTTAGCTGGGGAGAAGTATAAAAAGAAATACAGAATTAGAAATTAACAGGCAGGAATTAGTATGGTTTCATGGCTCCCGAAAATTCCTCCTGTCGTCATATTCATTCGCCTTTACTGAAGCCAATTTATTCAACTGAAATAAATAACCGAATGGACCATGACTGGGGCAGAAGCTATTATATCAGCCCTACTGCCAAGACTCCAGCATTGCCCTTGTTCCTACCTTTCCTTGGGCTTGGTTGTTCAGCTCTTTCTTTGGTTTTAAAATCTGTGTCAGTGTCAGTGTTTGTCCAATAATAGATTTCCTCTCTCTTTTTCTCTCTTTTCCTAAGTAAGCCAGTCAAAGGTGGGAGTGGCGGTGGTGGCGATAGTATAAATAAAACAAAGACTTGAAAAATAATCCAGACGACTCCCCTCATTTTATGACAGCAGGCTCTGAAGCTCAGGAAGGTTAAATGACTTATCTATGCCACATAAACAGAGACAGAGTTGATTCTAAAACTGAGGTCCACTCATAGACCAACACTGCATTAGTAATTGAAATAAGTTTTTAAGGTGATAACCAACCCTGAATAGCTGGATATTAAAGTTGAGGAACACTTGTAATACAAATAATTCCAGAACTTAAAGAAAAGAAATCCAAGTTATAACAAGTGCCGCTAGAGAATTACGTCCCCCCAAATTGAAAGATCAATGACTTTCCCTACAACATACCTTTAAAACATAAAGTGGACGCTTCTCATATGAGGATCCAATGTGAATTTTTTCAACCATATCAGGATACTGCTCAGTAATAACTTCAATCCAAGAATAGATCTATCAAAAGGAAATAAGCAGTCAGTCACAGAGCAAGTTCAAAGCATTTCCCTGACCAAAGAAAACAGACAACATCTTTGAGAGAAGGAGCGCTCTCTAAAACCTCTGTATGTAGAAAGAATGAAGAACTAAAACACTTGAGGCAGGGTGTTCCTTCTGCTGTTTAGGAAAAATCAATAAAATTAAGTTTTGAAAAGTATTAAGGTTTAGAGAAAGAGTAGAAAAGTACTGAGAAACTTATGACAAAGCAGGAAAAGTTCAACTTTAAAGTATGTCTTCTAAGAGTTATTTTTTATAGCCTCATCAAATCGAATCCCTGCCTCTATGTATGAAATCCTCTTTGCCATTAATTCAAGGGTTCACTTTTATATGGGACTTTTTTTTAAAATTCAATTTTCAAGAGTAACCTAAGGAAGCCCTGGGTACCACCTTTGCACAGGATAAATGGCAGTGCCATTATTTTCCATTAAAGAACTGTGCATTCACAATAAGATCTGGGAAATTATGAGAGGCAAAGGTGAGTACAATTTGGAGAAAAAAATTCTCTTCTACCTTGAGAAAGAATTATTCCAGACCTCTTTCCTGGGCGGAAGTCTAGTGGTATTTGTGATTCTGTCAAGATTATACTGGAAGGACAAATTAAAAATTCCAGGCCTGACTTTAAGCTAGCATCTGCTTCAAAGCTGGTGTTGAAAGATGTAATTTGCTCATGTTTCAATGTATACCAACTTCTCAGGGGCCAGAATTAAACTTTTATACCTTCTGAAATGGGAATAACCAACCCTTGGCCTTACTTCTAGGAACTTTTCTAGAGGTAATTTCAAATAACAATCCTAGCTGATGGGAACTGGAGTACCATCTACCCTTGGATCCTCTTAGAGTAGCATAACTAGAGTGAGTGGTTGTCCTGTGCTGAGAATTAAGATGCTTCTGGGAATCCTACCTGCCACCAAATGCCAATGTCGTCAATGTCTGAGATGCTGGAGATTTAACCATCAGAGATTTCCTCAGTGGGCCTCTGTTTACTGTGTTACTCTTCTAAGGAATGAATATATATCTGAGGGAATTACTATATACAACTATTTTGTATCACAGTGGTGGTTCAGTAGATTTCCTCCAACAGGGGAGGCTGTGTTGTATAGATGGGGCTTTATAGAAAACTTTATTTCACAGTCTAATCTGAGGTAGTGAAGGTAACATCTTTTAAATAACTCTTCTTTTGCCATTTGTTTTTTTCCCTACAGTGAATTACTTAAGATTTACTGATAAGAGTCAATGACAAAAGAACACCTCCTGCTTACCAGGTGACCTTGCAGTGCAGACTGAAGGAGAGGTCGGTACTAAAGGAAAAGGAAAGGCTTGGAGGAATTTTCTGAGAGCAAGATTGCTGTGGTTCCTATGAACCTCCTGGAAAGGATTGGAAGTGGGGAGAAGGAGAGGTCCAAACTTTTTCTGAAATAGCATTGTTATGAATTTAATTGTGTACCCCTTCCCCCCCAAATTCATATGTTGAAGCTCTAACTTCCAATACTTTAGAATGTGACTGTATTTTGAGATAGGGCCTTTAGAAGAGGTAATTAAATTGAAATGAGGCTGTTAGTGTAGGTCCTAATCCATCCAAACTAGTGTCCTTATAAGAAGTGGAGATTAAGATATACAGAGAGATACTAGGAACGTGTACAGAAAGAGAAAAGGCCATAGTGAGAAGACAGCCATCTGCAAGTCAAGGAGAGACACCTCAGAAGAAATCAACCCTACTAATCAACCCTTGGTTGTGGACTTCTAGCCTCCAGAACTGTGAGAGAATAAAGTTCTGTTGTTTAAGTTATCCAGGAGCTTTGTTATGGCAGACTAATACAGTATGCAGCAAACTCATACAGTTGGGTACTTTTTTCCCCCTCCCATGTGTTTCCAATTCTTTCCTGGGCATAGGATAAAAAAAATAATAATAATAACTTTTTAAAACAAAAATTAAAATATATTTTAAAAAAATATTAAAAATATTTGTTTAAGTAATTCCCCTCTTCCCACCAAACTCAACAGAGCAGTGACAAATTTATCTTCTCCATTCCTACCTCGCCTCTCAACTCTGGACATCAGGTTTGCTTATTATGCAGGGCTGATAATAGATGCTGGAAGGAGATAGTCTATGTGGTATAGAGAGAGACAAGGTATGAGATATAAAAGAGGGAGATGGCATTTTAAGAATCCCATCAATCAACCAGACAAATTGATTCTAGAAGCAGACTGAGTTCCGGTTTAATTAACTAGAAAGGAATGGAGGCTTCAGAAAATTAAAATAGAAAATTGAATTTTATTACTTAAGTCTTAAAAACATAGATATGATCCTTAATAGTTTCCAGGCACCTAGCCAAAGATGATAAAATCATGTATATTAAGCAATATAGCAGTGTACTCCTATGAAAGAATAAAAGGTACCAAGGAATTGTTACTACTTGGAGTATACTATGTAAAAAAGAAAATCCTCCAAGGGGTCTACCCTTTCAACTAATAAATATGGGGATATAGCTCTTAGGGTACTATATGAAAACTTATTGAGGTAAACTGAACATTGACATCTTCCTTAGGTTCTTTCTAGGAAAACTGGAACTTTAAGAAGTACTGATAGAAAAAAAAATCGATTTTTTAAAGATTAATACACATTTTTCTTTTTCTTCTCATTATTGTTGTTGTTGTTATTATTATTATTATTATTATTAGTAGTAGTAGTAGTTTAATAGATTTCTCCTAAGGGGAATAAAATGGACTTATTTATAGTATACTAAATATTAGTGAATACATTTCTTTAATTCAGTGAGATAATGTGGCAATTATTCAACGAGAGTATAATTAGGGTTATGTTCCAAAGAGACATGATTAATTGGACTGTTAATTTTTTGTGTGTCAGTTTAAATAAAAAGGCCCTATTGTTATTTCCTACTGTTCCTCAGCAGGCAGTGTTACTCCTAGCAATTAGAGATACTCTTAGCTGTGGACAAACAGCCTGCTTAGAGGCAGTGTACCAAATAAAATGCAATCTACAAAAGGATGGATTACCACCATATGATCAACCTAATTGTGATTTTCTTTAACTCTCTTTCACGAATTATGATACTTTAATAATTTCCCATGGAAATGCTGGTTAAATGAAAATAGCAATTTTGGAGAGAAATGGAATGGCTTACTTCATTTAGTGAGTGATAATTTTCATAGTATGAGGAAGAGGCCCGGGGGATGATTGTGCCATTGGAAGTCTGCTGTCGGATAAGATCTTCTACATCTTCCATCAAGACACTAGATGATAAAACAGAGGGCAAACTGGTTTCCAAAACAGCCCTGATTTTCCCATGTGGCCCATTGTAGTCACAACAGGTGAGCATGGGGGTAAAATTATTAAGAAATCTAATAAGCAGAAGATCATCAGGTGAAAACACCACCTAACATTGTGGTAAGCTGAAATTCACAAACCCACATGGGAACTGGACAGAAAGTGACTCCTATATGGTATATTTTCAGGGCCTCCAATATCTCACCCTTTCCTGACTGTTATTAACATTTCTTGGTTGTGCTTCATCAGTGTCTTTTATGTGAACATGTGGATTAGTGAACAACTTTCTTCAATTCAGAGTAACATTGTATTATTTTCTTTTCAGTTAAGAACCAAAGAGATGCAAAATGCCTTTTCTTTTCATTTTCCATTGTGACAATTGTTGACCTATACCAGAAGTTCTACATACCCAAAGATGATCATATCTCTAGAAAAATAGAAGCACAGGAAAAGGGAAGCTACAGGAAGGTCATCAGTAAGATGACTCTTGAGAAGTGCCACACAGCTAACTAGGCAAAAACTGAATTAAGCCATTTAATTACCCAGAATAAACAATTTGAAAGTAAGCTATCATTTTAGGAAAGGTTTCTTTACTTTTATTTAGGCCAATAGATAAGAGCCAAGGCTTTGACATCAGGAAGATCTGAGTTCAACTCCTACCATGTTCTAACTGGTTGACTTTGAGAAATTCATTTGTAAGTTTGAAAACTTTTTCATCTGCACAATGAGGAGAGTATTAACCTCACAGGGTTAAATAAGGAGTAAATGATACAATGTATAAAAAGGTTCAGCAGGTTCCTAGAAGGCAGCAAACACTTATAATATTATTAATAATTATCATAAAGTATTCTTCAAAGGTCACCCATGATACACAGAAGAGAGTCTGGCCTTCAGGAAGTGCTAGAGCAACCGGAAGACACTGACATGTGGGCAATGGATACAGAGAGGAGATGTTGGACAGCAGACTCCAAAAGTAAGAGACCATGAACTCTAAGCAGAAATCCTAGACTTTTTAGACTAGGACCAGACATTCCGGAATGCTCAGTGACCTGGTGAAGGAAGCAAAATCCTATTCACCAGCTTGCTTTTTTGAGAGGTACTACAAAGTCTACTAAAGTGAATGACAATTTTGCTCCCCAAGTCTGGCTACAGAGTAGAGGAACTATAAGAAGGAAGGAATTAGGAGGAACTTAAGAGGCTCCATGGATCATTGAGTCGAAATCATTTTGAGACAAGAGAATGCGGTCATGGGAAGTTAAACCATTTGCTCAAGTTCAAAGAGTTAGCCACTTGGGTTTCATCTCCAGTCCATTTTGGAGATTTTCTTATTGTCATGTTTAATGTAAGTGTTTATTATTCCAGGAAGCAATTATACCATCTGCTAGTCAAATACATCATAGGTGTTTATAATAGCAATTTAATAAATATTCAATGATGCCTACCTGAACGGAATTCTGCTTTCATTTAAATGGGCTTTCACATTGCTTAATTCAGATGCATTCACAAAAAAATGGACTTCTTTTTTCTTCGCAATAAATTCAGCTGTTACGGGCTGCCAGAGGACAATCTGCAGTTTCAAGGGAGGAAATTAATAAAATAAAAACAGTTTTTCATATTATTCTCATCTGTAGCTAAAGCCATTAAACATGTATATGAGAAGAATGAAAAAGATATTTCCTGGCCACTGGTCCTCATTCACACAAGTGGCATTACAAACATTTATTTTTCAGGGAGTTTGTTTTATTCTCTGTAACCCCAGTTGCTAACAAGGGCATGGAACATGCTAGGTATTCAATAAATATTTGATGAGACAATGAATGAATGAGTGAATGAATGAATATATTTATGGCTTAACTGTAAAATTGGATGTATATGTCAGATGTTTAGAAGGGAAATAAAATTTCATCCAGAAAGTTGATTAAATGCTAATTTGCTTTACTAAAAATTTCATATCTTTAATGTTACTATTGTGTCGGTGTTCCTATTTTTTAATCTAATTATGGACTTTGGGCAATGCCTTCAAAAATTATTTATATGTATTTTTCTATGTTACTGTACTTTATCAAGGCACTTTCACACACATTTACTTTGATCATTATAATAACACTTTGATATAGACTGGACAAGTGTTATTATTTTTATTGTTCGGATGAAGAAATTAAGGTTGATAGCTAACTTATCTAAAATCACACACCTAGGAAGTGGCAGACCAAGAACTAAATTCTAAATCTCTGATGCTTCCTCTGGTGGTATTTCCTCTTTCCATAGTGTGGTGGCTGTGAAAATTCTCTACTTAGCAATTCTGTTGGGAAAAGCATAGTTGACCAACCTTCTCAGCTGTTCCCCATCTTGATCCACCTGGCTGAGGCCATGCTACTCCAGGGCTGTAGCCATACAGTGATTGAGCACTGTGGGAGAATTAATACAAATCCATTCCTGCTAGGTATGAGTTTCCTCTTACAGGTGACTTTGGCTTAAGGGCTCACCATTGGTCCAGCCAAACCTTCATTGGAACCACCCTGTAGGCTAGAGGTTCTCGATGCACAATTTTCCTTTCTGCACAGTTGTCAGAGCTGCATGATGGTCTAAGGGTTCTCCTTGCCATCTTCGGCTTCCTCCTCTTCATCCTTCACAAGCATCCCCCCTAGTAAATCTCTCTGCTTCTTAGAGAATCCTGACTGGTCTGTTTCTTGGAGAATCTTAACTGACAAATATGGAGCCATCAATTTTTTACCATGATATCTTGTCACTCATCAGTTTTCTACACCTTAGGCATTCCAGGGAGATGGGTCCCAGGCATGAAAATTTTAATAAATTTTCACTTTTATTTTTGATATTTACTTCTTGATTAAAAACCATTGTTTTATAACCAAAGTCCTTTTGGGCCTCAGTTACTGTAGCATCTTTGTAAGTACACACTTTTAATCTCAAGATGCTATTATGCAATTTGCTGAAAAAACAATAATACAAATGAAGAAGTTTCGATTTTGGGAATGAGTAATCATGTAAGTATGAGAAGGGGAAGACGGCTATTAGAAGAGGGGTTTATACCAACTATAGGTAAGTTAGACAACATATAGGAGAGAATATGGCACACTCTACTCCTACAAAATGAAACCAATATAAATATCTATGAGGGAAAAATTACCTCATATGTTGTAGTGAGATTCTGCAGAATTTGAGCTTGCCTAGAGGTTGCAGGAAGAGCAGATATAATCTGGCCACTGGAAAAAATAAACCAGAATTTTGATGTTAAATAAAAAGTAAAAATGAGATAAATTATACTGGGAGGGGCTTTGAGATAATTATAAAAAGGAAACAAACTCAAAATGTTAAAAGGAAAAAAGGTCTTCCTACAGACTAAGTGTAGTGTTAAAAAGAGAACATCCACTCACTCTTTCTGCTCCTAAGCAATTGCAAAATAAATGGCTCTCTTGAATGAGAATCAGCTTTCAGAGTGCTTACTTTTTTCTTCTCCTTGTGTGTGTGTGCGGGGGGAGCGGGGAGAGAGTGTTTTAAAAATTAAATATTGATGCATTAGGGAATATTTATGCTAAAATTAGTTTATTACATAATAAAAGGAATGCCTGTGAACCCATTACCCCACTTAAGAAATCAGACTTTATTGGTGTCCTTGAAGCTCCCCACCATGTCTTTCTGCCACGTCCCCAACAGTATCCACTACCCTAAATTTTCACTTTGCTCATTCCCTTGCTTTTCTTTATAGTATGGACTTTCAAACACATGTATGGATTCTTGTACATGCAGATTCTTAAAATATCTTTAGACTTGCTTGATCTAACCCTACAAAATGGTATACTATATATTTTCTTCAGTATTTTTCCACTCAATATTATATTTTCAAGATTACATTTGTGTTGAAGTATTGTGTCCTAGTTCATGTGTGTAAGAATTTGTCTGCAAGTGGAATTGCTATTTCTTGAGGGTATACACAATTTAATTTCATGAGATAGTGCCAAATTATTTCTCATACTTTTTGTATCAGTTTATATTCTCATCCATAGTGGAAAAGATTTCCTATAGCTTCTCCTCTTTGCTAACACTGATGCTATCTGACTTTAACTTTTTCAATCTAATGGTTGTGGAATGGAATCTTCTTTCGATTTTAATTTAAATTTTTTGACTTACTAATGAAGTACAGTTATTTCTATTAGATTTTTTTTGTGACAGTTGGCTAGTATAATTCCTTTCTATAGGCTAGATACTAACTCTTTTCAGTTACATGTGCTGAAAATATCTTCCACCAGTTTGTTTGCCTTTTCTCTTTCTTAGTGATGCATTTTTATTCATCATCTCTTTCTGGGTTTGTGCTTTTGTGTGTGTGTTAAGAACTCTTTCCTAATCCTGGGTCATAAAGATATTTTTTATATTTCTTTTGTCTTTCTCTTTAAAGTTCATTTTTAAAAATAACTTAATTTTTAATTACAGTTAGCATACAATATTATATTAGTTTCAAATGTACAACATAGTGATTAGACATTTATATTACTTACAAAGTGATCACCCTGATAAATCTAGTACCCATCTATATTCCTTACACTATTCTTTATATTCCCATGGCTATTTTGTAACTACCAATTTGTACTTCTTAATCCCTTCTCCTTTTTTACCCACCCTCCCAACCCTGTTCCCATTTGGCAACCTCCAAAACATTCTCTGTATCTATGAGTGTTTCTGTTTTATTTTTGTTTGTTTGTTTGTTTTGTTCTTTAGATTCCACGTGTAAGTGAAATCATATGGTATTTGTCTTTCTCTGCCTGACTTACTCCACTCATCACAATACCTTTTAGGTCCATCCATGTCGTTGCAGATGGCAAGATTTCATTCTTTTGAATTTTTTTATAGGTAAGTAATGTTTCATTGTATATATGTACTACCTCTTCTCTATCCATTCATCCATTGATGGACACCCAGGTAGCTGCTGTATCTTGACCATTGTAAATAATGTTTCAATGGACATATGAATTCACATGTCCCTTCAAAGTAGTGTTTTGGGTTTTTTTTTTTTTTTTTTTTTTTTTTTTTTTTTGATAAATACCCAGAAATGGGATAACTGGGTCTTTCTGTGTCTTTTGTTATAGCCTTTGTTTAAAGTCTATTTTGTCTGGTGTAAGTAGTGCTATATCTGCTTTTTTACTTGTTTGTTTCCATTTAATGAAACAACTTTTTCCATCCCTTTACTTTCAGGCTGTTTGTGTCTTTTGATCTGAAATGAGTCTCTTGTAGGCAGTATATGTGAAGGTCTTGTTTTCTTATTCGTTCAGCCACCCTTTCTTTTGATTGGAGCATTTAATCCATTGACATCTAAAGAAATTGTTGCTAGATATGTAGTTATTGCCATTTTATTGTTCATATTTTTGATACTAGCTTGGTGGCGATGAACTCCTTTATCTTTTTCTTGTCTGGGAAGCTTTTTATCTGTCCTTCAATTCTAAATGATAGCTTTGCTGGGTAATCTTGGTTATAGGTTCATTTAAGCTTTTAATCCATTTGGAAATTGAGTGTAGTGTAAAGAAGGAAGTGAGTTCTTCTTACCATTAGTTTTTAATTATTAATACTTTCCTCAGGGATCAGCTATATCAGTTCTGCTATATATAAGGTCTCATACTTTTTTTGCAGAGACATGCCGGTTCATCACACCATTTCTTCTTCTTGGGCACACAGAAAAACTGCATTTCTCAGCCTTTTATATGGTTTCATTGAGACCAGGTGCCTGAGTTCTCAACAATGGGAATGTGTGTGTGAATAATATGCCACAATTAAGAGCAAGTGAGAGTCTTCACATGCTAATATTCCCTCTCAATCTATGGCTAGAAGCAAAGAACTCCAAGATATGGAGTGGGAAAATGGAAAAAGCCCAGATCTCCAAGTTGCAGGAGAGCACCAGGGAGAGCCCTGTGATCTTCATCAACTGGTGATCTAAACAAGAAATAAAACTTTGTTGTGGCAAGTAAAACTGCTTCAGGGTGAACTAGATATTAGAGCATAATCAAAGATTACCCTCACTAATATAGTGTGGTCTCTTTCTTGGCTCTCTATTATGTTCCATTGATTTACTTGTTTAGCCTTGTGCCTAAACAACCCATCTTTGTGACTGTAGCTTTATATTAAATCTTAACACCCTATAGGAAAAGCTCCCGCTTCCTCTCTCTCTTGCCTATTTCTTTTCAAAAATATCTTCTTGGTTTGGTCCTCTGCTTTTCCATACACATTTTGAAAATCAGCTTGTCATGTTCCATGAAAAATTTTGGATTTTGATTATAATTATATTGAATCTACAGATCAATAATTTGAGGAGAACTGACATCCCGATGATTCTAAGTCTTTTCGGTCAGTACAGTAGACATGTCTGTTGGTTTGGGTCTTCTTAAATAGCCTTCAAAAAGTTTTATAGTTTTCATCCATTAAGGTGTTACATATTTTTATTATATTTATTCTAGCAAATTTGTTTTTTTTCCTTTTGTAAATGGCAACTTTTAATATTCAATCTCTTAATTCTTTCTTGCTGGCATATAAAAATGAAATTGATTTTTAGATATTGATTTTCTATCCAGCTCCCTTGGTAATTTTGATCATTTTAATGTGGATATTTTTGTTTTTTTCTTTGCAAGTAATCATCACAACTGCACATATTAAATTTTGCTTCTTTCATTTCAATGCTTATAGGTTCCCCACCCCCCCCTTACTGTATTGGCTAGGACCTGCCGTAGAGTATTAAGTAGAAGTGGAAATAAAATGCATGATTCATAATTTTTAAGGAAAACTTTCTAATATTTTACCATTAGAATATTTGTTGTAGTGTTTTGGTAGATGCCTTTTATCAGGTCAAGAAGTTTCCTTCTGATTTGTTATATGAGTTTTTATCATGAACAAGTGTGGATTTCATCATATTTTTATGAGAAGAGCACAAGGTTTTCTGGTTTAATCTCTGAATGTGATGAGTTACATTAATAGTTTTTTTAAGTCAATATTTGGTTTAATTTTTTTTTCACCTTTACTTTGTCATATTTCTTTCTGCCTTGCAATACTTGCTAAGGCCATGAGGAATGCTTAGTGATTCTTGCAAAACCAAGATACTAGATTAATGTGAATAAACATGGATTGACATTATTTTCACATATCACTTAATAAAAAAGAAAATAATTTCTTAGTAAATTTTCTCTTACTTGCAACTCTTTATCCATTTTTGACAATGAGGAAGATTTGGGTAAAGAGAGAATGAAAACAGTAAGGTGAGGAATTGCAGATATATGTGGAATCTGTTAACAGCAATGGCATTCTCAAGTTTCTAGTTTACTTCTAAGTAACTATTTTATTTAAATTAAGATTAAGCTATATTGATGGCATTTGCCAGAAGGGGGCCTATTTAACTTTAAATGGTTTTTCTTTTATTTTTGGACAAATGCTGCTATTGAAACATGATTATAAATATTTTATAAATATTAAGAAAGAAAATGTTTTGCTTTTGCTTTATTTAAAACTAATCTTAGACTTTGCCTCCAGTCAGGATGGAGAAACAGGAACTTCAGCCTGAAACAAAAAAGCTGGCCTATCTATACAAAATAATACACTTAATAATTTAATATCAGTAATAGGATTACTAAATGCAATACTGTATGCTAGATTGGATCCTGGAACAGAAAAAGGATATTAGTGGAAGAATTGGTGAGATCTAAATAAAGTCTGGAGTTTGGAGTTTGGTTAATATTAATGAACAATGCTTTTTTTCCTTTAGTTTTGACCAATGTACCATGGTACTATGACATGCTCACCTTAGGGGAGACTGGGTGAACAGTGTACAGGAACTCTGTAACATCTCTGCAAATTTCTACAAATTTAAAAATATTCCAAATAAAAATTTTATTTAAAAAAAAAGATTGTGCCAAGAGCTCTGGAAGCATAAAAGAGGTTATAATAACTTCTGCTTGTCATTATTGGCAAAGGATTTGAAAAGAGATGATTGAGTAAGTAAGAGTGTATATGGGCACAATGATGGGAAACAAAGGGTCACTGTTGAGGAAATGGCAAGATGTTCATTATTGCCAAGTATAGGATAGAATAGTAGGTAAATAGAAATGAACTTGGAAACTTATGTTAGACTTTCTCTAGAGAAGATTTTGAATGCATGCTGAGAAATTTGGTCTTTATTTTGTAGGCAATTAGGAGTTAGGAAAGTGACATCATTTGACTTGTGATTTATAAAAATAACTTTGACAGCAGGTTTGAAGATGGTTTTATTTTGGAAATTCTGATTAACAGATTATAAATTTTGGAAATAAGCCTTTAGAGACTTTGTTATCAGAAGACGGAAAGAGTAGCTTACAGAAACTATAGACTAGGAAATTTTATGTGGATCCTAGTACAGTTTTAGCATAAACTATTCAACTTGTGCTTAAAGATATATGCTCAAGGGTATGTATTACAGGATTATTCATAGTAACAATAACAGGAAACCACATGAATGCTTATTAGTAATGGAATATTGATATTGTCTCCACATTCTATAATGTTTTATAATCATTTTAAAGAATGATTTAGACTTATAATTGTTAACTTGGGAGAGATTTACATGATGTATTCTGGGAGAGAGCAAGTGGAGAACTTTATGAAATACTCTCTGTTTTTTATAAAAATAAATTAGAAAAAGGAAAATTATATATATTAAATGCAGGAGAAAATTATGAATGAATAAACAGCACATTATTAACATTGATTTGGATGGTGAGGAATGGCAATTGAAAGATTGGGCAGATAAGGGAAGGGAGAAGCAAATAAGATTGTTGAGAGAAATGGATGAAAAGACAATCACCAAAATGCTAATGACATTTTCTCAGAGGGATGAAATTTCAATGTTTGTCCCCCCCTAATTTTATGTTTTTTTATATTATTTACTTTTTAAATAAAAAAAATTACTTATTTTACTTAGAAAAAATACTATTAAAAATCTACTCTGACTGTGAAAAAGCCACTTCTGAGCTTCTCATGATGCTGTGACCCTTGTACTAGAACATTCCTTATTGTTTTCAAACATCTTCTAAGCCCATCAGTGAGGCAAAGTTTCCCAGTAAGTTTTCTAGCTTTTCATAGTATTTTCAATAAAAAGTATGCCCTTTTTTTTTATCTTCCTTTTTTTTCACCATCTGCCACAAGAGTTCTGATATTTCTAGTTCACTTAGTGCAGGCCATTGTTTTTTCCAAGCTTCCAAAAACCATCCTGGCAGCAGCTGGCACCACTTCTCAAGGATTTAACTAGAATGTTAAATCCTGTATTATGAGTGAGTGCACCCCTTTAGGGAGATAGTCTCTTTCTTTTATTAACATACTCATGACAGATAATGTCATGACTTAGTCCTAGCTATTGGTTTGGAGGCTGGGTGGGGAAGTGGTAGTAGACCCTGATGGTTGACAGGAAGAGTAGAAGATGACATTAGAGAACTGAGTTTTCCAGCAGCAATTGGGGTGACAAGATTGCTATACAATAGAAGCCAACTGGCAGTGCTTAACCACATGTTAACAAGTTGGGTACAAATATTGTAATGAGCAGCAAGGTCAGAGTGGCAGCCAGAGAAACATGACATTCAAATGCTATAGAGTTAAAAAGAACACAGAGTTCTTAAGGGCAAGAGAGACGAGCAGCCAACAATGATATTTCTTAATCTCTATCATCAAAATAAGTCAAGAATGGATGAGAGACGCTAAGGACAGATATCCTAATAAAAAATCATAATCCATTGTCCAGTTTCCACATCGGGGCCAGTTCTAAGACCTAGAATTTCTTGCCTGAAGGAAGAACCAAATGCCTAGTAGGAAAAATCCTGCGACACTGTAGAAAGGACATATGATCATGACTTCCTCAGTTGGTTCCGAAAGGGACCTATGACAGTTTACTCAGGAAATTCCACATATTAGGTCTTTGGGATGCTATATCCAAGTTGACATTGAAACCTGGAGATCTGGAGTCCTAATGTAAGTCTAGCTCATAGTATATACACTTTGGTCCATGTATCCCCCCATGATCATGTCTATGGTTGCCATATGTATACTTGAATTGAACATATTTGGTAGTTGGCAGAACCTTCATATTGATTCTTTGACTATAAAATAAGATCCATTATAGCAGAAAAAGCCTAACAGTGAAACTGTTCATCTGCTACCCAAGATAGTGGAATTAAAAAAATGTATCTGGGGAAAATGGCAGATATGAGTATCACTTTTAAAGACTTAAAGATTCAGTAATAGTGGTTCCCATCTCATCCACTTTCAATTCACTAGTATGGATCCCACAAAAACCAGACAGATCCTAGAAAATGACAGTGAACAATCAAACTCAACCAAGTAGGAGTCCTAGTTGTAAGACTCAACGTGGTATCTTTGCTAGGAAATACCTCAGGTATATGGTATTCAGCTGTTGAGCTGGCCATATCTATCAGAAAAAAAGTATCAGAAACAGTCCACATCTACTTGGGGCAGACACCAACATATATCTACAGTCTTGCTTCAGTTTAAATTAACTTTTTCACTAACTGTAATAACATAGTCTAAAGAGAAGTAGCCTGTATGGATACTTCAGTCTGGTATATCAATGACATCATGTGAATCTTGGGTAAAATGAGCAAGAAGTGCCAGTGCGTTGGAGGTTCTGGTAACATGTAATCCCAAGAATGGGAGATAAATACTGTAAAGATTTAGGGCCTGCCACACTAGGAAAATTTTAAGGGCCTAGTGGTCTTGAATAGGTTAAGAAATCCTCTCTCAAATAAAAGACAATTACATTTCAACCACCCGTGCTAAAGAAGGGAGCACAATTCCTTATAAATCTCTTAGAATATGATGCCTCACTTGGAAATACTGCTTCAACTCATATATTAGATGACAAGAAAGACTACCATTTTGTGAGAACCAGAGCAAAAATGTTCAGGATGTGGTGCAAAAGCCCTGACACTTGGGCCAAGCGGCCTAGTATACCATATGGGATTAGAGGCATCTGCAGTAGAAAAAGATACCATTTGGAAGTTTTGGCATGTGATAGAAGAATCACCAAGTAGTCACCTAGAATAAGGCCATGGAATCTGCAATGGAGACTCATACACTTTTGAGAAAAAGTTCCTGGCAGCTACTGGGTCCTAATAGAATGGAATGCCTGACCATGGGACAACAAGTGGCCATGGGCCAGCCTCACCCACCATGAGCTGGGCTCAGTCATACTCACTGTGGTAGGCAGAATAATGTCCACGTCTTATTTCCCAGAACCACTGAATGTTACCTTACATAACAAAAGTGACTTTGCCAATGTGGTTAAGGATTTTGAGGTGGGATATTATGTTAGATTATCTCAATATTTTCCCAAAGATGCTTAAAAGTGGAAAAAGGAAACAGAGGAAGATTTGACCTAAGGAAAGGTTGGAGTGATTCGTTGTGAAAAGGACTTGACCTGCCTTTGCTGGCTTTGAAGATGGAGGAAGCGGCCATAAATTAAGGAGTAAGAGTGGCCTCTAAAGCTGGAAAAAGTAAGGAAATGGATTCTCCCATAGAGCCTCCAGAAAAGAACACAGTTATGGCTGACACCTTGATTTTAGCCCAGTGAGACCGATTTTTAATTTCCGAGCTACAGAAATATAAAATGATAAATTTGTATTGTGTTAAGTCAATAATTTGTGGTAATTTGTTACATGGTAATGGGGACTATCCACTCACCATGTTATTAGTTAGGGAAGCCCTCATGTAGTCTATCATAAGATGAAAGTGGTTTATTATGATCATCCACAGGCAGGGCCAGGAGACACAGTGAGGTGCATGAGAAGGCACCCCAGACCCATGTGTTATCCACTACTATTGCACCAATGACTCTATTTAAACTCAGCTATATACTAATAATCACATATGAAGGTCCCTTATGAGCAGTTAATGAAAGAGTGTTGTCGTCATCAGAATATACCTCTCAGATCTCCAACTGCAAGGTATGTAATTGATGGAAGGCTCCAATTGCTGTGCTTAAAATCTGTCCCTGTGTTAAAATAAAGGTCATATTTCCAACTACCTGCTTTCAGCTAATAACTGACCATGGTGAGGATACTAAGAAAAGCTCATTCTTGACAGATGAGAGACTCTTTTGATAGATGGCATTGGCTCAAGGACTGTCTATCAGCTTTGCAAAAACTTTCTTAGAAATGCAATACAATCTAAGACCTTCCCTTCTCTACCTTTTTTCCCTCCTTTTCTCCTCCACAGGGGTGAAACCTGTATTACAGTCTCATAGCTCTCTCGGTCTTCTCTTGACCCTTCCTCATTTCTGCTGCTCAAGCATTTTTCTCAACACATCTCTTGCATGTATAATTCCATTTTGGTGTCTGCTTCTTGGAAGGATCAGAACTAACACAAGTAGAGAAAGGGGAATTTTGATACATGGATAGTCAGCTTTTTATGTGTAGGCACAAATAAAAAGTGGACTGGAGCTGCACTATAGATTCACTCAGGGGTGGCTCAGAAAGACAGCAGTGAGAGAAACATTCTCAAATAGGCAGAGTTTCAGGCAGTACATCTGATCATACATTTTGTGTGGAATAAGAAGTTATACAAAGTTAGAATATACATGGATTCATGAGCAGTGGCAAATGGCTAAACTGGTCAAGAACCTGGAAGGAGAAATATTGGTAAATTAGGGACACTTGACAATAATGATGAACAAAAAAGAATCAACCAACTATAGTTAGTTCAGTGGTGATGTGCAAACACAGCTTCGAGCTCAGCAGTCAAGCTCTATCATCTGAAGTGCTGTCCTATGGCTCTTCATGACTCAGAAAATTTTTTCTGGTAGAATTGTTCCTGTCCCTGGTATGTCCCTTCTCTCTTTGCCACTCACTAACCTGGGGAGAGAAATCTGTCTCTGAAATAATTGGAGAAGAAAAGGATCATAGAAGCAAAGCAAAGGAAAAAATAAGATAATTCCAAAGGAAACAATATAAATTTTAAAAAGCCTAAATATTGACTAATTAATTGATAACAATATTATACACAGCTAGGAGCTGTTTTCAGCATGTATTATGTATGCTAGAGCATATTCATTTATGTTCTTCTAAGTGGTTTACAGTAGAAAATCCTAAGGGAATCACTCTACTAAGCAAAATAACAATTAGATATGTTCACATAGCTGTTCTTATAACACAACTATTCTTACTTTTATATTCCATGCTGAATACTCATGTACAATCAAAATCTCCTATTCAATACCTTGACCCTCTTCTCCTACCTATGTTCCATGTAAAAGAAGAAAATAAATTCTCTATAGTTAATTTATTTTATATGTGTTAGAGTATAAACAATTATTTTTTATAAGTTTCTGTTTCTTTATTCTCCACAGCCATTGAATATACATATCATCCATGATACTCTCAGTAATAAAACTAAAAAGAGATAAGAAAAGAGACCTTATATCTAGTGTGATCCTTGTAATGAAATCTGCTATTTGACAGGGAAACATGGAACAATTCTGAAAAAGCTGACCTTCAGACTTTACTATTTGCTCCCCAGTCCAATGCACTGACCAGATTCCATGTGGGGCAAGCAAATCGCCCACCACCCTCTAGGGTTCTACTGGGTTACCTCTGAAATGCGAAGGCATGCTGCTCACAGAAGAGGATGGTGGCTACAAGGACTCCAAAGCTATAAAACTTCATCCCAACAGTGATCTGTGGAAAAACAAAATTATCTGAAGAGAAAGACCGTGATAGCTTGTTACACAAGAGCCTTCTTTACACAGTGGTTAAAATATAATGACATGTTTTCTCTCATTTCTGTAATTAATCAACTTAGCTTTCAGTTCCACTTTCAAGAAGAAAGTATGATGAGAGTTGTTGTTCTTAGTTTAGACTATCTGGAAAATATTTAACTTAGCAAGGAAAATGAGGCCAAGAATTAAAAGATAGTAATGTAGCAGGAATATGTTGGGTTTGTTGGAGAGCCACAGCAGTAGAGTATCGACTAATGGATCATGAGCCATGCTGAGGGCGGTCTCCAGTGGAATACTAAAAAAGTCTCCCTTTGCCTATCTTTTTCAACATTTACAATTTAGATGAAGACATAGAAGGTGAGTTTCTTGAATATGTGGCTGATACAAGGATGAGAAGGAGAAATTATATGGAGGATTACAGAATCTCCATTCAAAAAAATTTTTTTTGTCCATATGGAATGATGGGCCCATCCCTAAAGAATATCCTGTTGGGAGCTCTTTGGACCAGTAAAGAAATCAGATTACTTTAAATCATGTATATTTAGGGAAGCCCACCATAATATTTATTATCTAAATCAAGGCCCATGTGGTGTAAGCCCTGATATTTTTTTTCTTTTTTGTAATGCAAGTGCCTGACTTAAGATTTGATTGCTGAGTCATCCACTTCAAAAACAGCTATCTGAAATACACACCTTGCTAGCCACAGGACTAGGAAAAGAACTGAGCCACCTACTAAGGCTCTTTTGTTCTAGAGATCTTGGTTGATTTCGGTAACTGACCATTTGGGCTGCTTGTTTTCTCTTTTCCTGTGTTTCAAATCCCTGCTCTTGTTTTAAATTCACCAATAAAGAATGAGACTGAGAAACCCTAGGCCCCCATCCTCAACCCAAATAAAAGCAGAATCTAAGGCCCAGTTCCTTGCGCTGGCGATTCTGTCTCTCTCTGTCTCTCTGTCTCTCTGTCTCTCTGTCTCTCTGTCTCTCTGTCTCTCTCTCTCTTTTTCTCTCTCGTGACCTCACTGTGTGGCCCCAGGTGTGCTGTGTAATTTTCAGTTCCTGTAATTTAACTTGTATCTTTTCAAAGTTTCCTGATGATTATTGCTAAAGGGTGTCTTACAATCATAATAAAAACCACGAGGGCTAGTCTAGCCACAGCCACAACATTGGTTATTGATAGGCTGAGACTGGCATGAAACAACTCACCGCATGTCATTCTGAAGGTAGCATAATATAACATTTTTGTCTGGTACAAGGCCATATCTACTCTCTGTAAGTGGAATGAACTCTGGTACCCTTTGTCCATTCCTACTGACAAATGCATTTGAATGTTCTTGATTCAGGGCAGGCAAATTTGCTAAATAAATTAAACTCCCCATGATGGACTTGAAAAGTTTGAGATTTCAAAGTTATGGAAACATAGTTAATGGAGCAAGGTATCCTCCACTGAAACTACTTTTTAAAAAAATCTTATTATTTTTTAATTATAGTTGACATACAATATTATATTAATTTGAGGTGTACAACACAGTGATTAGACCATTATATAATTTATGAAGTAGTCATCTCGATATATCTAGTACCCATCTGATAACATACATAGTTATTACAATACTGGCTATATTTTCTATTCTATACTCTATAATGATTTTGTAACTACCAGTTTGTAGCTCTTAATCCACCCCTTTTTCACCCATTCCCCACTTCCCAAACTGACAACCATCAAAATGTTTCTGTATCTATGAGCTTGTTTCTGTTGTTTGTTTAACCTGTTCTCTAGATTCTACATGTGATACTTGTCTTTCTCTTATTCCACTCAGCACAATACCCTCTAAGATCTATTGTTGCAGATGGCAAGATTTCATTCTATTTATGGCTTAGTAATATTCCATTGTATGTATGTATCACTTCTTCTTTATTCGTTCATCCATTGATGGACACCAAGGTGGCCTTCATATCTTGGCTATTGTAACTAATGCTGCAATGTACATATGAATTTACATCAAAGGAGCGTTTTGTGTTTCTGCAAATAAATCTTCAGAAGTGGGATTGCTGGATCCTCATCTGCTATTATAGTCTTTGTTTTAAAGTCTATTTTGTTTTCTTTAGGAATTGCTATCCCAGCATTTTTTTCCATTTCCATGAAACATCTTTTTCTATTCTTTTACTTTCGGTCTATATGTGTCTTTCAAGCTGAAGTGAGTCTCTTATAGGCAGCATATGTAAGGGTCTTGTTTTCTTACTCATTTAGCTAGCATTTGCCTTTTGATTAGATCAATTAATACATTGACATTAAAGTAATTGTTGATAGATATTTAGTTATTGCAAATTTATTATGTATATTTTTATCTTTTTATCTTTTTTCTTCTTAAAAAAGTTCCTCCAACATTTCCCGTAATACTGGCTTGGTGGTGATGAACTCCTTTAGCTTTCTCTTGTCTGGAAAGCTCTTTATTTGCCCTTCAATTCTAAATTATAGCTTTTCTGGGTAGACTAATCTTGATTGTAGATCTTTTATTTTATCACTTTGAATATTTCTTGCCAATCCCTTCTGGCCTGCAAAGTTTCTGTTGAGAAATCAGTAGATAGTCTATGGGAGCTCCATTGTAGGTAGCTAACTGTTTTTCTCTTGCTCTCTTAAGATTCTCTTTTGTCTTTAACCTTTGGCATGTTCATTATGATGTGTATTGGTGTAGGCCTCTTTGGATCCATCTTGTTTGGGACAACACTCTCTGTACTTCCTGGTCTTGTATGTCTATTTTCTTCACTAGCTTAGGGGAATTTTTAGTCTTTATTTCTTGAAAAAGTTTTCAATTCCTTCCTCTCTCTCTTATCCTTCTGGCACCCCTATGATGTAACTGTTGGTATGCTTGATGTTTCCCAGAGGCCCCTTAAACTATCATCATTTTTTAAAAATTCTCTTTTCTTCTGTTCTAATTAAGTATTTTCTACTACTTTATCTTCTAATTCACTAATTTAATCCTCTGCTTCATCTAACCTACTGTTAATTACTCCTAAGGTATTCTTCATTTCAGTTATTGTAGTCTTCATTTCTGACTGGTTCTTTCTTATGTTTTCTATATCCATTTTTATGTTTCCTATCTCTTTGTTAAAGTTCTCACTGAGTTAATCTACTCTTCCTCTAAGTTCACTGAATATCCTTAGAACAGATGTTTTGAACTCTGCATCTGGTAATTTACTTATCTACATTTTATTTAGTTCTTTTTCTGGAGCTTTGTTCTGTTCTTTCATTTGGGACATGTTTTTCGTCTTCCCTCTTTGGCTGCCTCTCTGTGTTTGTTTCTATGTCTCCTGGTCTTAGCAGAGTGGCCTTATGTAGTAGGTGTGCTATGGAGCCCAATGGCACAGCCTTCCCTAGTTACCTGAGCTAGATGTTCACTGTATATGTTGTGTGTACCCTCCTGTTGTAGTTGAGCCTTGGTTGCTATTTGCTTGTCAATGGGAGGGATTGACCCTTAGGCTGATTGGTCTTGATGACTGGCCATGACCAGTGAAGGAGCTGTTGTGCCAGGGCTGACCCTACAGATCAGGAGGATTCACCTTAGCAGTGCTCTAGTGCCTGCCCTGTCTGCCCTTTGCGGGTCTTGTCCTTAGATGTGTCCCCAGGTAGTACTCAGGCTCAGATTGAAGCTGGCCACCAGATGTGCAGGCCAGGACCTTCAGGGAGGAGCCCGCCACAGGCCAAGTTCAGCTGCAGCCTGTACCCTGCCCAGGGCCACCTGGCATGAGCCACCAAGCAATCTGAAGATGGCCACAACTTGGATTGGGTTTGGAAGTGCCTCAAGAGGCCAAACTGTAATCTGAGGCCAGCAGCTGCTAGTGCTGGGCTTGGAGCTGCTCAGCAAGAAGTACGGGGCATGTTTAGGTTTTGTAAATCTTTGAGAGATTTTAGGAAAGCCCGCAGTATGACCCAAGACAGGTCATTTGTATGGAAAATTCACTGGAAGTAACTTGAGTGGGCATGAAAGTTGGGAAGGGTGGAGTCTCAAGGACTCACCCAGGCCAGGTGACCAGTGTTTGCTATGTTGCTTGAAACTCAGATATGGCAGCCACCTGGGTCTACAAGCTGTGTGTGTGTGGGGGGGGGTAGGTTTCAATAAAGGAACAATGCCACTGCTAGCTCTTCTGTCTAGGAGAAAGCTGCCCCTCTAGCCCTCACTCTGAAGCCAGAAAACTCAGTTCTTTCCTGTATACCTCTGGTACCTTTCAAAATACTTTCTCAACACTGAAATTCAGAGCAAATGAGTCCATGAGTTGGTAAGTTTATGTAGGCCCCTTTAAGAGGAGCACCTGGGACTCCCTCAGCCTTCTGTCTCACTCATCCATAATCTCTGCTGGTTTTCACAGCCAGAAGTTGTGAGGACCTCTATTCCCAGCACTTGAGCTGGGGTGCCCAGTGTGATGCCAGAACCCCTTGCTCTTCTAAGAGGATCTCTGCAGCTGAGATATTTCTCCCAATTCTCCACTGCCACATGAGGGGGTGGGATCAGGCCATTTCACATCTCTGGCCCTCCTATCAGTCTCAAAGTGGCCTCTTCTGTGTGTCCCCAGCTGTAGGATTCTGTTCAGCTAAACTTTAGGTAACTCCCAATAATAGCCATTATGCAGTTTATTTATAATTTCAATGTGGTCATAAGAGGAGGCAATCACAGCATTTACCCACTCTGCCATCCTGACCAGAACTCTGAAACTATCTTTTATATAAGAAAAAAGGAGAAATAAAGAAAATACATGTGTATCTTGCTTGTTAGTGGAAAAAGAAACATAGAAACACAGACCAGAAATTAATAAGATTGGTTACCTACAGCAGGTGGGTGGAAAACTGAGTGGAAAATATGGGGGAATAAGAACAGGGTAGAAGAGATGAGAGAGGTACCTTTCTTTGAGTAACATTTTTAAATACTTCTAAATTTGAGTAGGATGTTAACTTTTCACATACTCAAAACATACAAACAAGTAAATAAAATGAATACAAACAAAATTAATTAACTCAGTTGTGTTTCAAATGAATAACCTAATCACACTGAAGGGGAGAGGGGGAATAAACTAACCTAAATGACTTTTACCTTTTCTTTCTTTTTACACAAAAAAGCGACTTTAAAATAGTAGTAGGTTAAATTTTACTGACAAGTTTTGTCAAATTTTGAGCTCTCTACTTTGTATCCTGTTTCCTCTCTGAGTTTACATTTCTTCTTGCTGAAGCAATCTTTTAAAAGTTTTTTGTTGAAGATCTATTGCTAGTAAATTCCGTTATGTTCTGTATAAGCTAACAATAACCTTATTCTGTCCTCACTTTTAAATACTAGTTTAGCTGAATGTGATATTCTAGTGTGACAAGTCCTCCATTGTTTTTTGGCATCTACTGTTGTATAATGTGCTACCCAGGTAATTGTTCCGCAGATCAGCTATCCTTTCTACTCAATGACTTCTAAGGGATTATTATTATTTTTGATGTTCCCCATATCTATTGCTCTGGTCTAGATGTCGATTTATTTTTTATTATCTTGCTTAGTATACAACATAACTTTCATCTGAGGATTTAGATGAGTTTTTTAAATTTTGGAAACTCATTTGATTATTTCTTCAGCTATTGTATCTCTGCTAGTTCCCTTTAGGGGTTCTCTTTGTAGTTCCTCGATCTACCCATCCTTTCTTGTAACTTTCCTTCATGGTTTTAAAAGTCATAATTTTTTTCTCTATTTGATGAGTTCTGGATCTCTCAGCACTACCGTTGAAATTCACTAATTTACTCTTTGTGTCAGGTTTAGACTACATAGTCAATTAAGGTGGATTTTTAAAATTATTTCAATAGCCATACAAATCTTTTTCAACTTATATAACTGATTCTTTTTCACATTTTTCCATTTTGTTTTATATAAGTATTTTGAAATGCTATTGTAAAATATTTTACTGTTTAATTTTTTAATATATATATGATTCCTTCAGAGGTATTGCCAAGAATCCTCAGAATACTTATTTTAAAGTCTGCATCAGAAGACAAATTATATTTGGGGTAAAATCAAGCTCTGATTGATTTTGCTGGTTGTCTTTCTTAGCATTTGATTTGTTTTGTGATTTGGAACCTTAGTTTGCAGACTCATTTTGACATCTTTTGTTTTCTTTTCCCATCTTTCTCCCTTTATGCTCCTTTCTCTCCATTTTGCACATGCCTCCCTGGGCTTTCAATTAAGAACCTGTTTTATACTGGTTTTTGCAGTTTCTATGCTATGAGAATATTATAGCTTTCATAGAGCTTCACTTAATTACTGGCTTAGTTCTTCTGGTTTAATTATTCCTCTGTCTCCTAGAAAGCAGCAGCTATAGATAAAGCAGGCCTAGGCAACATTGGACAATACCTTCTAAAAACTGAGGTACATAGAGTGAAATTCACAGATCTTAAGTGTGCCATTAGATTAGTTCTGAAAAATATGTATACTTGAGTGTACATATCGAGGTATAGAAAATTTCCATTGCTCCATATCACTCCCAATCAATTCTCCCCTTACTCTAGCTGCAGCTGACCTAATTTTATTACCATAGATTAATTTTGCCTGTCCTAAACCTTCATGGAATTATATATTGTCCTAGTCAGTTCAGGCTGCTACAACAAAAATACTATAGACTTAGTGGCTCAAATAATAAACATTCATTTTTCACAGTTTGGGAAGGCAGGAAGTCTGAGATCAAGACATAGATTTGATAACTGGTGAGGACCTGTTTCTTGGTTCAAAGATGTCCACCTTCTTGCTGAATCCTCATATGGCAGAAAAAAAGCAAAAGAGCTCTCTGGGGTGTACACACACACACACACAGATACACTAATCTCATTCATGAGGGATCCATCATCATGACCTAATCACATCCCACAGCCTCACTTCCAAATACCATCACAGTGGGGATTAGTTTCAACATATGAATAGGTGGCAAGGGAAAGGGGACACAAACATTGAGTATATACAGAATGCACTCGTGTCAGGCTACTTTTGGATCAGCATGTTTTTAAAATTCTTTCTTTTATGTTGTTGCATATGCCAGTAATTGATTCTTTTTTATTGTTAAGTCATGTAACACTATATTCATTCTCCTATTAAGGGATATCTGGGATATTTTCAGTTTGGGTCTATTATAAATAGAATGGTTATGAACATATTTGTACAAAGCTTTTTTGTAGACAAATGTTTAAATTTCTCTTGGAAAAATAAGTAGGAATGGAATTGCTAGGTAATAGAGATGTTTAGTTTTATAAGTAACTATTATGCTTTTTTTCCAAGGTGGTTGTACCATTTTACACTCCGACCAAGAGCGTATTAGAGTTCTAGCTGGTCCACATCCTTGTTGATATTTGATGCAATCTTTTTCATTTTAGCCATTGTAGTAAGTATGTGGTGGTATTTAATTTTGGTTTTAATTTACATTTTCAGGATGACTAATAATGTTAAGAATCTTTTCTGTCCTTCTTGGCATATGTATGTGGGTATTTTCAAATTGTTTGCTTAATTTTTTTAATTTGGTTATTTGTCTTATTGCTGAATTGTGGAGTTATTTATATATTGTGGACATCAGTCCTTTGTCAGATAGATATACTATAAATATATCTTCCTCTGGGAAGTGTCTGTTGCATTCTTTTGACCGTATTGAAAAATTCGGTTGTTTGTCTTTTTACTATAACTTGTGGGAGTTCTTTATATATTCTAGATACATATGTTTTGTATCCAGAATATATAAAGACACATAGACATATGTTTTGTCAATATCTCTGTCATCTTTTGCCTTGTCCACATTTTATTGGGCAAGAAAAGCAGAAGTTTTTGAAAAGCAAAAGTTTTTAAGTTTGCTAATTTCAATTTATCAGTTTTTCTTTAGTGGTTAATACTTTCTATGTCTTATCTAAGAAATTTTTGACTAATTAAAGGTCATGGAATTATTCTTCTTGAAGCTTTATCAATTTGCTTTTTGCTTTTAGGTTTATAATTCATCTCAAATTAATTTTTGTATATGGTATAAGGTAGAGACTGAGGTACTTTAATTTTCCTATGGTCATCCAGTTGTTCTAACATCAGCTGCTAAAAAGACTTTCCTTCCTTCTTGGAATTGCTTTGTCATTTTTGCAAAAAAATCAATTGACTCTATAGCATAAATGAATCTGTACCATAAGTTTGCAGTTACTTATTTTTCTAACAGCAATAATAACTAGAATAGTTTTGTGTTTTATTTTCTAACTCTTTTTTTCTCTTTGTGCTTCAGTTTGAATACTTTCTATTGATCTGGCTTCAAGTTCACTTACACTTTCCCTGCTATTGCAGTTTGCTGATAAATCTGTTGAAATAATTCCTCATTTCTATATCATACTATCATGTCTGACTTGTATTTGGATTATTTTTTAATTTTTCTTTTTACTGCTGCATTACCCTATCTGTTCATGCATGTTGTACACAGCCAATTTCTGCATCTAGTTTTTTCCTCTTTTGAAATTAGGTCACATCTTTACAATTTTTTTTCTTGAATGTCAGTTACTATGTATTAAATGATACTACAGACTGAAGTAAATAGTACTTATGCCCAGAACAGGTCACATATCTCAGGATGCTAGTGTGAAGGATTGTCAAGGTAGGCTGAGGCTGAATAGGTTTGGGCTTTGCTATTATTTTCATTAGATTTTTGTCCACTACAGTATTCAAATTATTTGAGAATAGGAGCAAATCCTTTCCTTTCATGGGGATTGGGACGTGATTGCCTGAGAATTTATCTAAGTTCTCCTGCTTTGCCCTCAACTTCTAGCAGGCTCAGTGTTCCTTCACTGTAAGAGGTCTCTCAGCTCTCTTACTTCCCCCATCACAGGCAGGCTTTCCATGTTTTTTATAATTTATACACCCTAAGTAGAGTGATCCAAAAAAGTTAAAAATAGAAGATATATGGAAAGAGACATTAACAAAATAGAAACAAAAACTAGTGTGGAACGATAAAAAGTAATGAGGTCTCAAGCCACAGAAAGACATGGAGGAAACGTAAAGGCATGTTTCTAAATGAAAGAAGCCAGTCTGAAAAGGCTACATGCTATATAATTCCAATGATATGAAGTTCTGGAAAAGGCAAAACTATGGAGACAGTAAAAAAATGAGTAGTTGCCAAGGGCTTGGGGAGAGGGAAGAAAGGATGCACAAATGGACACAAAGCACTTTTAGACCAGTAAAACTATTCTGTATGATACTAGAATAATGAACACATATCATTGTATATGTATTAAGATACATAGAATTGTACAACATAAAGAGTGAACCCTAATATAAACTATAGACTTTATAGTCAATAATAATGTATAAATATTTATTCATCAATTATAACAAATTTTGCCACACTAATACAAGATGTAAATAATAGGGGAAACTGTGTGTCAGAGGAGGAGTATGTGGGAACTCTGTATTTTCCAATCGATTTTCCTGTAAACTTAAAACTGCTCTGAAAAGTAGTTTATTCATTAAACAAAGACAAAGTTGACAGTGTTAAAATCAGACAAAGCAAGTTTAATTGATGCAAAGCATTAAACTAGCCAAAGATCAATTGAGATTGATAACAGGTATAATTAATCTACAGCAGTCATTAAACTTTATGAGTTGAAAAATATCATTAAAGTATAAAGGAAAATGTGATATAAATACAAAGATAAATAAAACATAAGGAAGACTTTAGCATACTACTCTTCGTCTATGGTAGACAAAACTAGAAATAGAGAATATATAGCCTGTTTCCCAGTGGGGAACAAGATGTCCCTTTCTGTGTGAAAATTTAATCTTAGCTTATCTTTTTCACTGTGTTCCCCTGAGAACTTGATAAATGTTAACTACCATCACTATGTTCCTAGGCAATATTACTTAGAGTAGAAATTAACCCTTGCTGAATAAATTCTATCTAGACTGAGAGAAACTATAAATGATTGGGGCATTATAGTCTTAGGCTTCTCTGAATGTGGTGACTTTTGTAAATGGAAATGCCTGTACAGAGACCCTAGAAGCTATGCCTATGGAGTTATTGTAAAAGGTTGGTTACTATGGGGCATGGGGTTTCTAAGCCAGGTTGATTCTTATACTTGCTTGATGTGAATCTCATTTCCTCACACATGAAATGTCATTTGGGGAGCCTGAGAAGCTGTGTAGACTGCTTCATTGTCTGCTACAAGAACTACTCAAATGGGAGAGCAACTCCTAACATTGCTTTACTGTTAAGCTTTGGTTCTGTCTTATATATCTCTCAGTAAACTGGTGCTGAATAAGGCTGATGAAAGTCTTGTGAGTCTAAATGTTTGTTTGAACCTAAGAAGACTCCTGGTGAATGTTGCAAAATGAAACATTCAATTTGGTTAATTTGTGGGAAATTCAATAAAAGTATTGTTTACCCCCATGTTGGCATGGAATAGGAAAATTACAAGGGGCTGTTCAGTATACCAAGACTAGTAACAGAAGGACACTGAAAAGGTAAGAAACTGGAAACAGAGCCACATAAAGAGGGCTGCCTTACAGGAACTGTGACTTCCCTTTGAGGGACTCAGCTATTTTTTGCTAACCCTGCAAGAAGGAAGCTGGAAGAATAAAAATCCTGGCCTTACTGTCTTCTTTTCCTTTGTTCTCCTGGATAAGCAAATTATGGTACATGGAACAAAGTATTCCTCAGCAGCAGAAAGGAGCAAACTACTGATTATGTAACAAGTGTATGAATCTCAAAAATATCGTATCAAGTAAAATTAACCCGATATTACAAGATTTATGGTGTCTGATTCTATCTACATGATATACTAAAAAAGGCAAAACCACAGAGACAGGAAATAGGTTCGCTGTTGCCAGGGGCTGGGGCTAGGGCATGGGCTGGAGAAGAAGAGATTATTAACTCACAAAGAGGTATTGGAGAATTTTTTGGAGTGGTGGAAGGATTCTATATTTTGATTGTGGTGGTAGTCACACAATTTTATACAGTTCAAATTCCTTAACATTGACACTTAAAAGTTGAAACTGTTGTAGAAAAGGAAGGAAGGAGAGAAGGAAGGAAGGAAGGAAGGAAGGAAGGAAGGAAGGAAGGAAGGAAGGAAGGAAGGAAGGAAGGAAGGGAGGGAGGGAGGGAGGGAGAAACAAATGAGAGAAGAAGAAAATAAATGAAAACAAGTTTCTTTCCTCATTCTTCATCTCTCCTTGGGATTTCTGATTTGGGCACCTCTTGTGGAGAGTGAAAAATAACACACAAAAGTGTGATCAGATGAACTCTTTCCCTAGCTCACAGACAAATACCTTAGCTTCCAAATACCTTCAGTTTCCTCTTCTGAAAAATGAGGTTAAAAATAATGGACTTCAAAGGGCCGTTGTGAGGATTAAGTGAGATAACATTTGAAAGTAACTGCCAAAAAACAGGTGCTCTATATGTTCCATTCATATTAAAAAGATAAATCAGGAAGAGAGCTGACCAAGGCCAACATATTCTCTTCCCAGAGCCTTATCCAGCTTATTATGACCTTGAGGACAGCTGGTCCTCTTTCTCTGCTGCTTCCAGAGAGGTAGGTGATGAATTACTGCCCTCAGAAGACAATCTAGTCTTGGAGATTTATCTGATTGAATTATGCCCCCTGGTACCCCGCTAATTTGTACATTTGTTCTCCAGCCAATTTGGAATATTTAGGTAATAAAAATAATATGGCAAGTGTTTCTTCAAGAACCTTTACTGAAAAGATAGCCTCCCCTGTGAAGAGTGCTCTGATTTGCCTTTCTATTGGAAGGGACTGAGGAAAAAGGCAAATGCCATTGCAGTCTTGGCTGGTTCAGGCTTATTGTTAAGTAAGCACTGAGAAAGTCCATTAATTTAATGGTGTTTTATTACGTGTTCAGGTGCAGCTTAATTTACAAGTTTTCCTTTCAAAATCATTGGCCATTAAAGCTGCATATCTTGAGAGATTTTAAAGAGACATAATTGATAAATGTTTTTTTCCCTCACACATTATCTCTCACATTTATTCAAGGAAAGTGAAACAGTTTTATAATTTGCACAAAGGTTTGGTGTATCTGGCCTCTTGTGCTTTACTTCTTATGAAGGATGATGCCATCTCAGAAGCCACTGATGAGGAAGATTTGAAGCTTGAGGGCAGAGAACTCTCTCCCAGGTTCTAATTCCCTTGCTAGCAGACTGAGACTTGGGGCACCAAGAGGGTTACGTTGCACCCGGACAGGCAATTGATTGTTGACTAGACAGTTAAGTTGTGAAAAAAAGCAAAGATTGCCTTTGGAAATTTCTATCCCTCGTTTCTCCTTTCTAACTCACCACTCCCTTTTTATAGTCTTTCCACCTTTTAAGATGCTCCACACAGTCCTGCTCTTTGAAGAGTACCCCAAACTATTGGTTCTCAAATTTGACTACAAGTTAGAATCATTTGGGGATCTTTTAACTATTTAGCTGCTCTGGTTACATATCAGATCAATTATATTAGAACCTCAGAGAGAGAGGTGTAGGCATCAGCATTTTTTAAAGCTCCTGAGATGATTCCAATATGCAGATGGGGTTGAGACCAGTTGGTCTGGACCGGTAATTTTCTAAGAGTGGTCTGTGATTAACAGAATCTCCTAGGGTATTTGTGGAAAATGGAGACTCTTGGGCACAGTAGCTCTATGGGCACTGAATCTCAGGACAGGATCTGAAAAATTTGTATATTAACAAGTTCCCCAGGTGATTCATAAGCACTCTAAATTCTGAAAATCACTCCTAAACCTTTCACTAATTCATGTTTCTCATGATATGACAATTCTTACCTTTGGCCATACTAGTGTTTTAATTTCTCAAAAATAATAAGCTTCTTCCATTCCCTGGACCTTTGAATATTTCTAAGAGTTGTTCACTTGGAAAACACTTTCTTCTTTCTCTTTGCCATTAGGGAATTGGCAAAGATAACAATGACGAAGCTGTATCCCCAGAAAGTCTTTTCAAAGTACGTGTTTTGGGAGAGAAAAGAGTAGGCACTGGAAGGTTATGATCCCCTCTTCCTGGAACAGTTTTGTTTAATAAGTTACCCAGCTGTCACTAGAAGTCACAGAGAAATCGTCCCAGAGACAGTGGGAGAACAGCCAGTAGTTTTGATGTAAGTAGTGAAGAAACAGAAGACAAGACTTAAGTGATGTCCCCTGGGTCAGATGCATTAAAGTGGGAGATCTGGGCAGCCAGCAAGAGAAAGGTGTGCCAAGAGACACCTTTATTATATCCAGCAGGACCAGGAAGATGTAGCTCTTTGGGCCAGTGCCTGGGAGTGAGTGTCACAAGGAATAGAGGAACCAAGGAGGAGTGGGATAGAAAAGGGCAAGGCTGGGTGCACCCAAATGGAGAGTAGAGCTACTCTGGCTACCTCAAATGAGTGCTGATGATGGGAAAACATTAGGGGAAGGTTATTTTAATCTCTCAAGTCTAGTGTAATTGGGAAAGTGTAATTTAATTTAAAGCCGGTTAAGGTAACTGTCTATTGCTTGTAGATCTTTTAAGACAACTTCTATTCTTTTAGAATAGCATTTCTCAAACTTAAATGTGTGTGCAAATTAACTGGGAATCTTATTAAAATGCAGATTCTGATTTAGTAGGTCTGGGGTGGAGAGTGAGAGACTGCATTTCTAACCAGCCTCCAGTTGACCCTGGCCTGAGAATCACACTTAGAACAAGGAGGTTTGAACATTTGGGACTCATGATGATGGGCCTGTGGGACAGCCAAGTCCAGAAATGCCTACTGAGCCAGCAACTTTGGTGTTAGATTACATATAACTTTAGAATAAAATACTTGTGTGCATTTAAATCCTCTGTAAGTTGCTATTCCAAAAATTATTTATGATAGCTATTAATCAAAATAGTTGTTTAAATAGAACTCTCCAATTTTGACATACCAGAAAACATAAAAATTATTACCAGTTTGCTGACCTGTCCCTGAGTTGTTAATGGTGAGATAGTATGTATTGAATAGACTATCTATGTGTTTGCACCTCACATATTGTGGGTTATTAAAAATATGTAGACTTTAGACATGAGAAAACATTTACACAATTTTTTTGTCACCTAGGCACAGACTCAGTTGTTAAACTCTGTCTTTCAGAAATGAGGAGAGAGGACACTGAGTATAGAATAGTCTTTGGCAGCTAAGTGTTTTACTGGAATTGAATTAGAAAACTATCAAAGTGACTAGATTTCACAAGAGGATTAATCAACACCGCTAACTTGTTTTGAACATCAGCTGTCAATGTCAAATTCACTAAGAGAGCACTGCCAGCATTTAATCTAAGTGACTAAAGATTAGAACAGACTTGCAAATCCTTCACCCAGAGTTAATTTTTCTCCTGAACTTCCAAACTTTATTTGTAAATTTATCATGGCATCTATCACATTCTACTTGTAAATGTGTATGCACATTATCTCCTTGCTGATTAACATGTTTCTTCAGACAAAAAAATGGAGAAGCTGGGATTAGCTCAAGGGTCCCTGCCAGCTCGGGGTTCTTTGTCAAGTAATTTGAAGAAACTTAAGAGGAGGATCTGTTTTATTAGCCAATGTTCAATACCTTCGCTAGAGCAGAAACTTGATAAATACTTGTCAAATTAAAATTAACATTCTGTGCACAAGAAGTATCATATTTTTAATTGTGATCTTATTTGGTAAGGCAAACAGCTTAAATATCTATTTGTAAGCCACTGGTTAAATACATTTTGGTATACACTAATACTAAGCATTTATTGAAAAAATTGAGGCAGGTCTATATGTACCAATATGAAACAATCTCCAAAATATATGAAGTGAAAAAATGAGATGCAGAATGATGTGTATGCTTATTTGTAATAGAAGTCTTAGGTAGTTGAACAGACATGAGCAATGGGGAACAACGGAACAAAAAGCCAACCCAGAGCCCTCCCTGAAACACCCATTTCATAGTTATAATAAATCGCTCGTCCACCCCGAGGAACAAAGGAAATAAGGGCCATAAACCAATAGCTGGTTAATTCTGGCCACAAGTGTGTGTGCCGTCAGTCTTCCTTTAACTTCCCTGTGACCTAGCCTCGTTATACCATCATTATAATATCATGCCTATGCCAGGAAGTTCATGAATATAATTATAACAGACTGAATTTTGGATACTTGCATGAGCAGTAGGCAGAGAGTTATGTAACAGCCAAATGTCAGTCAAAATGACCTCAGTTCCAGTTATCTAGGACCACCTTTGTTACCCCCCATTACTGTCCTAATACAGACCTCTCCAATTCCATGAGATTATAGTCCTCACTATAACATGCCCCTCACTTGGAACTTACGGTATCTTTTGTCTTTTTACCTTCCGAATTCCATGCGGCTGCAGCTTTCTTTGGTGTGGCCTGTCTCCTTATAAAATTGCACTTTTAATAAATCTTACCTTTCCTAAATCTCACTGATTAGAAATTCTTTGCTGCATAGGAGAAAAGAACAGAGGTATGCCTCTAGGCTACTGGGGCATAATGGATTTTAGATCATCCCAATGGTAACAGAAGTGTGTGTGTGTGTGCACGCACGCGTGTGCGCGCGTTTGCACACACGCACGCACGTAGAAAATATTTCTAAAAAGATATAAACAAATTGGTAACAGTAGTTGCTGACTAGGGTTAACTCTGAACATAGGCCCTCCACAAACTCAGAAGGCTTATAGGTGCCTGGCCAGCAGCCAAGGAAGGCACTACACCAAGAGCTTTTGGCAATGCCTACTCCCATGGATGTTATCTGCTCCTGTAATGGAGCAGCATAACTTGCTCCCATCCGAGAATGTGGCTCTTCCCCAATGAGATAACCCCTCCCTCTGCTTGTGGGCATAAAAAATTCTGCTTGCTCTTGGTCAACAGCATTATTCTTGCAGCTTCCACCAGCCACTGCTGAAGCTTCCCTGTCTTGTGAGTAATAAGTGGCATTTCTCACCAATAGACAGTTACTTAATCAACTTTAAATTAAATTACACTTTCCCAATTACACTAGACTTGAGAGATTAAAATAACCTAGTCGTCCCAGTAGTTCCAAAACATCCAAACCCAGGAGCAAGTTCCAGGCTCGGGGTTCCTGTGTTACAGAGGGAACTAAGGAACTGAGACAAAGACAGTGGTGGGTTGATAAACTAGCTCTCTAGAGATTTAAAAAAACACCCTATTTGTAGATTTTGATTGTATCTGTGGTGTAAATACTCTCCATCATGGACAATTTCAAGTGAATGATGATTTTACGAGAATAAGCTCAAAAATTAGCTTCAGTGAGCTGATATGAGCTGGCCTCAAAGCAAACCACTAGACACAGTGAGAAAGTAGCCTACTTTGCATTGTAGACTTTTTGGTACAATTTTAATTTCTGATGCTATACCCAAATTATTTAAATGTAATAATAAATTTTTAAATTTAGAAAAATAATCATGCTTAGATTGTTGTGCTCCTTTACCCTTCTCTTCTCCAAGAAGAGTTTTGGTTTTTCTTCCTTGCAAGTGCTTATTCTACTGTCCTGAACATGTTCAGGAGACTTATCAATGTAGTCTTGTTCAAAAAAACACAATATTTGTAACCTCTTTATATGTAAGGAAGGAAGCTACCTCCTAAGTGTAGAATCTGAAGGAATGTTCCAGCCAGAAAAGAGCCATCACCAAAAAGTTGCTGCTGAAACCAGGACGCACAGCTTTAAACACAAAAGCCCAGCTTCCTCGCAGCTGTGTGGAATCCTAGTGCCTCTGTAGGTCAGAATGCGACCATGCCAAATAGATGCTTTTGTCACACCAGCCCACCTAAGAGAAAGATGGCTGCAGCAGAATTCATCAGCATACCCACGCCCCCACCACCACCTCTGCCTCCCCAAGTGAAGCCCAGACTGGCTAGTGAGGAGACCACTGGCACTGCCAACTCAAAAGATTCCTTCTCAAATCACTCTAAAAGCCGTTTTGCATCAATCCTCAAGTCTGGCTTTTGTTCACAACTGGGTTCTATGTGTTTCTGAGAATTTTGTCTCTAATTTTAGCCTCCTCTTTGTTGAACTAACTTCAACTTACTCTTCAGTTTTCAGACAAACTATTTCTCCTTAGACTGTTTCCTCTGTTCTAAGGTCCAGTCTCACCCTCCCTTATTAATCACTTATCATAGCTGTCGGTTTGTTTAACATCTGTTCCCCGCCCCCAGCTAAGTGTAATGCCTGTCTCATTTATAGGCATATTCCCAAAACCTTTCACAGTGCCTAGCACATATTAGGCACTCAATGCATGTTGGATGAATGAATAAGTTATGAAATCTTCAAAGGACAACCAATATAAAGAACATTTTATTTGGAGACATCTTAAACACTATTTTTCCTTCATTTTCCATTAAGACAGAAACTCTCTTCAGGGAGGCAGACGGAGAAGAATCACCTGAGGCTACATTAAGTGTGGATTAAGACAAAGCCAACCACTTTGCATTCAAATGCTGCAGAAACACAGATTATGCCCTGGGAGAAACCACATATTGGCTACCTGAGTCTACTGACAAGGAGCAGCTCCAGGGCAATGCATTTCAATTGCTTTGAAAAATGGATAAATTCCATTACATACCACCCACAAGGAAGATACCTCACTGATGAGCACTTCTAGCACGATAAAATCTAGTGTTGGTTCACAATGCTCTGCTTTTTAGCTTCGGTAGGTTTTCATGGAAATTCTATAATCGATTAGGTTGCTCAAATTCACATTGTTCCTCTGGTTTTGTTTTGGAATTCTTTAAATACCCAGTAAATTGGCTCTTTGTAAAGCAACTCAGTCAGCTCTTATCCAGTTTGACATCTGAGTAGGTATGGCTAAGTATGTGTATATGTGTGTGAGTGTGTATGTGTGTGTGGGGGGGGCGTGAGGTGGAGGCTTTGTTTATTGGCACTTATTGCCCCCCTGGAAGTTTGGGGGTGGCTTCTACCATATCAAAGAAGTACACATTGATAATATGGCCTGGCAGCAATCAGATACACTAAGATCTAAGAGCAAATGAAAGCAGAGCAGGATTGTTCCCAGTCACCAGATATTTAGCATACCGCAATAACTAGGTCTAGCATGTAGGGCTAAATGGAGAGGCCACACCAGAGGACAGATGCTTTGTTATGTCTCCATGCTGTCCCCTCGTGGTTTGCTGCTCATTTACACCCTCCTTGGATCTAACCAAGAATTAAGAATCTACCTGAAGGCATAAATATTCAAGATGTTAGATCTGGACTGAGCCCAAATCCTAGCATAGAAAACAGGAGGTTTCCTACTGTTCGGGGAAAAAAAAATCAAAACTGATAACATGTGAGACCACAGTATGAGGAAAAGCTCTGATACTGAGTTTTACTTCTCAGGTTACTAGAGACTCTTGGGACCGCAACAGCCTGACTGATTTGTCAGATGATCCAAATGGCCAGAGACAAGGAAGGCCTACAGAAGTGGGCCATAGAGGAGGCATAGTTCTGAGAGGGTAGAGAGTAAAGTGACTGGGAGATAGAGTGTACGAGACCGGGGACAGAAAGAGAAGCTTGTTTCAGATCAAATGTTGACCTCCAGAAACAGGCTTTAGGACTGGGTTTAATGATTCCTCCTGCTGGTTCTTACCTTAAACAATAATGCAGCCAAATTAAGCTAGTTTGAAAGGTTATGTTAAAATTAATAACACTGCAGCTTCTATGTTTGACTAATGGCAGAAAGCAGGAACAGTGTCTGGAAAATAAGTTCTCCTTTTCTCTAGATTTTCAAAGAAGCAATAAATTCAATGGTAAAAAAATATATATATATATATATTTGTAAGAGATTGGGTCTACTGCAAAGAATGAAGCAATTTTGTTAAATACCAGAAAGGCTACCTAGCTGAATAGGTATACACTTTATGGATTTTGCATAATGTTACCAAGTAGAGAACTTTGGAATGGCTTAAATCATTTCCGTGCTTCTTGGGAGCATTTAGTGCTGAGCAGTCAGGGATGAGTGTGCCACCTTCAGCCTCACCCCACTGGACCTTATACCCTCTTCATGCCTTTCCCCATGAGGCAAGCAAACACTGTCATGACCATTTTGGGGTTCACTTCAACCAGGTCTTCTGGAAGGGCATACACTCTGGCTCCAATTTTTCGAGCCATAGAGATGGCATACCTGAAAAGGAGAAAAGAGGAAGAATGAGGAGAGCCAGAGCAACAAAAGTATCATAGGTATAGCCATTATATATGCTATATACTACTATATACTATATACTACATTCTGTATATAATACAGAACTCACTCCTGGTATGGCTAAAGCAATTCACTGGCATCCTCCCACTTTTTGGGGTAAATCTTGGCTTGACAAAGCTCCTGACTTCATCAGACTTGCCGTCTAGCTTACTAAATTTATTATTAGTTCTTAGAGGTCTTCCTAGCTCCTGCCTCTTTTGATGCCTACATCATGAGTATTGTCTGAGGCTGTATGGAAGTAGAAAAAGCCATGAAACTGAATAAGAAAGTCTGCAGATTATATTTCAACTACAGAAACATATCTGCAAGGAAAAAAAAAAAAAGAAATGCATTTGTAACCTTATGCACGAATCCTTCTATTTCTTGTCAATTCCAACCTTTATACACATATACATGTATTTATTTATGTTGTTATACTATTAAAATAGCCAGAGTATTATATTACACATTTTTCACATAAAATGATCATAGCTGCATCTGAACATTTTTGCTCTATTTATAATTATATGAAGATAGTTTTTATTAACTGTAATCTATTTTCAAATAAGCTCACATTATTATCACCTGTCAGTTCTTCCATTAACTTCATTTATTATCTGGGAACTTCTTGCAATGACTACTCCAGAGATTTTCCATTCTACCCAAGACCTCATCACTCCCTCAGCTCCCCTAAAATAACTTTAGTTTTACTTTATAAATCAAATTAAATTAAGAACATCACGCTGGAATAGTCCACCTTCTTTCTTATCCATCCCTTGATCACTTCCTTTATATTCATTATTAATAAAATAAAGTATATTTTCAATAATAAAATCTAAAGGGAAAATTGTTGAAAATTAGAAAATAGAGCTTTAAAATATCACGATCTTGACATCATAAGCATTTTTTTTAGGATTTTGTATAATTCCTTTTACCCATTATTTAAGAAATTTTGTATCTTGTCCTTATAGGATAGTGCTTAGGAGCCTGAACCCTAAAGTTGGACTTTGAATCTTAGCAGAACCAGTTAATAATTGTAAAACCTTGGGCAAGTTCCTTAAACCTAATCACAACTCTCTTGAACATCTAGGCTCAAGGTCTTTTCAGGGTCTTCTTTTTTTTTTTTTTTTTTTTTTTTAATTCTAGGTCTTCATACATGCTCTTCTATCTACTTGGAGTATTCTTATTTCCTTCACCCGTCTAGCTCCTTCTTACTTGTCCTTTCAATCTATCTCAGCATTGATGTCATTTTCTCTGCAAAGCTTCAGTTTCCTTCCTATCCCCTTCATTAGCACCATGTATTCCCCCTTCCATACCATCCATCACACTCTATTTTAATTGCCATTTAATTATTTATATTCTCTCCATTAGACTGTGCTAAACATCAGCATACCAGGAACACAGGTCTTAAACCGGGAACAGAGAGAAGGGTACTATTGAGGTTGATATAAAAAACCTTGTCACCTCAAAAAGATATGTCATCTATCCCTTAGCACCTCCGATTCTGACCTTATTTGGAAATAGGGTTGTTTAAGATGTAATTAGTTAAGATAAGGTGATGCTGGAATAGTATAGGGTCCTAATCCAGTATGACTGGTAACCTTATAAGAAAAGAGAAAGAGATGCAGATAAACACACAGAGGAAAAACAGCCATGTGAAGTCACACAGGGGAGAAGGGCATGTGAAGATGAGGGCAGAGATTGGAGTGATGTATCTATAAGCTGAGGATTGCTGGCCAACACCAGAAGGCAGGAGAAGGGTATGGGATAGATTCTTCCCCTCAGGAGCCTCAGAAGGATCAAGCCTGCTGATAACTTGATCTTAGACTTGTAGCCTCCACACTGTGATAGAATAAATTTCTGTGAGGTCACCTTATTTGTGGTATTTTGTTATTGCAGCCTTAGGAAAGTAACACAACCTTCTCTGAGAAAGGTGTCTTTCTAGAGTAGAGGTCAGCAAACTTCTCATAAAGGACCAGATAGTAAATGTTTTAGACTTTGTAGGCTTTGTCACAACTGTTCAACTCTGCTGTTGTAGCAGAGAAGCAGCTACATAAAATAGATCAATAAATAAGCATGGCTTTGTTTCAATAAAGCTTTATTTATAAAAACAGACACTAGGCCAAATCTGGCTCACATACTGTAGTCTGCTGACCCTCACTCTATATGGTTAAAGAAAATGGCAGCTGCTTCCAAGCTGGTGAAGACTCTAGTCTTGAACCCCACCTTGCTCATTCATATCCATTGATATTCACAAAAGTGTGTTTATATTCAGACCTGCCACATACAGACTTTATTTAGGAAGTCTCCTATAGATTATGCTTAGAAAACTGATTGTATGAAACTATAGGCTTGCTTATCAATTGAAAGAATATTCTTGTTTTTTGGTCTTGATCCCTCTAACACTAGGAGACTTAAACTATTGTTGTATAATATCTAAAATAATGATGGGACACAATAAATCACGAGAAGAAAAAGCATTAATAGTGAAATTAAAGTGTTTGCACAGAGGCATGAGCAATAGACTTTATAGGTATCCAGTCACTGATTTGATCCTTCCTTTCCCGACCTCAGGTTTATTTACATACTTCGCATTGTTGAGCTTCTCTTCATCATTCAGGCTTTCTGTCTTCAGGAGGTCATAGTTAATGGAACCAGTTTGAATGGCATCGATAAGATCCAGAACGGGCAAACTGGTACTAATCTTCGGGTCCTGCACACAGAGAAAGGGTAGGTTTTATCAGTATGCCCCTAAGTTACTTCTATTTTGCTCAAGGAATGGGTGGTTCTTTCCTCTTAAATATGAAACATATATAGCATGGTCTGGAAAATGCCACAGTGTTGGACATATGGTGTTTCAAATTAACTGTAGTTACTGTAGAGGCATCAGTAGCTTCCCGGTGGCTTGTTAAACAGAGAAAAACCATTGTCTGCCAACAGGCAGGGGGTCATTCTCAAATAGTGAGTGAATGAAAGTACAACTAGAAAAAAAGCATAAAGTTTGAAATATATTTAATGTTTATGAGTAGAGGAAAGGATGATTTGAAAAAGAAACCATCAGAAAGGAGAGACCAAAAACATTAGGAAAAACCTTGCTTCATTTTGCGGGGACATTTCAGAGGTGATGGGCAAGGACAGTGATGAGAGTTCAGTTGGGCAGGAGCTTCAGTAGATGCTCCTTTCTTGGGGACCTCAAGGAAAGAAAAGAGTCCATAGGTCTGTTCTCCTCTCTCTTGGAGATCTGTGAATGTAGAGATGGAGAGGCAACTGCTTGTCTCCATCTGAGCACAATCAAGTCCAAATACTTCATACCTTGAGGGTTCAAATCAAAATCAATTCCAAGCAAGAAACAAGGCACAAGACACCTGTAAGAAAGATGCTAGGTCTCTAGCATTGGTCCTCCGTATAGGCAGAAAAACATTTTTAAAAATGTAATGGCTTTATTTTTATTTACTCCTGAGTAACAAAGTTGAAATCAATATATAATCATAATCTAACTCCATCATTATCCTGAGTATCTATCTCCAGAGAAACTTTTGGTGAAGAAATACAAGGGAAGCAAAATGCAGGTATTTGAGTTTCACCTTCTTTCCTACTTTTTGTCCACAATCTTGTAAAGGTACTGACAGGCAGAGAAATGGCCAGCATCTGGAAGCATTCATAGATGAGGAGGGAACAAGGAATATTTCCACTATGGTTAATCAAGAGTGGGCTGTGTTCTTTTTTTTTAAGGATTTCACTTAAAAGCAATGTGCGATTAATTTGACATTTTCCTTCTATGGTCTTTTTTATTCAATTCTGAAATGATGTAGTGAGAAGGCAGGAGGAAGCGCAGAGCAGAACAAGGAACAAAAGAATTGTCAAACATTCCCAAAGGTGAGTCCTCAGAGAACACCCCAGAAGCCTCAGGGGAATGTAATAGGATTCAGGTACAGGTAGTTACAGAGAGATGCACTCCTGGACTATTTAACTAGTCATTTCACAGTAGTAGTTAAGTGACCTGTAGATATACTCTGTTCTACAACCTCATCTGCAGATAAAAGATGCTTTCTCCTCAATGATGGACTATCACCTGGAATCAATAGCCCTAACCTCAGAAGTTAACTTGAACTCCAGTTTCTTCACTTATAAAATGAAGAAAACAGTAAAGTTGACTTCATAATGTCTGTGAAGATGAAATGAGACATTACAAAAAAGGAGCCCCTGGTACTCAGAGTGCATTCCATGTGCCCTTTTCTGCTCTTTTCCTCCACCTTTCCAAATATCTTTCTGGAAAGAACTTGCTTATGTCTGTCACCAGCCTTTGCTCCTATCCCTGCTCAGCAATCTAGACTGAATGGTAAACTGGAAGGGGGACAGAGGTAGCTGTTATCTGGGATGAACTCACTAGGAATGGGCACTGTTTGTATAGCCCAACCCAGAGATAACTTCTGCCCTTTTTTGAGAGATTTTAATTTTTTCTTTATTTTAGAGCAGAAGGTTGATATTGTAAAATGCCTCACCGACCCTGGTAATACAACTCTGAAAGGGTTCCTTCCCCCAATCTTGACCTTTAAACCACAAAAATGTAGTTAAGATGGCATAAACGTTAAAATATGGGTCAAGAGCACAGGTCCCTTGGGGAAGGATCCAGTTAATGTATGAAACATGAGCTAAGAAATTTAATATAAGGTAATGCTATTATTAATAAAAATGGGATTTGGATATAAGTATACAACTGCTTTTTCTCAGAAAATACCAAATGGGAGATCTTTTAGCATTTTCCATTTCGCCATCGTAATGTTAACAATCTGAATCATGGAGCTGTACAGATATAAAAAATGTTATCATATTTTATGGTACTTTGGAAGAACGATGCCTGAAATGGTGTGTAAAAAATGATGGTTTTTAAAAATTAATTATTACAAGAAAAAGTGAAAAGAAATTTGTCAATGAAATTGTTAGGCAGCTAGACAGACATGAGCAACAGGGGATTAAAAGAACAAAGGGCCAGCCCAGAGATCTCCCTTAAACACCCATTTTATAGTTATAAATCACCCCTGCATGCTAAGGAACAAAGGAATGAAGGGCCATAAACCAATAGCTGGTTAAATTTGGCTGCAAGCGCCTGTGCCATCAGTCCTCCCCTAACTTCCTTGTGACCTAGCCTCATTTTACCATCTTTAAAATATCATGCCCATGCCTGGAAGTTCATGAATCTAATTATAATAGACTGAATTCTGAGTAACTGCATGCACAGTAAGCAGAGAGTTATATAACAGCCAAATGTTGATCAAAATGACCTCATGTGCCAATCATCTAGGAATGTCTTTGTAGCATCCCCATCATGGCACTAATATAATACAGACCTTCCCACTTCATTGAGGTCATAGCCCTTACTGTAACCTGCTCTTCTCTTGGAGTATACTTTAATCATGCCTTTTGTTTCAATGTGGTAATAGCCATTTAGGTGCTTCTTCCTTAAAATGTACTTTTAATAAATCTTACCTTTCCTAAATCTCACTGAGCTATAATTCTTTGCTGTGTTGGTGAAAAGAACTGGGGACTCCCAGTGTTACCAGGGAAATTCTGGAGTTCAGATCACCCCAAATGGTAACAAAACAGCTTATGAACATCAAAACAATAATGGGTCATTCAAGTAAAATTAAAACTGCATGGGGAGTCTCAAATCCCTCACAATAAAGGTCACTTTAAAATGTATGTAGAGAGAAGACAATAACTGTAAGCATAGATCTCAGATGGCCACAAGCAGTAGACCAAGAATTTTACCTTGAAACTAGAGATAGATGAATTTTTCTCTGCTTCCTTCAATGTTTCATTCACCCAGTTGATAATAATGTCATCATTGACCTTCTGCCCACCTCCAATTTCTTCCAGAATATTCAGTGTGTACCTGAACAAAATCAAGAATGATTTCTGGAGAAAAGTTGCTGAAGAATTCAATATCACAGAGAGAAGCAAGGGTAGAAACTGTTATTTTCTTTCTAGGTATGCCCCAGGAGACAGCCTAGACACAATACTTTAATGGAGGGGAGGAAAAAAATACACACACACACACACACACACACACACACACACACACACTAGTTACTTTTAGAATGCCTTAAAATGTAACTTTATGGTCGTTAGAGTAAGATGCAGAGCAAATATCTTCTTTTAAGCAGTATTGCTCTGGGTAGGAAGAGAAAGCAGATGAAAAAGAAGCAAGGGAAGGATAGTGAACCAAAAGATTTGAACCAGTAATGCTTTTTTTTAAAGGAACCATAAAAATCAAGGAATAATTCAATATTATAAAAGTCTAAATAGCCAATGTATTGAAGGAAAAATATAAGACATTTTCCTTCTTATATCGTAAAAGCAGAATATTAGGAATACCTCACACTGAAGGTCACTTTAAATAGAAGCCAACGTTAATCTCCAGTCTGAGAGTAAGAATTACTTTAGATACATACTGTTTCTGGGAACTGAGTTGGAAAACATTCATTAAGAAGATGCTTTAAGCTCTTAAAATTTCATGGAACAGAGAAGTCTCCCCATTCCATAAAGCTACTCCCTCCTAAAGGGGAAACACACAGAAGAAAGCCAAGCAGTTGAGCAGGTTTGTTGGCCTTAAGTTTCAGTCCAATAAACCCAAGAAAGACCTTCAGGGCTAGGGTTTTAGTGTGTTACTGTTCATTCTGAAACTCAAGTACCCTGCCATTGAGTATAATCTAGAGGGAGGGCCTACCTAAATGAGGTCATCTTCCAGTTGGGTGCCCAGGATTCTGCTTACAAAATCCATTGGGCATCCTCTTTTAGTTACTGTTTCTATGGAAAACACAATTCTCCCATAATTTTTCACATGGATTTCAAGTTTAATCTCTGAAATAGGAATGATACCCTGCTTCCTCCAGGTTATAGCACCTTCCCATTATTATAGGTGGGCAGGAAAAGGGCTCTGCAACTTGACCTGTATAAAAAAAATCATGTTCACCAATCTGGCATCAAAGTCTTCTTAATTATACATCCTCAGACTCCCTCAAATTGACTGGCTTCTCTTCATTCTGCCTCTCCTCCTCATAGTACTACCTTTCTAAAGTACAGTTCCAGTCATGTCATTTGAAGTGACTCTCCATGGCCCATAGAATACAGGTAAAATTTCTTAGATTGGTACATGAGGCCCTTCATGTTTTGGCCCTAGTATCTCTTTTCAATGAAGCCCTGGTTTCTTATTCCCTCCTCTATTCCCAGCCTTATCCCCATGCCCCTCATGGACATATACACTCATATTTTAACCTCACAGAAACATTAGTAGCTCCCCTACCATACCATGCATGATCCTGTCCCCTGCCTCCTTGCCTCTGTGACTCAGCTATGTTCTCTGGCAAACAATTTTTAATTCTTTGAACAATTCAGAGCTCAAGCATCATTTTTTCCCAACCCATACAGTGTATTAATCATTGTTACAATTACTTCTAACTTGTTTCCCAGAACTTTTGATGGAGTTTATGTGCACGTCTCTGTCTCTGCTCCCTTAGATCATGTCTATATATAGCCTGATAAAAACAAACTAAGTTTAATCTTCTAGCAGCTTCAGCAATCTCAGGACTTTATTTTCATTTCTCTTTGTCAAGAGTCCCAGCCTGCTTTGTTGACACTCTCAAGTAGACGGGAGCAGAACTTTCTGACCAACTTCTTAAGCTAGGGAAAGAAATGGCACAGAGGAAAAGCTCACCTTTATACAAAAGTCTATATTTGAAATTTTCTTAAAAAGCCACTAAAGGACAGGGAAAAATGCAGAAAATTGCGCAGGCAGACAAATGCATTCAGAGATTCAAGAATAGCCCTTCAATGGCACAGAGTCCTGGCAAGCACAAAGTTGTCTTTCTGCCACCTCAAGGGATATGCAGATGTTTAAAATGGAGTCAGATACCTGCTTATAAATACAATGGCAAAAACAAAGGGAAGAAAAGATAGAATATAGAAATTGGCCTGTGTCTACCTGTGATTTTCCTTGTGAAACACTCTAATATTATCAAACGTATTTTGAGGCGACTGTGCTATTATTAAACGGAACCCTCCAGACAAGATGCCAGTACCACTTGTGTTTGCAAAACTGTGCTGTGCTGAAAGCCCTCTGTCAAAATGAAACAGCGTTATGAGCCCTAGCTTCAGTTAGTGCCTCGTTCAACAAAAGAGGATTGATGAGGTGTACATGCGTGGTACCAGATGGGCTGCGGGCATTAACTTGTTTGCTTTCCTGACTTCCAGTACTTATTTTATCTAACATTTGAACCAGAAGGACAAACCTCAGTGTTTTGTTTTTCAAAGACCTATCTCAAATTCACTGTTCGCAACTCGTTTGATTTGGGGAGAATCCCCTCATTTACCTGCTCAGACTCTGTTCACGTGCTGGAGTCTAACCATCATTGCTATCTGCCAGCAGCCTACTTGTTTCAGGCTTTCACCTCCAAATTTCTACACGCACTATTTATCAGCTTTTCAATTTGAGAACAATTTCCAAGCTACTAAAGTGGAAAGAGAAGTTTAAGCACACATCTCTCATTTGTTCTTGGAGGAAAAGATGACATGCCATTTATTGCCCAGATAATAACCAAATTATTAGCATATCTGTGGAATCCAATGAAATAAATTCTAGCTAGAACTGGCTCTAAATTTAATAGGTTTGTTAATGTGTAGCATACAGAGGAAAAAAAAGTTCCTTCTGGTGGCATTTGCAAAATCACCAGTTCACAGTCCTCAACAGTAATGTATTTCTCTCTCCACTTTCTTACATGTGCAATTCTAATATAGTAAACACTCATGAGAAATATGACTTATTAACCAGGTCGCAACAGCAGCAGCAGCCATATATACATCAGGCATACAGTATTACTTTGGGCCACATTTTTTATAAAACTTTTATAACAAAGATCATATTACAAGGTGATTTTCAGATATTATGAAATTCAAAATTAGAATAGAGTTGGCCTCAGTTTTTTTTAACCATTAAAACAGAAAATATCAAAGATTATTTTATATTCAAACCAATAACTCAACTTAGCTTTTGCAACTAAAAAGACTTTTGCTTTGGTTTTTAATGCAATCAGTCTCAAAAGCCAGTCTGTTAAGAATTAAAAACACATGTGAAAGACAGTAGAGAATAGCTCAAAAATAGTTTCTGAAAATATACTGGTGAGAATGATCCTTAATAACCTTAGGTAATGTTCTAGATACAGGAAGTAAAATAGAAGATAAGAGATGAAGTTTCTTTGGGTCTGGAGTTTTCTGTGCCAATGGAGTTTTATGAGTCCAGCCTTCAATCTTCAAGGAGACTCCAGATTAGAAAGGGGTAGCAGAGCACTATACTTACTAAAGTAAATGTGAATTGGGTAGTGAAATCTATTATAATCACTTCTGATTATACTACAGCACCTGGAAACATTGAAATAATTACTTTGAGGACCATTATAAATATAAAGATCTACAAACGGTGGCCTGGGAATAAAGCTGATGTGTCACTGCCATTACCTTGTTAGACATAAGAAAATGTGATACATGGTTTCTGGAGCTTACTTCCAGGTAGGAAAATGAATTAAGTCACACTAACATAAGTTCTAATTAAGTGATGTAAGACTTCTGCCTCATCAGAACTATCAATAAAAGAGGAAAGAGCAAAGTATTTAAAAATAAACAATTTTATACTTATAGATTTGTTCTCTAAAATTCTTCTAAAACTACTTTTGTACCAAAAATTGCTTATTTTTCTTACAATTTATTTTCTATTTGTATATCTTACTATATTCCACTATTGTTTAATAATATCATCATGTAGCTCTCATATTAATTGAGTTTATATTCAGCTCTAAAAGCTATTTAAAGTTTTCTTTTAAAGAACTAACAGAAAATTCTGCTTCTGGCCATGATGGAGTAACAAAGACAAGATTTACCCTTCTGCTTTAAACACCTAATATGCAATGAAAAAAATGCATGAAATAATGTCGTTTAGACATTGGAGAACTGGCAGTGCAAAACAGTGGTCCTTGAAAGAAGGAAAACAAATGTGGTGAGCCCTAAGATTGTCCCAGCTGCAGTGCAGGGAGAGAGAACCTAAAGAGAACACGGCAATTCCCCTGAGTTGAAGGGAAGGATTGAGAACTCAAGGAAGCTAAGGGCCTAGAATTTGTGAGACAGAATAAGGGAGCTGCCTATAAAGGACAGAGTCATCTAGAAAAAAAATTCCAGAGATTTTCAGAGGGTTTGCCTCAAGTCATTAGCTGAGTACTCTCAGTGAATGCATGCAGTGCCAGAGGCCAGGAAAAGAACTGTCATAAATGAATGAGCACAACAATAGTTGGAGCTCACATAGGGCTAGAAATAGTTCAGTTCCCACCAGCTGGAGTGGAAGAACATTATGATACACAGAGAGTCAAGTAAAGTACTCAGAAGAGATAATCTGAGTATTGAGATACAAAATTAGCTCAAGATTAATTAAAATTTTAAGTAATCCTCAAAAGGATCACCCATGTTTAAGGAACTTAACTACATCCCAGGACAAAATTCAAGAATATTTAAAGGAAAACAGAAATATCCAGCACACAGCAAGGTAAAAATTATAATATCTTACATACAATAAAAATTAGGATGCATGTAAAGAAGCAGGGAAATATGACCCATAATGAGGATAAAAATCAATTAATAGAAACAGGCCTATTATGTAATTATGTTCTATATGTTCAAGAAGGTGGAGGAAAAAACTATGGGAGATGCCAAAAAGACCCAAATCAATTTTTTATGCATGAAAACTATAATGTCTGAGATAAACATTATATATACTGGATGGGATTGTTGGATGATTAGACACTACAGAAGAGAGTAGTGAATTTGAATACAAAGCAATATAAATTATCCAAAATGCAGTGCTTAGAGAAAAAACATGACACATAGAGAATAAAAATAAGTAGAGCATCCATGAAATCTGAAGCAACTTCAAATGATCAAATATGTGTGTACTTGGAATCTTCCCCCAAACAGGAATAAGTATAGAAGACATATTTGAAGAAATTAAGTTAAAATTATTCCAAATTTCATGAAAACTATAAACCCACAGATTCAAGATGCATAATAATCCTCAAGCATGAGAGACATTAAAACATACTATAACCAAATTACTTAAAATAAGTAATAAAGAGAAATCTTAAAAGAAGACCAAGGAAAAAGGCATATTACATACAGAAGAACAAAGATAAGAATGACAACAGATTTATCATTGGAAAAAAAATACAAGCCAAAAGACAGTAAACACTATCTTTGAGAAAAAATTATGAGCCTAGAATTCTACACTCAGATAAAATACCTTTCAAAAATGAAAATAAAATATAGAATTTTTCAGACATGTAGAAGCTGAATTAATTCCTCAGCAGCAGATCTGCACTATTAGGAATATTTTACATAGAAAGCAAATGATACCAGATAGAAATCTGGATCTATACCATAGAAGAGTATCAGAAATGGCAAATAGGTAGGTAAATGTAGCATATTTCTCCCTTATTTTGAAAATCCCTTTTAAATATAATAGATTGTTATTAATACATATCAATTAAAAGTAAAAGGCTGGAAAAAGATATGTCATGTTAACATTAATCAACAAGAAGTTGGAGTTTCTATATTAATATCACAGAAAGTAGATTTCAGAGAAAAAAATATTACCAGCCATAAAGAAGTTCATTCCATAATGAAAATGGGGCTGATTAAGAGGACAAAACAATCTAAAATATTCATTAACCTAATAACAAGAGTTTCAAAATACCTGAAACATAATTGATAGAACTGAAAGAAAAAACAAGAAAAAAAATTTTAAAAATCACTCTTTTGGTTTCAAGCTTAGCTTAAAATATAGTTTTACTAGATTAAATCACATTCCTAAAAATGTGCTGGTATTTTCTAAGTTAATAATACGCAATAAAAATCCTTTCCTCTGAGTTGCATTACCTTCTCATTAACTGCCAAATCAAGGCCAATGTTAGAGTGCGGTTTCCTTCATTGAGATCTTGTCCACCAATGCCAACCAGCGAAAACTTAGCTTGATTCTTCCCCAACTCCACTGCATAGTTACAATTCTCAAGCTGTTAATGAGGAAGGACAATAATCTAATGTCATTATCTCTATGGTGATAAATACCAGATAAAATAAGAATAGAAATAAAGACTCAAAATGAAATAAATGTGGTCAAATTGAATGATCTCTCAGTCTCACATGGTTCTGAAATTATAGGATTCTAAATTAGTCAAAGAAATTTCCACCTTTTCTTAAATAGAACCTCTCATTTCCACCAAAAACTGTTCATAGTGTCCTCTTAAATACAAAACCAAAATGAATTCATCATTATGAACATTTTCATGGCTATATTACACTACATAAATAAAGAGCCATGTTCAGTTACCTGTTCATAATATTCCTAAAAAGCTGAATTCATAGAAATATGATATGGAAAATCTGAATTCTCTATCCTATATGTACATAGTGAACTGACATGTGGGACAGGTATTTCTGTGGTTAGATCATTGAGTCACAGAGATGAGAAATGGTTAGAAATGTTTGTGCCAACCCTGTTGCTACTTTTATAAAACAATGTGTTCTCACTGTGTTGATATTAGACAAACTATTTGTATGAGTCAAACTGTCAATACAAAGCTCCAGTTCTTCAGAAAATTAGAATGAGGATCCTGCTGGGGAAAAAGCTACGCTGCTTGCTCTATGTTAACTGAAATTTTCCCATCACATTGTTTCAAGACCTCTAACGTGGAATTACATATAAGTAATCAACAGAAATAATGGACTTGCTTTAATAAAACTATTTAGGTTTCTGATTGCTCTACTGTAATTTAACCCCTAGATAAACATTATTTATCTAAGTTTGGCCTCCTGATAATGTATGCACAGGGTGGTCTTGCAGGCTTATAACTTTGCCGAACTATTGGAACATCAGAAGAGTCATTACCTTCTTCATATTGCCTCCCAGTTTGGGGTATGGTGGTTTGTTTACTCTGTTCCAATCAACAGGGACTTTAATCTTTTCATAGAGCTGGAAGATGACCAGGGCATCTGATAAGTCACTGAACAAAAACAAACACAAAAGAATTCTCAGGTTGCTGACATTGATAAAGGGCCTACCGAAGGCCAGGAACTTCTTTATATATTAGCTCAAGGAACGTTCACAACTTGGCAAAATTGATATTAGCAGTTCCATCTTTTGAGGTGAAAAAACTCTGACTCAGACATTGAGGGTACTTACTTGAGGTATCCCAGAGGACTCCCACTACGCCCATCAGCCAAAACACATTGCATCCGGGGAAAGAAACGTGACTCTAATAAATGGCATAGAAAACTACCACAAACTTAACATTTATTGTTTTGCCTGCTTGTGAGCAGATTATATAGGCTGGTAACATGTAGTACATTTGTCCTTTTGCTGGTTTATGATTTTGTAGTAAACATAGAGCAAGGTTGGTGTATGAAAGCGAGTTTCTCAGCTGAACATCCGACATCTACAGGTCACTTTGGCACTTTTCTCCTTTCTCATCAAGGTACACATATTTTGTGAAGTGAATTGAACACCACAGCAGTATTTGGAATCCTGAGGATCTTTCAAGGTCTTGGTGTCTCACATTAAGGATGAGCCCCCAAATATTCTTACCTGTATAAATGATTGACTCGAGGGTTAATGCCCAGGGAATTCATCCAATTCCTAAATGTTCGTTCTTCTCTTGTCTCACCTAAGTTAATGAAGACTGGTTACCTTTAAGGCCCCTAGAAAAATATGCCTTATCAAAGTTAAGTAAAGAGGCTGTAATAAAAACTGAAGTAGAATGAAAAAACCCTAATGAATTTAGATGAGGGTTGCTATTCTGTGTTAATTTTTTCCCATTTTGATTGAAGAAATATTTCTATGGCATCTATTAGAAGTGTGCAAGATCTTGTGTAGGGAAACTGTTCAGAGTTGGCCCTCAAAGGCTTACATTCTTTCTGAAAAAACAAGACTTTTAGGCATCAAAGAGAGATCATGCAAGCTTGAAGGCTAACATAGGAAGTAGATACATTTGCTATTTGAGTTGAGATAGGGGAAGAGAAAAGTATGGGCTAAATTTGGAGGGAGTGGAATTTGAGCTTCACCTTATAGGGCCAGTAAAATCTGGATAGTAAAGAGGAAAGGGGAGAGGATTTGGGGGAATGGTAAGGGATGGGAGTAGGAGACAGCATAAATATGAACACAATGAGAGTGATAGGCAAGGTCTTATTAAAACCTTTAGGAACTGACTTTTCAGGCATCCGTGTGGCACAGTACACGGAGATAAGGCTATCTAGTGGCTGGAACCAAAATCAGGGATCTTTGAGTGTGAGGTAGCAGATCTAGGTTGATATATTAGATAATGTCAGTCATTATTATTTTTTTTTATTACTACAACAAGTTCTTGAGCAACGTAAGAGATATCATGAAAGTAGTATTGTTATGTTCCTGGCAACAGTGTACAGAACTACTGGAAGGCAATATACATAAGGATAATGTTTGACACTAGCACATAGGCACATTCAAACACTTGATGAATGGAGGAGTAGGCCCCTACAACCTATTGAAATAATTGGTGTTTGATTTAATAAGAGTCCAGAAGAGCAGAAAGGAAAACTAACAATTGAAAAGCAATTATGCAGGAAGAATTATTAGTATTTGCGAATTCAATACATTTAAGGGTAAAGGAGAGGAAGATATCAAAGTGAAACCCAGAGTTTTGGTGACTGAAGAAGAAGAAATGGTATGATTAATGGAAATGGAGACCTTCTAAAGAAGAGCTGATGAGACGAGGGGTATAGTAGAAAGACAATGAGGGGAGGGAAAATGATCAATTAATTCTATTTTGTATATGCTGAATTTCAAGTGATAGCTAAAGATCCAAAGGAGGATGTTCTAGAGTAGCTGGACATGGGTGATTAGTAGGCTTGATACATGTATTTGGAATCAATAAAATGCATGGACCCCTGACCACAATTTATCAAATGATACAAATGTAGCAGTATTGGAACACAGATTGATTTTGTACTTCCAGATAGAATAAAGCATTGCAGAAAAGGATCAACCAATACTTTAAACCTGGATTTCCTTTCTTTGGTGATATTCATTTAATATTAATTTTGTTTTGATTTTTCAGTTTTAAGATTGGGACTAATTCATGATGGGGAAAAAAGAGTAAACATCTCCGGCAATTTTACCTGTCAGAAACTGACTAAAGCTATATGCTTTTTATTCAATCTTAGAGCACTAACCCCCCATATATAATAGTCAGGGATTCTGCCTGATAATATGATTGTGTGCCTCCCATAACCTAAATCTAAGAAATAAAATCCCTAAAACCTTAGTAAGCACCTTCTAGCATAATTAAATATCATTTTTAGATGAGGAGTGGCTGTAATTTCTTGCCTCTAGAAATTAACACTCAGTCCATTAAGTACATAAATTAGGTTTTTGGAACTCAGGATTTATTTCATCTGATAATTAAATGCATTGTCTTGCCTAAAACAATTGTGATAATGGATGAAGCCCATGTATTATGGATGTGATATAACAGTATTCGATTATTCCTGCTTGGGGGTAATTGACCTGATTAATCTATTTATTATTTTTGTTATGTACCAGAGAATTGATGACCTGTTTGCAAATCTTCCCTGACATGTGAAGGGTTTATATTTGCTTAGGAGGTGATTTTGAATTGCCTAGAATTGCAAATGTCTTTCCAAACTCTTAATCAACTGACTTTCAGTTACCTTCAAGAGCCCCCAAGTCGATGTCCTGGTTCTCTGGTTTATGCAGGGCAGGATATCTATTAAAAAGGTTGGCAATGAAAGCCAAGTTCAATTTGGGGTTCCCTCGGACAACATCTGTGGCTGTGACAAACTGCCTGCAGCCCAGCCTCTCTGCTTGCTGCAACATACATTCTGCCCTCTGGATGTCATCCTTCTCCTGCGACAAAAAAAGACATGTCAAGGCTGGGTCAAGGCTCTTCATGCATGAAGTAGACATGGATAACAGAAAAAGAAATGGAAATATTATCAAAATCCTTAGTATTTAACCTCAAATAGACATTTAATAATAGCTATTATTACTTATATTAGCCTGAACCAAAGTCAGAAAGTCACAAGTAAAAGGAATCTCAGAAGTTAAGAGTCCTATCCCCATATAGAACCATTTCAGATAAATGGTTGGTTGTCCTATTTTTAAAGATATTCAGTAGATTCTACAATTTATTATTTAAGTGTGTCTTAATTATTTTCAACCATTAAGCTTAATATTATTTCTTGCTAGACTTCATGAGATTTTTGTCTACCAAAAATGTTTATTTATTAAGTAATAAATTATACTCCTATTTTTAGTTCATCAAAGATATTTACAACTGCCAATAAGAACTTCTGATTAGTATAACCATCTTTCCCACACTGAGTTGGTATACTGGCAACTCAAAATATGTTGAGTTATTTAAGCTACATATTGTCACTAATAAGTATGTAATATCAATTTGGCTTTTGCAAACTTCAGATTGAGAACAACTCGCTGAACATTAAAAGTCTGTTCATGTAATTGGTTTTAGAGACTCTCCAGTCATTTGTAAAAAGACTCTTAGAAAACAAAAGTTTTGTTGAATTATGGTCCACAGTTCTTAGAGTACTTAAGAGCCTACGAAAACCAACTTCCAGGAAACAGAACTTTAAACTACAATTATTTCTTAATATGATGCTTTACTAGATAACACTATACATTATACATTTCATGAGATTTACTTCTCATTCAGGAATGAGTTAACTTTAATATGAACTCATTGGATTTAACTCTAATGACATCAAATGAGGCACAAAAATGGGTAAGGCAATTTCTCAAGATCAATATTAAAGTGGTAGCAAAACTGAAATTTTAACATTCAGACCTAGGTTGTACCATTTTTAAGAATGCCCAAACCAGACACTTCTAAGAACTCATATGATTCTGCCAAGTCCTTTTCTCTCAATCCCCTAGGTGAATTTTGGAGCTATCCTTGTTGTTTTAGGTATTGGCTCTTTGGCCATGAGCTAATTACTAGCTTCTCTGACCTTCAGTTTTCTCAACTATGTTTAACACTTACCTTAGTGATATTTGCAAAGATTAAAGACTGTTTATGCAACATGTCTCCTATAGTACTGGGCACACTGGAGGAACTCAGCAAGTGGGGATTTCTCTTTTTATTATTACTTGAGGAAAAGAGCCCCAGCTTTGGATCAAATGACTTCCAATAATCTGTCATGTGATCTTGAACATGTTAATTAACCCTTCTGAGTCTCAGTTTTTTTCATCTCTTAAAGTGAGAATTTATTTATTTGTATAAATACCCCATCTATTTCCAGAAATAATACTCAGGTACCTAAAATGGGAATAGTAATTCTTCTTGGTGCTGTAGAGCCTATTACATGATGGGACATATACACAGAAGAAGTACCTAGTATGGCGTTTAATTAGTATTAGTTTCTTCCTTTCCTTAATGTTCATTTCCAGATTTAATTTCTCATAATTATGATCCAAAACTGTTAATAGTTTTTAATAGTTTCAATAGGGCTTTAAGCAGAGATATTTAATCCTGAAATCCCAGAGGCAGGGTCATGCAGGTCCATAGAGCTGCCAACACAAAAGTTCTCTAAATACAACTTGGAACATGGCCTTACCCTTAGTCCTGACATGTCAATAACAACAGCAGGAATACCCTCTTCATCTCCTTTTGGAGCCACCTGTTCAAGCAGGTGGTAATAAGCCTTTGAGTCCTGTGAGAAATTAAGAAGTTACAATTTCAAATTACATACTTAGGATAACAATAATTTCCCAAAAGCAAATGTATTTCATTTCTTATTCAACTATCATTCAAGAATGCAACTTAATTAATAAATCTGGAAACATTCACTAATTTGAATTTTCTAATTGTCTGTTTATCTTCTCTATTTGCCTTCCTTTTTAAAAATGAGTATAACAATTAGATATACAGGACAGACACAAATGGTAACCCAAAGATGCAAATATTATTCTTTTGTCCTTAAGGAAGAAAAATAATTTACTTACATGTAATAAATTGTATGAAGGAAGATATATATTTTTATATTGCTGTAGAAGTCAGTCAGCTAAGGTTTAATTTCTTTTAAAGTGACAGAAAAAGGAAGCAGAAGTTTAAAGCAGAGTTTAAAAAATACATTTAAATGGAAAATCGGCAAAAGATTTTTAATAAACAGTCTTTATGTAAAAAGAGAGAGATATTAAGATGTACTTTAAGATGACAAGTGCATGTAATGTTTATCCAGAAGCTGGAAAATGTGGTTAAGTTTAGTTATAGCAGATTGGGTATAGATACTGAATTTTTATGTTTTCTTAGATTCTGAAAAGATACTTATTGACAAAAGAATTCTCAGAATCATAGTCTTGAAATTATAAATATATTCTCATTCAATGAAAGCATGCAGATTTTCAAGTAATTTATTTCAACCATATAAAGAAATTTTATTTCTCTTAAAGACTGAAAAATCAGCTGTTGTCATATATATATATATATATATATATATATATATATATATATATATATATATATATATATACCATATATTATATATATTTTAAACTAGGCAGGTCCTGGGGAAAACAGAGGTATACTCACCACCAGTGACAATAAAAAGATGAAAACAAGAAAATGCCAGCCATTGATGTTGCACTTGAGAAAACCAAATTTCGAGTTTTGTCTCTTTTATTTCTGCCTTCCCCTCCTCTTACTTTTCATTGTAGCTATTTAAAAGTCAGTGAAGTTCCACGAAGGTGTTAGGCATGAATAAAATCTGCCTACAACGTGTTACATCTGTTTAGCCTTGCTAAGAGTTCCCTCATTTGATCTGATCCTAAGAAATATTTCTCATTCATTCTAGTGTGGGCATTCTTACCACCTTTGCTGATGGTGTGTAATTTAAGGACATCTCCCAAAGTTGCTTATTGCTCAGACATACATGTCACAGTGCTGACCCTGGTTGGGATGCAGCTGCTCCCTGTGAACAGGCACAACTACTGTGTAAATGCTCACCTTGCCAGTTCCCATCTCATACAGATACTTTCCAAGTCCAAAAAGGTTGGTATCGTAAATAACTTAGACTTCAGTGATGGCAAGTCAGGAAAATTCATGGCTTAGATTAAGCAGCCTAATTTTGGCTGAAAACCTTGAAAATTTGGCTGAAACAATTTTAGAGTTTACTTGTTGAACACAAAGGGAGAGATGTTTTCCAGCTCCTATGAAATCCCACTTTGGTCGGAGGTGCTAGAAGACCGTTAATACCAATGAAATTGGTGTAGTTAAAAAAATGAATTTGACATTATTAGTTTAAGCCCTAAGGAATGGGAGACTTTACATTTAGAAGTTTCACTCTATCTGGCACCTTACCTGACAGATATTGAGTTCTAAAACCCAGGAGTCCACGACAGGTGGAAGCTGCCACTCAAAAAATTATAAGCCTGGGTTGACTCCTAGTGAGTCATGTAATCTTTCCTCTGACTTTTTTGGAGAAAATTTCTTTAAGTTTTGAGAAAGTGGAGACTGAAATATTTTTATTCCAGCATTTCATACCATTTGCTCCTCCATCATTCCTTATTGCACCTTAAGCTCCTTCTATTTTAGTCCATCTGTCATCAATGTCAACAGCTGTTTCCTTTCACCTTGACATGGAACTTTTCATAAAATGGAAAACCACAGTATACGCTCTCCTCAACCTTGCCCCTTTTGGATCTCTGTTGTACGACTTATTACATCTTTTATATGCTCTGGGGTAAATTCTCATTGCAGATGGTTTCCAGAAACATCATCTTTTAAAAATCACTCTGGGTTATACAAAGGAAAACCTAAGAAATTCATGAGCTGTTTTAGAGTGGTAGTACAGTGTGGTGGTCAAGTACATGGAAAATGGAGACCGACTACTGGATTTGAATCCTGACTTTATCCCCAGCTATGTGAGCTTGAACAAGTTACTTAAAATCTCTTTATCTCTGTTTCCTTATCTGTAAAATGAGAAAATAGTCTTTATTTCAAAGGTTTGTTGTGAGGATTAATGAGTCAATACATATATAAAGCAGTTAGAACAGTACCTGGCATGCAATAGACACTGTTTGCTAGTATCAATGTAATTAGAAGAGTCCTCATTTAATTTTTTAAAGGAATCCTGATCTGATGGTTTCATTTATAAAATCAGAAGAGACATTACAATCCTACACATATTAAAAAAGCAGTCTTATCTCTTATCATCTATCTCATCCTTGTCCTTTCCTGATATTGAAACTCCAAGGGAGACCTATCTCCCTTTGTTGCTGTGCAGTTCCAAGGACTTCAGACACATCTGCCTGTGGCCCAGTGCTAGACCTGCACATGAACTTGAGAACAGCAGGGGCTCCAAAACAGCACCAGCTGCTCTCTAACTAACCCCAGAACTCTGAGGAGACATAGCCCAATGTCTTTGTCTTTTCTCCATTGACGCCCAAATTCCCTTCTTTGCTGCAGTCAGTCATGTTCAAACTACAGTGCTCCTACCTTGATGTCAGTACTGAAGTTGCTGATTTTGCTGCAGCCTGAGTTTTCCAAGTGGTAATTAGCCCATCTCAGCAGGAGTTCCTCAGGAGAGAGTTTCAGTAAATCCTCCAGACTCTCCCCTTCTCTCAGAAGAGCAATCAGAGCTGAGGAAGCACAAACAGCCAAAATAAATAAATAAATAAAAAACAAAACAAAACAAAACAAAAACAAAAATGAATGCAGGTGCTATTTCGGGGGATTAGTTATAACTTTCATTGAACTCTGCTGGAAAGCCAAAAATAGTAACATTATCTCTCTGGGGTAGTATTTCCCATGGAACAAACATTTAATTATCATTTCTTAAAAAGAGGTGTAGGCATCATAAGCTTATTTATTATCCCTATTTTCAGATGGGAAAGAAAAGGCAACAATGAATCTCAATCCTGTGCCAAAGAATATGGTAGCACAGCCACAGAAATAACCAAGACTTTTGGCTCAGAATGCTCCATTGGGTCTGTCAGACCACATTTTATGAGATGACAACATTTTTGCTTTTAAGACATCAGTTTTGTAATAATAAATGCTCTCTTGTCTATTCCCATAGGTGTCTTATATTTCAATGTTTACCTACATAATTGTAGCATCTCAAAAAGTACAATCAACTCTTTCTTCTATGTTTCCCAGGTGAATAAATATTTCTCGCTCAGCTAGAAGGTTTAAATTTAGCTGAGTTCATTATTTGCAAATCAATAGTCTTCCTCACAGGTTTTGAATTCTCTGGGTTTTTTTTTTTTAAATATTATATTTAATGTATTGGTTTTATATCATCCCAGGATTCTTTACTGGTTGTTATGATTTGGATATTAAGTATATAATAAAAATATATTGTACTTTATATATAAAGTATAAGGATTAGAACTTAGCTACACATTTCATATTGGTAGGATCTGTACCTAAGAATCAGAAAGTAACATTGTGTTTTATATGATACTTATCAATATCTGTTACTAAAGACAGGGTTATAATTGTCTAAATGCAGATAGGATGCTGAGAGCAAACAGAAAAAGATTAATAATTACATATTTAGTTGAGAACTTTGAAATTCTAAATATAATTTTCTATTGTCTTGGTGAGAAAGAGAAGTTTCTCCTAATCTGTTGCTATCACTGCAATATATGAATTTGAATTGCTTCATAAAATACAAGTTGAACATAGACTTATTTGTTGTAAAGTGTCTACAGGCAAAGTTAACTCAGAAAAACTCTGGAGGTTGGAGTTGCAGACAGCTAGACTGAGCTATAGGTTCTAAACATGCATTATTATTAGTCTGTAGTCTAAGCTTTTGCTCCATTGATTTTTAAAAATCTGGTTAGTGTAGATAGAATTATTTACAGTTAAATATAACGAATTCAATATCATTACAGTTTTCAAAAATCAAAGATTCTGAACTTGACTATTCCTGACATCTTCCTCCTATAGCCCCTAACACATGTTTTAATAAAAAGCCACACCATTAATAATATTTGAAGCTTTGCTTGTACCTTCATTTCTGCTGAGTTCAATGTCGGCAAACAACCCAATCTTGATGACTTGCCACAAAAGTCCTAGGACCAGGTAAGGCTTCCCCTCCTTTAAGTCCTCAGCCCCGATATTAACCACATGGCACCCAATGGCTGAGGCAGAGTTCAGAGCCAGATTCAAATTCTCCTGAGGGAGAAAAAGTATGCAAGTTTTGTTTTTTAATTTGCAAATGCCAAATGATGATTACTGATTGGCAGCAGCAACAATGTTTTGCTTCTGGATAGTTCACAGGTCTAAAGGCATGGTCTTCACTAGATTTGAACACTGAGAAAAAGCAATGAGCAATAATTGGAAAAGAAAATCCAATAACTCAGACACAGAGCTTATGCAGTGCCTAGTCAATCAAACCAGAATCCTGAGTTGAAGGGCCATCCTGATCAGGATGAAGCCAATGAGTCTTGCATTTTTCCATCTTGTTCTGTTTTGGAGCCATCACACTCAACATCTTCATTAGTTAGAAACAAAAAGTGCAGGCCATGCCCTAATTGTTTTGTCATTGGCTATCATAAATGACATAATTGTTGATTATCAAGATCATAGAAGAGAGTAAGAAAGAGCATTTTGACTTTCAGATTGGGCATTAAAAAATGAAAAAGATACAAATCAAATGCTTAGAAAAAGATAGAGTGGTTCTTACTATGACAATTTGTTGAGTATCTATAACATCTAGGGAACCTGAATATACACACATCTACACAAACACACATACATGTGTGTTTTACATATGCACATGTGTATAGATTATATGTTTTTATCACTAACAACAATGTACGTAATATAACTCCTATATAGTTGGAATAGGGTCAATGAAATTTTCATTGACTCTATATACTATTCTTGGGTCCACACAGGAGGAGTTATATAGAAGTTGGTTTCATGACAAATTAAGAAAACAAAACACAGGTCACCAGTGAATTGGGAAGGTATCTAGGAGAAGAGTAGGTTTTTGCCCTAGTTAGAGCTCAAATGATGAGTGAAAAATATCATTTCTCCTTATAGACAAGAGTAAATTTAACATAAATATGTTCATATAGATTTAATCATCACTGTTCTCTTTGGTTAATAATTCTATTTTAAAAGTACACAGGGTTGCTAAAATCCAAACAGGATGTAACATTGTTTATGATTTTAGAGGTAAGACATGGCTTCTCACCTATTGCAAGAGAATTACAATAATGTTAAAATACTGGAACATAGCATAGAACTACAATTTACTACTGGTTATTGTTTCAGTTGATCAACACAT
>CM053508.1:75212392-75304881 GCA_028627145.1 Eidolon dupreanum | reverse complement strand
GTTTTATTTACCAAAGGACAATGCCATCCCCAACAGCATTGAAGAGATCATTCGTGTTTGGATTCATTGGAATGACATGCCGACAATCAGGGTCATTTTCCAAGGCTTTGTTTATCCAATTGACAAAGGCATATTTCTCTTCCTCTGCAAGTAAATGATTACAAGTAGACTTACATTCGAAGTAATATTCTGATATAAGCAAAATTATACATGTGGATCTTAGATTCTCATGCCTAGGAGAGACATTGCAAGGTTATCTCATCAATTATCCTATCATCTCACATTTACTGACATTTAAAAATCTCAGATGACTGGGGAAATAGGCACAGAATTTCTGTTCACTCCAAGTTGTAAAACATACAGCAAACAGATTTAGAAGATACACACACACACACACACACACACACACACACACACACACACGTATATGTGCAAATATATTATATTTAGGAGGAAATACATATTATATTTATTTATGTAAACATATAAATAATAAAGATATTTTTCTTTAGGTTTACATAAAATTTAAATGTAAATGTGGTCTAATTTTTACAAGATAAAACTTAGGGTTCTGTCTTTAGCCTTGATGACTTAAGGGGGATGATCACAAACAATCATTGCAATATCTCTGAGTTTCTTTATAGTGAAATTACTATGAAATGAAATCATTTGTGATACTATCTTTCTTTCCTATCAGTAAAGTTGCCAAAAGTGAACCTTAGAAATTGTAATAACACCTCAAGTTATGCCTTTATAGCTCAGCACTGTGTTTCTCAAATTGTGTGTCATTGAAAACAATAGTGTCCCTCAGAAGGATCCCAAGTCACAAAAGTTTGAGAAACACTGCATATCACTGTCTTGAAGTTTCATAATGCACATTTACATAGTAAAAAGCTATGAAAATAGCTTTTGTATTTAAAACGTATTTAAAAATAAAAGGCTAAACTTTGTCTTAGTGATTACAGATGGTACTTAAACATGAACTTATCTTTAAGATCAATTAATGTTTTGAAGAATTCATTTTGGGGGTTGTTGGATTGCTGTACTCTTTGAGCTATTAGAAGTTTCCATTAAGGCTGCTGGATGGCAGTCTTCATAATCTTCAGAATAAATATACAACTTTCTTTTAAATCAATGAAGACAAATTTTGAACACCTCAGTAGGCATTAAGAATAATCATAAAGTTTGAAAGTAGAAGCCTGAGAGTTTCATTTCATCTAAAAGATTTACAAAGACATTCTGGCAGCCTTTAATGTATTTTTTAAATGCTGATAAGATTATTTTGTATCAGGCCTACTTAGAGCTGATCAACTTACACATAGGAAAACAGGCAGTAGTTAAAAAATTTATCTTAACGTGTCTTTCTTTGCATCCCTTAAGTTGGAATACCAAGTTTAGAATTTGTAACCCCAGAAGACATGATCCTTTCTGCATGGTTCCCTTTCCCCCTGCCCTCAGGTCTCTCTCCTCATTCCCACACACTCCCCCTACCTCCACTCACACCCATTAGTACAGCCTACCTGAATATGAGTGTTGGGTGCCAACACTAGACTGCTCTGAAGTACCACCAATTGCACAAATCCCTTCCTTCTTATTGATTGCTTTTCTAAAGGTCTTGGCAACATCTGTGCTTTTTAGGCCATGAAAAACCTGCAGAAATATAACATATCTTTAGAAACCCAATATGTAATCAAGAAAACTATAAAGAATACATAATGTTTAAGCAAGGACAGTGGGAATGTATTTTTGGATATTTTTTGAATTAAAGTTCAAAGTTTCAAATGCATCTCCTTGTATACTGCATCATATTCACCTTAATAAATTCATCAAAGCTGATCTTTCCATCTTGGTCGAGATCACCTGTAGCCATTAGGTTTTCTGTAATTTCTCTCACTCTGTACCCAGGCAGAGGTAAGCAAGCAGCCTTGAACAAGTCGTTCAACTCATTGCAGCTGATGTACCCATTGCCATCTGTATCTGTAAGATAAATGACGAGCTGAAGTTTCAGAGAAATTCAGCTAAAAGCATGAAGAGAAATGAGAGAAGGCTAGATGGGAAGTGAGAAGGCAGCAGAGGCAATCATTCAGGGGTCACAGCCTGACTCCATGCAAGAATCAGAATCTCAAAAGAGGTTCTGTTGCTATTGGATACAGGCATTAGCATCATTTCCAATATCCAAGAGTCATAATTTCAAAATAGTGGTCTGGCAACAGAATCTAAAGGGACTCTGATAGAATCAGATGGTGAAATAAATCTCAGGCTTAGAGATGAAAAATGAGAAAAAGTATAAAATAATAGGAAAATATAGAAAACCAAAGGAAGTAGACTCAATAAAAAGATTAGACTGAGGGATCATTTCCAGGAAAAGCTACAGGTGAGAAAAGGTACATATTCCATATTTTGATAAAGAAAGAAGGATTTTTCTTGAAGTATATCTTTCAGAACCAAGTTCCCCAGATCCTTTACCAATACCTGTCACTTCTGCTATTTTGTTTGTTCTACCATTTCATCATCTCTGTCCTGAAGCTACTCAATAAAGAAGAGAATTGTGTCATTAGAAGTATCAGGTCTACTCACCAACTTTGGCAAAAGCTTCTCTGAGCTCCATCATTTCTTCATCGGACACCGATCCTCTGGCCATTTTTTATTGCTTTAGGCAACAGATCTACAGAAGGTGAGAAGATAAGCAATGACTGTTGTGTCTATTAATTCTTAAAGCACAACAATAAAAAGCATTTTTCAGGTGAAGAAATATACCTCTGTATCCCTGATGATTTATAACTATCTTTCAAAAATGTAAAAAATAGCCGTTTTTTTTTTTTTTAACCCTGAATGTGTTGATTTCCAAAGACAGCCCTCACCAAATTCTCCTCTTCTTACATATATGGACTGCTGCTCACATCAGGAAGCAGCACTTATTTTCCTCCCCTTGAGTCTGGGCTGATCCTATGACTGCCTTGACCATTTAGAAGGCTGGAGAATCCATGTCTAGAACTGTAAACTTCTGCTTTCATTATTCTGAAATGTTCATTTTGGGGATGTTCCCTCTTGGAAACAAACCACCGTGCAGTAAGATGTCCAAGTCACATGAAGAAGCCAATGAAGGAGAACTGGGTATTCTGGTTGACGGTTCCTGCTGCGCTTCCAGCTGACAGGCAGTGTCAACTGCCAGCTACCTGAGTGGAGTATGTCGGGCATTTTGGATGTCCCAACCCCTCTGAGCTCCCAGATGTTCACAGTCCCAGTCAACATCTCGTGGGACAGAAGAATTGTCCAGCTGTGCCCATTGAACCAACAGAGTCAAAAGAGATTATAAAATGATTGATGTTTTAAATCACTAAACTTTGGAGTAGTTTGTTAAACAGCAATATACAATGAAAACACTTTATTTTTACCTAGATGTCTTTTAGACATACTGTCAAATTCATATTTAAAAATAATATGTTTGGCCAAGTCAACAGATAATTTTTATAAGAAGGGAATTATCAAAGTTCTCTAAATATTTAGAGGAGGAAGGATATCTGACCCTCTAATAATTCATGTATGGGAATCTGAAAGACTTTTTAGATGTTCTTTTCTTAGAAAGGCTAGTGTTGCTGAGAAACAATGCCAGTGCTGGAATAATTTCCCTTTCCCTGTGCATTATTGCTGCCCTCTAGTGGGTAAAAGAGAATTGAAACAGAAAATTGATCATATTTTCCATGCCCCTAGCTAATAGGCAGGCACCAGCATGTTTCAAATAGGAGTTCCACTAAAGTGTACTGGATTTCCTAATGAAAAGGGGATAAATGGGGTGAGTCTGGAGGATGGGATATTTGTAAAATTGTATTCTGGGCATTTCAGTGAAACTATTGATTTTTAAAAATATTTTAAATTTGTGACAATGTTGTTTTTGGTTTATTTCCTTTTCCATATTTTCACATTATTCTATAATGCTGTACTTGTTCTCAGTGGAAACCATAACCACACAAAAAAGGAAACTGAACAATTAAACCTACAGGTCAAAAATGCTAATGCTCAATTTAGCCAGTTCCCATTTATTATTTACCAATTTCCTACCCTGCCACTTGTATACACTAGTGCTTTCAAACTTTTGTTTCTCTAAGCCTCTCTTCGTTAATGGAAACTTTACATGTAAATAAAAGTGAACAAACCAAAAAAAAAACAAAAACAATTCTGGGAGGCTTTGGTTGAAAATATCCAAATGTCCTCCTGCTTCCACTATCCCACTTCCTTGTCACCTTATGCACTGATGGGAACTCCGGGGAACATGATTTTAAAACTGTGGAATTTTTTATTATCGATGAAATTTTATTTTATTATTATTTGCCTTATGTATCTAAAAAGGTATTGGTCCATTGGATTCTTTGAATAGTAGTAGAAAATACTGAGACCTTAACTATGCAAGCAATTCATTTACACATCACAGTAACCTTCAGAGGTAGGTCCAGGCTATCTGACTGTCTTGTCTTCACTTTCTTCCTTTTCTTGTCTATCTGTCTTGTCTTTTTTGTCTCTCTCTCTATCTCCCTCTCTCCTTTATTTCTTTTCTTTTTTCCTTCTTTTTTTACCACGTTTTATTCCAAAAACAATTTAAGCCAGATTACAAAGATATCTTCAAACTTAAGCAGTAAACCAATAAGATTATATAATTGGTGAGAAGGAGAAATAAGCATAGGTGAAATAAGATGTTGGCAGGGAAGAAAGAGCATTAATACTGCAAATACATGGTTAGAACAAGACATTTTGGGATGAAAATCTAGTTCCAAGTTCCCTAGAAACTAATGCAAAAAGAGAAATATCAGTTACATAATTTACTTTATATAAGACAAACAAATCAATTTTCTTAGGGCCACAGAACTGAGGTCTGATAGCAATACCTTCATCCAGACTTCAAGAAGAAGACTTTGTGTGATGTAGGAAACACAAATTTTGTGTTTCTTATAATGTCCCTCAATGAAGGCTGTAGGTGTAAGTATAATATTCTCACTTTCTAGAGCAGGAAGCAGAAACAAGAAACTTAAAATACATATTTCAGGTCACACAGCTAGGTAGAAGAGCAACTGGGATTTCAATTCACAGTCCTTTTTCTTCTCTCATGCTATCTATTTGGGTTCAGTGCCTTCATATTTCTATTAGATACTCATTTCATCCATCCATCCATTCACTCAGAAATTATTCATTGTCTTTATTATGCTTAGCCCATGGGAGACTAAACAGCTATAATATAGAGAGCATATCTAGGTGTTCTAGCTTAGAAAGCTTTTACTTTCATGTGTTAAGAAACTGAGGCTTCTGTTTTAAGAAATTAGCATGTAACTTTGTATACTTTACTAAATTCTTGTGACTAATTTGGCTCGGTTCTCCTTTATACTCTCCACCAATACTCCACATATACATTAAGAGAAGGCTCTCCCCCATCATATTTTAATAAGGCCTTTGGTAAAATCTGGTCTAAAGCCCTAGAGCTGGCTGACCCTTCTTGTTTTTAAGTATCTTAACACCTCTTTGTTCATGAATATTCATGAAACTATGAGATAAATCCATTCACATAACAAATATTTAATGAATGCCTACTATAATCCAGGCAGTGTTCTTCATTTCAGGTGAGGCATGTCTACACTGACGTAGTTACCTTGAAACATAAAACAATGTGAAAGGTAAAGAGAATGAATGGGATCTCTGACTCTAAATTTGGCCCTATCCTTTAACATAAGAGTTTTAGATTTTAGAATACTGTAAAGACTGGTGAGAAATACGAGTAAGGGCAAGAAATAAGACTTCATTGTTAGGGTCAAGAGCAAGGCCAAGGAAGAAAGGAAAAAATTACAGTGTTTGGTAAAAAATAAAGATCATGCTACAGCGAAAAAATAGAAAAAGTATTTTAGTATAAAAATTGCATGACCCGTTCAAATAAAAGACCTAGGAGGAGAAAAAAAAAGCATTATTTTAAAACCATGTGATTTTTAAGCCATGGCAGGTAGGTCAAGATGAAAAACTTGAGCTTCTGGATAACCACATTTTTCTAAGAGATTTATAAATGGGGTCAGCTCGGAGAAGCCATATAGTGAGACAGCCTTCAAATTTTAAAAACCAAAACCTGTCAGTGATTTAAGAGCTAAAGGACAAGAGAATCGATTGAACTACTTTAAAAAATGAATTGGAGAAGCGATATTCAACAGCCTAAATTACTGTGATACTGTTTTTTTGGTTATTGGGCCCAAACACAAATAGATATCTGAAGAGATTCTCTTTTAACATAAGAATGAACAGAAAGCCCTAGAAACATAAACCAACATTTAGAGACAAAAGGAACCCAAGAAACAATTTATCACAACCACCTCATTTTATAGACAAGGAATCTGAAGGTCCAATGAGATGAAATGCTTTGTCCCTGTACAAGTTCTCAAAGCAATGACAGGCTACAGTCTATGCGGCTGCTGGTAAGCAGAGCAGGAAAAGGATGGAGGGACCATTAGAAGGGCCATTTTGGTCCATAAATGAAAAGAGACTTTTTAACTAATTGAACTGCATGTGCAATTGGCAGCATATACATAAACCAGAGAAACAGGAAGAAGAGGCTATTTACATAAAGATCAGACCATTTCTAAGAAGGACATTGCTGGGGTTAGAATCAAATATTAAGTACCTTATATATAGTCTGTTAATGTGTTTGCCTGGAAAAAATACACTCATTTTAATGCATGCATTTAAAGGTATGAATTACAATACTGTTGATAAAATTCTTAAAGGCAAATGGTGTTTTATTTTGCCCATTACTGGCACCATATTGGCAGCAGACTATAGAGAGGTCACTGCAGTAATGGGACTTGCTGAAGCATTTTGAGCCTGAAAAAAAAAGTGTAAGACATGATGTCTCTTCCAGAGCGTGAATGAGCAGTTTCTTCAGTTCTGCTCTACTGCTCTTGCAGTAAGTGTGGCCTTTAAACTACTTTATGTAGTGACTGCATCATCTAACTATGCCCTGCCAGAAACCATTTTAAGTAAGGTCTCTTGTAAATCAGTGGTGAATTTTAGATCTCATTTCTGAATCACTGCCCAAATCTAAAGAAGTGAAACATGAAATATATAGGACTTCAACACAAAATCTAAGAAGACAAATCTCAAACCCTTCTCTAAGTCACATCTGGTTGCAAGTTTTTCTGTGAGCATTTAAATTTATTAAATCGATAATTATAGAATCCCATGACATTTGGCCAAAGAAAGTACCAGTTGTTCATTTTTATAAAGTTGTTTTTAAAGTCATAAGAAAATCAAGTAACCCTCAAAAGGTAAAAATCACAAAACCTGTTCATTCCTTTAGGTCAGTGAGTTTTGAATCCCTGCTCAAAAGAGGCTGGTACTTCTCAGATTGGTAGTAAAAACAAATTTCTTCTTATAATAAAAGCAACTGACTCAAGTTCCTGAAGTCTGAATATAGAAATTATTTGCAGATGTTTACTATAGACCACTGTGCTATAGAATTTACAGAAGGAAATATGTTCTTTAAAATAAACATAAAACTAGAAGCTGATTTTTTTCTTTTTTTTTGAGGAGAGAGAAAACTGATACTGAAAGAAGCAGAAAGGATGGAAAAAGGTGACCTGTCCAGAGTGCAATGCTCATGGGTTAGAATTATTTTTCAAAAGTGTGCTGTGCTGGTCAGTATTTTGAATCAATATGTTGATGCCCAATTACGTAATGGCCAGAATCAAGGATGCACCTGTAACCTGGCATCACATTGCCAAGGGACTCTTTTGAATGTGCCCTACTTTTTATGCAATTTTACACAATGGGTAAAGCAAAACTGGGAACTCAGGACCCAAACTCCTAGCTTAACCTCAATAATTTCAGTATGTATCCAGGGAAAATCTGTATCACTTCCCAAACATCTCAATGAACAGTAAGTAATCCAAAACATGTAATCTACAACATGATTAATATTGCAATCTCTAGTGTTAGACTATGATGACTTTAGAAGTACAACATAAAATACATAAAACTTTGATACAAAATGAAATACCCATAAGTTTTTGTAAAAACTTAGATAACAAAGGAGCTTTGCTTTCACTTTCATTTTACAAAATGGACCACTTTAGGGGATCTAACTATGAGTAATTTACTATGTATTCCTGGGAAACAACTTGTCTATAATACAGATAGATATACCAAAGCTTTATGTAAAAGATGGTTCTGAAATATATTTTAAAAATGATTTTGTTTTTAAGAAACCGAAGAATTATAAATACAGAAAGCCTCTTAAAGAGGCCCTTACAAATTCTTTTATCAAGTCGAAATCTTCTTCAGGTCATCTTTTCTCTTCCTGCAGATTCACTGATTCTCCCAGGAGCTGCTCCAGGGTACAGAATTCTTATCTCTGCATTCTTTGAGGTAAAAAAAAAAAAAAAATGCAGAAGGAAGCCTATTCACAGCACAGATCTCCCTGCTCTCTTCTCTCACTGTCTCAGGCCATGTAAACAGTCAGGGGAAGCCAGCAGGACACATTACTCCAAACCTGATGGACCAGATGGATCCACTGTAGTTTGATTACTCCACTGAGGAGCTTCTGAAGTTGTATAGCATAGCACACAGAGCCTGGCTCTGTCACCAACTAAGGAGTGCCCACCACCTGTCTCCTTTCCCTCCAGCAAACACCCAACACCTCTGTTTTCTGCCAAGGATGTGATACAGAGCAAACCTCTTGCAAGCAAAGGGGATACTCTAGGCCACGGGTTGGGGAGGCCTTCATTGCATTAGTATCTCTCTCCCTGCACTGTACATAATAATACTCCTGGTGTTAATGACTTGAAAATCCACAGCTACCCTTCATTTCACATTCTACCACCAGGACTTTTCTCTCTTGAAAGTTCAGGGTATCCCTGGCTCTTTTTAAAAAGCTGACTTTTACTTTGGGCTAGTTGATTATTTACTATTACATGATTGCTCCAATATCAGATGTCATCCATTCATTCATACGTTCATTCTTTCACTCCACCTGTGAGTCTATAAACAAAGCACTGCTCTGATTGTTGGGCTATAAGCATGGGCGTCACAAAGGCTGGGGCTTCAAGAAGCCCACAGTTACACAATTAAGTTTCAAATACAACCTCCTGGGGTACCTCTTCTAAAATGAACCTGGCATCTCTCCCATCCCCATCTGGCTCTTCCTCTTATCTCAGCAGAAGGTAAAGCTTGGTCCTCATGAATTCTCCTCACTGACAGAGGCAGATGCCCACTGTTTGCCTGCTCAGCACAATGCAGGGAAGTTAACAGAGCAGCATGTGAGATATGCTTTCTGTGGTGTCACAGTGTATAAGCTTAAGACATGTTGACTCAGTTCACTCCTAGTTTCTATACAAGACTGTATGCAAACTGTCCCAGAAAGTGAACCATCCACTATTTTCTTAAAAATAGCCAAATAAGGAAACTCTTCAACCTCTCTGGTATCTCATATCCCTGCTCTGTAACTTAAATCTTTTTTTTTTTTATAAGATTAAAGCTTCTTCTCTCTTGAGCTATTCTCAGAGGGAATTACAGGCGCTGCTCAATTCATAAAAATTCTGTCACATGTTTTGGTGACTGCCACCAGGCTTTAAAAAATTAATTTAACCTGTCTCAGAGGCTTATTTTCCAAATCTTTAATAGTTTGCTATCTTCTGGGTCTGTGCCAAGTTCCTTAAATGATAACATAAGAATAACAGAGTCATAGAACGCAGAGGTAAAGGGACATTAGAAATTATCTATTTGGCTACCCTCCTCCTGTCACAGTGGAATAAAATGACAACCCAGTTAAAGGATGTGCCCAACATCACAGTGCTCACTGGGACTGGAGTCCAGACCTCCTTATTTTCCCTCTTTCCTTTATACTCAAGTGTTCAAATCTAAGAGCAAATGTTATTCTTTAAGTAAGACATGCTAAACATATAGTACGTATAATTCCCTCATGATTTCAAATAGCTTATGAATATAATTTCATGTATATTTTCCTGCATATAAAGGTAATATAGGGAGGTAGCAAGAGAATTAAAGATGTTAAGCTACATTCAGAGACTGCAATATGCCGATTAGCCTGCAGCCAGGTCAGGAAGACACCTTTAGCACAAAGGAAGATTTCTGCTGGGATTGCTAACAACTCATTTCCCACGCCTGTGAAAGGGAAATAGGAACCAACAGGATCATTCCCTATGGCTAAAACCATGGGGAACCTATGGATTAAAGGCTGGGAACTGCCAGCAGGTCTTTCACTCTGCATATTCTTACCTTTTCACACTACATACTCTTCCCCTTCCTCACTGTATATTTATATCAGAGGAAATGGGTTAACAAGTCTTTTAAACCATAACTCACAGGAACTAAAGAGTGATATATAAATTGAATTCCCTGAACACTCAAGGTCCCTCTCAGTGCCTTTACTCTGTCTCTCTCACTGTCCCTTTCTCTCTCTGCCTCTGAGAGACCACACCATGGAGTGTTATCCCTTTTCTAATAAACTTTCCTTTTAACACTTATTTTGGTGTGTCTGTTGAATTCTTTCTACATTGTCCACCAAAGGACTTTCTTCTTCTCTTGGTACAGGGTTTGGACTGCCCCCCAACTTGGGGAAATTTGCCCTGTCCTCCGTCAAAGGAAAACTATCTAGGTATTGAGAATGTGCTGTTTAGGTTTAGGCTACAAACATGTGCCAAATACTATGTACTCATACTATTGGCACCTTCTAGGTTATGATGACCCAGGCAAGATGAATGTCCCCTATATTCATCTGTATATCCATTCCTGACTTTGCATGAAGCCCTTCTGACTTTCCTGAGCAATCAAAAAGCAAACCACATTAAAATGACTCACCATCTGGCACAATGCTCAGATTCATAGATGAATACTACAATGACACCCTCAAACTTCTAAAAACAATCAGCATGGTTTCAGACATTCTGTTCTTCTGGCTGTTGGTTGGGGGTCTGTGAGTAAGCCCTTTCTCCTCTGAGCTCTGGTTGAGACCTCTGCATTATGGCTCCTATGCCCATATCCATGTCATCTAGGACGTTATGAGATCATAAGCTGTAAGTCATCTCACAGTGCTGCCTCAGTGTCTGGCACATTAGCAGGTCCTCAGGAAGTGAGTCGTAGACGTGAACAAAGAAATCTCTCAACTAATGGTATACAGGGCTTGAGAAGTCTAATATCACCTTCTTTGAGTTTAACAATTATTACATATTTATAATATCCCTCCTACTGAAAGATATAAACACCTAGAACAAGGCAAGTGAATGCTTCAAGTTTACATGAAACAACTTTGCTGGAGAAATGACTTTGATGAATCAATATGGAGACTAAAGAGCAGCAAGTGTCCCTAGGTAGTCTTAAAACTAGCTGTGAAATGTGTCTTGCCCACCCTGACAGGCATCAGAAGTTTCATTCTGAGGTGGCACAGCCTGGGGCTGAGCTTCTTCAAGAGGTTTCTGTAAACCCTGCTAGCTGCTGGTAATGCTTGGCAGTGGGTCTCTATCTAAGTATATAGTATCTGACTCTGAGCTAAGTCCTGTTGAGGTGGGAGGAAAGGGACTGTAGAGATAGAGTAGTCATTGAAAGGAGGATGCAACCAAGCCAGGATGTACCAGAAGCACACAGAAAATCATTTGGAATGTGTGCTAGAGTTCACCTGAATGTAATTTGCATGTCATTGTCTAGACTGTAAAATTCATCCTCTGGTAATTCTAAATGTCTGCCACTAAGCAAATTCATATATTTGTTTGTACATTTCTTCTTTCAATAAATATCTGTCAAATACCTACTATATGTCAGGCTCTGGGTTCGATGCTAGCAACATAAAGATAAGATGTGGCCCTTGCCTGTTTAGTAGGAGAGAGAGACACCACTCACTAAGAATATAAGGGGAATTTTTAGCTCCACAAGAAGGGGGAAAATAGCTCTCCTCTGGAGAGTCAAGTCTGGCCTTCCAGAAGAAGTGACATTTGACTTGGATTTCCACAAATGAGGAGGAGATCGCTCAGTTAATCTTTTTCCTTATTCATGTAGGATGATTAACCCATATTCTCTCCATAGAAAGTCTATCTATGTTTGAATCAGAGAAAATAATAGCTAAAGGACAAATGAGAAGACCAGCTGATATTTACTAAATGGTTACTCAATGCTAAATGTTTTATATGCATTATCATATTTAATTCTCACCACAATCTTATGGAGCACTATTATAATTTTATCTTTATGGATGAGAGAACTGAGGTTTAAAAAACTGGTCCAGGGTTACAATACTATGAACTAGGGAAGCCTCCTACTTATGCCAGCACTTGCCTGGAGGCCAACACAGATGTGGGCCTTGATGGAGTTACCTTTCCTAGTGCCTCTGGCCATTGGATTTCTGTATCTCGAGTTTCTCTACTTTCCTTTGGGGTTACTCAGTTTACTCAGCTCTGACCTCATGTTGATTAGGGACACATACACTTCTGTAAGAGTTTATTTATGACTGGGGCTCATGTGAAGCTCTTTTGAGAAATTCTAAATGTCTCTTCTCTTCAGTTCCTCAACATCTTGAAGGAAGAGTTAAGAAAAGTAATGACACCACCAGGCTTGATCTTGCTCACTCCTGCCTGTGTCCCCTGCCTCTGGTGGACAAAGGGATCCTTTCCATTAGTAGCCTCCACATCTTATCATCCACTTGCATTTAATAAAGCACTGGCCTTTTCCTAGATACTGGAGATAAAAAAATGAATATCGAATAGTCTTTGCTCTTGAGGACACATAGTCCCATGAAGGAAATTGGTTATGCAACTTAAGGAACACACTAATTGAAATTGTTTAAAGGTATTATTACCATGGTGCCATAGGAGCACAGGTAAGGAAGCATTTAACTCTGCCTGAGGAGAGAAGAGAAAGAACCAGTAGCGGCTTTCCAAAGAGACGAAATGGAGAAGAGCACTTCATTTTTTCATATAAGAGAAAATAGCCCTGCAAAGTGAGAAAACAAGCAGGAGCACACCACGGAAGCTGTTCAGAGTTTAGCATAACTGTCTGGAGATGTGGGGGGCATAACCCTAGAAAAGTTTGGGGAAGTGGCATCGGGTTTCTTTCCTCAATAGCTTTTGTTTCCAGAAGGAAAACCTTGATGATTTAGGCTTTTCTTGCTATCTTCAGTTACAATGCTTATTGCATTTACTATAAGTAATACAAATACCCCTCATGTTCCTCAAACGACAAAATGATTCTGCCTAGAAGCCATTTCTGTTTGTATGTACATAGCTTCCTACTTTTATCATTATCTTCCACTTAGAAAATGCAGACTTGCAAAGTGAGAAGGAAATTGGACATGTTAGAAAATGGGAAATGGAGGCTCTGAAAAGTGAAGTTGCTCCCCAAATTCTCAGTCAGTGACTAGTCTAAAAAGAGTACAGCCTCTGTATCTTGGTTTGATCTGCCCAAGGTAAGGGGAACACAAGTCAGTTAGCACTAAACAACCTAAAGGTTAAAAAAAAAAAACCTTGAGATGCACAATCCATAAAAATGTATTTTATATCTTAAGATATTGTGGGAAATAAGAAGGAGTTTCTTCTTCCTCATGTTTCAAGAATGGCACCAGCTCCTTAGTTTACAGTTTCACCTATGCTAGAAAATGACCTGTCTCTCTCCCAGTCTAAGCCAGTGGAAAGGCATTTCAGGCATCTCACAAACCTCAGCCAAACATTAATGATTCTATCTTCCTTTATATAAATAGGCTTGATACACCTATTTATGGCATATGATGAAAAAATGTTGGTTTTTTCTGATGTGTGTTTTGTATATATTACTGAAATTTTCTGAGCCTCAGTTTCTTCACATGTGAAATAATGCAACCACAGTGCTCACTCCATAGAGTTGTGCTAGAATTAAATGAGTCAAAATGTTTAAGTTTCATGCAACAGCGCTTGGCAAAGGAAGGAAAGAAGGAAGGAAGGAAGGAAGGAAGGAAGGAAGGAAGGAAGGAAGGAAGGAAGGAAGGAAGGAAGGAAGGAAGGAAAGAAAGAAAGAAAGAAAGAAAGAAAGAAAGAAAGAAAGAAAGAGAGAGAGAGAACATAGAAAACCAGAACTTTTACAAAATTATCTTCGGGAACAAACCCAATTTTCACTATAAATTGTATGAAATATCATGTAGAGTCACCATCTTAATTGTATGTACGTGTGGGAGTGGGTATAAATCTATATATCATATATATGCTCTATCTTTAAGTGTTTTTAGCTTGGCTTGAATGGGATCTTATACCACATTTCTCATCCAGAGTCTGAGAGGTGAGTCTCAAAAGGTATTGTATAAATGATAGATCATACCAACGAGAAGCCAGCAGTGCTGGTACTGGCTGATCTCATGTTGAGTGGTTACCGGACTCTGGGCTTAGCCTTGCCAGATATACCGATGGTGGAAAGTACCTTCTAACAGTTGAGGAAGTGTGGCCAGAGTGGGAAAATTACAGTAATCTTTAAAAAGCCTAGCCACATCCATATGAGTCATGAAGAGAAAAGAGATCTTTGGGTATCTCTTTTTAATGGTGATGAGAACCATTGGGCAATGCTTCCTCACTCTCGGGTGCACCAATGCTTGAGGACTTTTTCTGTTATAAGATGATGATAACATCAAGTTTATGCAGCATTTGTGTGGAAATATGAGAGCAAACATATATCAAGCTGTTAACATGATGCCTAACAAAACATAATAACTCAATAAGTCAGTAATGATGATGAGTGTAACGGAGTGAAATATACACATAGATTGATAAAATAAGGAAATGAAAGTAAAGGGGAAATGAACACAAAAATGGACCTGGGAAATAGTACTTTCCCCTATTTTGTAGAAGAAACTGAACTTCAGAAGGTTTAAAGATACTTGCTCACACTCAACATTTAGTAAAAGGCTAGAATATGAATCCAAATTTGCCTCCTAATTTACTCTCTCTTCTTTATACCATACCTGTTTCATGCATAGAAGCTGCAGACACACAGACTCACAGGCTTGAAAAAACTGACATTACATAGGATATTATGTTACATATTATATACATTATATATGGTAGCTAGATAGCTTAAGCTTCACAATTGCCTTTTTCTGTGCTTATAGGAAAGAAAAGAGGATCAGGGATATTTTGATGAAAATCTCAACTTAAAAGACACCAAGGGAAGGAAAAAATCCGAAAAACTCAAAGGCATCCATAATATTTCATCTTTCTAAAGGGAAATAACTAAAAATGTTTACAAAGCACTGAAAATGACAAAGAAAGTTTATTTCACATTTTCAAGATAAAGAAAGGGGGCTCAGTAATGCAAAACTGCATATTTGTTCCTCATTTTTTTCTTACTTTCACTTTGCGCTATTACCTACTTTTCTCCCTAAGGAATACGTATTCCACTCTTCTTTCTTAATCTGACCCTCCTGGTGAAGGTAATGTGAGCTGATAATGTCAAGGAGGTGCCAATGATCCATACTTTGAAATATTACACCCGAGGCTAACAAAAGTGCAATTCTAATTCTACATTTGTGTACCTCTTTACTTCATACATTTGGATACACAGCTCTTAGTGATGACTACCAGACTAAAGGATCAAAATGCAGGATATTATTTAAATGTACAGTAATTATTCCATTAATTCACTTTTCTCTTGAAAGTGCAACCAGAGAAAATAGGAAAATGAATTATCTGGGAGACTGAAATTCACATGCATTAATTTGCCTGCTGAATCTGGTGTCTTGGCATTCCTGCCTGTAGAGAACATAATCTGTTTTCCATTTTAGCTCAGCCAGTCAAGAAGATATACGTGTATGTGTATGAGAGAGGCAGAGAAGAGGAGAGAGAGAGAGAGAAAGAGAGAGAGAGAGAGAGAGAGAGAGAGGGAGGGAGAGAGAGAGGCAGTCCATCAGTCCATGCAACTGGTGTTGGACTAAAACAAGAATCATTTCTTCAACCACAGAACTGTGGTTTTGCTAGTTCCTCAATTTAACATCTTAGCTTTTTCTTCCGCCAGAAAAAATAATCAACCATATTTGAGAAACAAAGTGGGGCTGATACAGGCGTGGCTCTGAAGTTGAGAAAAACTTATTTTAACTCAGTAATGGGTCACTTTTTACTTCTATACTTCAACTCATAATTAAAATAATCTTTCATTCCTTTGAAGTTTTTAGGACACCTATATTTGGCTATTACTATATAATTATAGACATGTGTGCTTGGGTCTAAATACTAAATCATTTAATTTATTTGTGTCTGTCGATCACAGCAATTAGAAAATGTGAATGCCACTTGACTAAAAGTGTTCTAACCTTCTAAGACTGAGAACTTCTTAAAGCTTTTGAGGGTAGATCATGTTTAATTACTTAGACAGAGGCTTATAAATTGTTAAAAAACAAATACTCAGTCAAGTACACAGAGGGGCTGAGTAAATACTAATGATGATGATGATAGCAAATAGTGTGTTTCATTAAAGCCATTATATTACAAATGCATTTGTTTAGGATAAATTATGATTATTTGAGTTCACCTCAAGGGCTTAGGTATAAATAAGTACCATGGTCTGCTGCCCGTTTGTTTACTCCAGATTTCCCTAGAATCTGGCAGTTAATATAAAGCTATTTCAATCATAGAAAATTAAAGTAATAAAATATTTGAACGGATTAGCTAGCCTTCACATCTGAGAATAATAACAGTAACTATCTCACAGGATTGTTGTGACAAATAAATGCATTAATATGGTTAAAATGCTTTAAAAATGCTCGCTTCGAAGTGAGTAGTACATATGTATTAGCTGTTATTACTGGGGTGATAAATGGAAATTTGTTCCCCCTGCCCCCTGCTGCTCGCAGTATCTTATGAGATGGAGCAATTATGAAATTACTGGGAAGACTATGTAATGGCTAAATTGCCAAACCAAAACAACAGGAACAGTCAATAGTATAAGGAAGTTGAATCAGGAGGGAACTGAGGAGAGTAATCAGGAGATGCCATCTGGGGAGTCCAGTGGTTACAGCTGTAGGGAGATGCCCCTAGAAGATAAACATCTAATCAGGTAGAAACTTCTTAGACCTCCAAATGAAAACTATGTAAAAGGAACACTTTTTATTTAAGAAGTGCATGGCCATCTGGCAAAATAGGGAAACTTGAAACTAGGAATTTGGTGACACTGATTAGTTTTATATAGATACTAATTCTAATTTTTATTTCTATAGGGTTTGATATGCAGATGGAATAACATCATTTCATTAGATAATATCTGTGAGTTGGGAAACTAGCAGACAAAAGAACCTTAGGAAGACAATTACATTAATCTAAATAATGTCATTCTGCTATAAAATCTGCTATAAAATGCCTTTATAATCTTACTTTATAAATTTTTGTCTTCATAAATATAATCTTATAAGAAAAAATTTAAATTTATTATACCTAACTTTATTTAAAAATTTGTTTCCCATCTCCCTGTATACACAGAGGGGCCTTTATGCAATAAGGAGAAGTTGACTTAAGAATTTTCTGAGGATAATCCAAAGTGAATAAAAGTTAATGATATCTGGTCCTGTGTTTTATCATCAAAGAAGCTCATTATCAGGTATGTAGTTTTGGTAAGAGTAGCTAACTTTTAGCTCAATAAATAATGACGTTATAATTTTGTCTGTGTGCAAATGTCATTGGATAATTTCTTAAATTCCTTCAAGTCAATCTCCATTTAGTGCTTTGAGACTAAAACGAAGAACAACGCTTTGGCGAAGAGGAAGCACAATAGAATGCAAAATATTATATGATTGTATCTTCTTTCATGGCAGTCACCGAGGGAACTCAGTAAATATTAAGTGAAATCACAGAAAAGACTTCAACAAATATCTAAGGAACTGAGAAAAAAATATTAGTGACAAATTTTCAATTCAATAAACATCATTAGACCTACTATATGCCAGGAGAGCTAGAGAAGGAGCTCAGGATGTCAGCAAATAAGAACTTGAAACTAAAATAACCTGAATACTGCTACATTTACTTTAAGATCACAGCACTAGAAGAAAATTTGGGCAAGTAAAATGGGGGTGGGGTCCTGTAGGGAAGACCTCCCAAAGAGCATGTTTCTTAATATGAGCCTTGAAAAATAACCAGAAGTTTTACAAATAAAGAAAGCAATTGGAAAAACGGTTGGAGTAAAAAGAAGTGAAAGAGCATGGAACTTTCCAGTGGCTTGTGGTCTTGTGTACCTAGAATGTGGGTAAGTGAGGGAGGTGTAAGGGGTGGGGAAAGCAGCTAGAGCAGAAGGAAATGACAAGAAATTTAGGTTGGGTAAGTGGTTGAGGCAAGTTTGCGAAGGCACACAATTTTTTAGTAAAATTATGCATTAAATAAAAGAAAACACTTCATTCTATTATATAAAACCCTCAATGATATCTATTATAAAATTTAAAATGTTTCTGGGTTTATTGCAATTTTTCTTCTCTTTCTCTCTTTTTTCTCTCGTTCTCTGTGAATCACTCTATCTCCTCCCTTCCTTCCCAGCTTCAGAAATAAAAGCCTTTAATTATCTATATCTAGGGGAAAAAGTATGCTAGTTTGGAAGAGAGGATCTGGAATAGACACATGCTTATAGAGAGGCAGTCTGGAGCCATAAACCCCAGCTACCTACTGCCCCTTGTCCTCTCTGGTTGCCCAGTGACCTTGGGCCCACTCCTCATCGGTAAAGGTACTTGAGAGGATCAAATGAGGTAATCCATGAAGAATGGCTGCATATAGTGCTGTATTTATAAATATTAAGTGTTATTATTACTTGTCCATCCTCTCTAATTTAAATAGATACATTCGAATGAGGCTTTACTTTTTAGCCTCTCTTCTCCCAAAGGGTTCATAAAAAGAATTATAAATGGTGTTAAAACCCTGAAATTATTCCCAAATTACCAAATGTTTCAAGGTATAATTTATGAAGAGACAAAATTTAAAGCGTGACAAAGAAAAATACCCCTGAGGTTGCTAATGAAATGTCCCCATAAGCACAGCTCCATCCTACTATAGCAGTGCTTGTCTAAAGGGCAAGACCCAGAAGATTCTTCCCTGCTGTTATCGGGAGTGAGCTAGAATGATGAAGAATGGATATTTTGTAACATATTAGGCTGATGCTTTAACAAGCTGAACTTGCTTTAAATCCAGAGAGTTTTTTTTCTATTTTGAAATAACTTTTTCATATTTTATTTTATTCCCCCACTCCAATGTAAGGAAAATACTGCCATACCTTTGCATACTAATTTATTTCATTCTCATTAATGTTTTTACTTAAAATAACACACAGCATATTTTTTTTACTTTGTTCTTTTTGGGGTTCAAGTTCTCCTCTCCCAATTCTACATTTTTTCAGATGAGATGTGTAAAACAATATTGATGGTCACATTTTGCAATGTCCAGAAATTCACTTTTATAGGTAAATGGTTAATTTTATTCAAAATTGCCTGGGCAGATATTCTTTAACAAACTTTATTTATTAGAAACCAATGATGTAAATTTATATACATTTAAAATCAAAATATGTGTGGATAAACCATCTTCATTTAATGATTTTTATAAAATGTCCTGAGGAAGTGATTTTAGAAAACAAGTTGCTATATTTGATCAAGAAAAATTGGATTTTGCTAAGTATGCTGATGTTTATCATCTATCCATAGTTCTTAGCATTGTTGGATAATGACAATTAAATAAAGGCTGATGCTGCAAGACCCGAAGTCTATGTTTCAACAAAGTTCCTAGAATAAATATTCCATATAAACTTTATAAGAAATTATGTTGTAGACAGAAACCTTTCATCCAGAATTTAACAGTTATTTGTAAGGTCATAAGCATAATAGATAATTCAGACAATTCTATGAAAAAGTACAAATAAGCAACAGAAATTGCTTTTATTTTTAGAGAATAAATGGTGAAGAGGTGACCTCTAATTTCATGTGGTTATTAAGCACACCCATTAAAAACCATTCACACCAAAATCATTCAAATAACCAGTACCAAATTAACACATGACTCAAGATGTTAATATATCCACTGATTAAAGTATTGTAAAGAAGTTTTTTAGAAAACCAGAACCACAGGAGCTAAAATTAAACTATGCCTATTAGGCCAGTGAGCGACACAATCTAAATGATCAATATCCTGAAAAGATAAAGTAGATAAAGTCAGAGTAAATAGCCTCCTTGAAATAAAGGAATAGAAATAAATCAGAACATGGTGTGGTCTTAAAGAGGGGAAAAAGTCATAGCTTTGTGAGGCAGTAACAGTGGGTAACTGGAGAAGGAACCACCCGGAGAACTGAGGGGTCTCATTTTCAATGACCACATGATGTGGCTGCAGCATTGCTGGGCAGTTTAACAGTGGCAGGGCTCACATAGGGCTCAGGTGACAGGTGTTCAGACCTCTAGTCCTCTGAAGGCCAAATCTGCAATCCACAGAAACAGAGCGACCTGACAAACAAAATATCATAAGCACTTAAAAATGACAAAATGACATAAAGAAAATTTACCTTGTAGAAAAACTGTCCTCAGCAGTACTGTTGTGTGACCAGAAATCCCCTTCTTCTGATCTGCAGAACAACTTTGTCAACCCTGAGTGTGTGGTCACAAGGCAGGAAGTGACTAAAATGACAAATCATCAGCCAAGAAAGAAATAGATTTTTGTCTTTATAAGGACATTTTACTTAACTTTTTTTCATGCTCCCTCCCCTGCAAAAAATCACCTGACGGAACAGGTCACACTGAAATTTAGAAGCCTCTTACCACTTCCGCTTTATAAGCATTTTTCTCTTTCCTTCCCTTTCTTTTTTCTCTAGCTATCAGATTATGGGCGCTTAAACCTATCTGATTTCAGATAACAAGGCAAGGTCAGCCTGCTACCTTGACTTCTTTCTTTGACCCCAGTGACAAACTGCAAAGCCCAGGTTTCTAGCTACTTACAGAAAAGAGAAACAAATTATTCATTCTGAGTGAAAGAACCAAGGGAAAAGGTGGCAGTACACCTGAAACAAACTAAAAAGATTTCCTTGGGAAAGCCCCACAGGCCAAAACCAAAACTCTCTTGAGTCCCCAAACAATGATCTTATTGGTGCAAACAAAATAGAACAATCTCTTTAAGGGGAAGAGCTGAAAAAGGGAGGCCACTATATTATTTACACATTCTTTTATTTATAGAACGCAATGTGCTAAGGATCTCTTTAACCCAATTAACAATTTCAATTATTTAGATTTTTCCTATAAAGAGCACCAGTGGATCATAGAGGCAGCTGCTATAGTTAAATGGACAACTAAATTCCTTCATACAGACCATATTTATTTTTGTATGCACATTTAATAAAATTAGCACAAGAATAAAAAAGGTCTATTCTATGCCCAAACCTCAAATACTTGTCTTGAGGGCAAATTCCTGTCCTCAAATGTAAGTCCTCAAGGGCTCATAGCCTAACAGTGGTCATGAAGAGTGTGTAGTACCCTGAGTAATGTTGAGGGAACAGTAAGCATAGTCTCCACATTGCCTGGAGACTGTATGCAGCTCCAGTGGCCAGCCTTCTATTGAAGAATCAGGATGTATGGCTGTGCTCCAGGTCTGATAGTGAATTGAAGATGCTTGATCATTCTATTAACTTATGTATTTACTAGGGGCCTGGGACCCTGCCAGTAGGTACCCTGATTGGGGTGCTGCTTTTATACTTCTTTTGCTTCTTTGATTTCTTCTCTAGAAAAGTCCTGCTTCCAACCTCAAATGTTAAACCAAGCTGTTTTAGTTTATCTATTCCATCAGCCAGTGATGGGCAACTTCTTAGTCAGAACCCCACCATGCCCATCTTGGGGCTGGGCAGAAGAACAGGAAGAGATGGTGGAGATTCAGTTCATTTTAGAAGTGGTTCTCTTGTGACTCCCTAGGAAAGACCAAGTTGGTGAATCAAACCCTGATTTCTCCATTGCATAATTACCCCTCCAGTAATAAGTTGCAGAGGGGTTTCAAGAAGCACCTAAATTAATAACTAAGGATATAAAGAAGAGGCCACATTAAGATTGGTAAGAGGGGTGGAGATGCAAAACAGGCTGGTCTCACACCTAGGTGTGGCAGTTGAGCATCTGGAGGGATATCTAGGCTAAGGAGGTTCCCCCTCGCCCCGCGCCGGATGAGTGAGGAGCTCCTCCCTTACATCAGGGCTCCCCAGGCCAGGGTTCCAATGCCAGGATGAGGAGTCCCCACATAATCTGGTTGTAAAAATCGGTAGGGATTCTGACTGTCCAGGTGAGATGTAAGGCTGCTGGTAACCCAGACATCCCTTTAAAGGGCCAATGCACAGACTCACTCACTTATAGGTACTCATCCTGAGCTCTAGCAGAGGAACAGCAGCTTGGGAGGTGCCAGAGACATACAGGAAAAGACTGAATCATGTGGCTTCAGGGCAAAGGCTAGAAGGATAGTCACCATTAAACCATGTGTAGATCCCTCCTCCTGTGGCCTGTTGGCAGGGCCATCTTGCCTGTATTGACTCCTCCCACGCACAGCCAAATCTGAATCTGGCCTGCTGAAATCTTCTTGCTCCACTTTGGGATGCCTCCCCTATCAACTTTCAAATTGTTGGAGGCATATTCATGACTGGGCAACCAGCCTCGCCCAGCCCTCCTGGCATTCCTCTTTCAGCAGCAATCAACAGGACTCAGCTCACACGCCTCCAGAGACAATTCCAGTGGCAGGCAACCAGTCCCAGCCAGAGCAGCAGTATTTCTCAAACAAATCTTGGAAGTCTGTGTGCCGGAGGTGGGCGGTGGCTGGCCTCAGTGTGATCTGAAACTTTTGGGAGTGGTCACTGGCTCAGCACTGGCACAAAGTCTGAATCTTCACTAACCTGGGGAAGACAGTTTGCCCCACCCTGGTGACTCCCTGGGATGCTGCCTCACCCAACTTGAGTACCGTCTCAGGCTCTTTCAGTTTCTGAACCTTATAGGTAGCTGGCAGGAAGCCACAGGCCTTGGGGTGCTCTGGGCTTTTTGCTGAGCTGTCTCAGGCCTGGAACCAGTAGTAGCCAGCCTCTGTTTGCAGCGTGGCCCCTCCCGTGTGACCCCATGTCCATTATAGGCAGCAACCAATGATGGATAGCTTGGTACCTCCTATAAGCTAGCCCCAGATGGGTCAGAGACAGTGGCTGAGCTTTGCCTGCATGAGAACCCCGATCAAGGGGCTGCAGAGCCAACACATACAAAGGCTGGTGTCAGCCACAACAGAGCATCACTTGATTAGCCCCACAAGAGGCACATCCAAAGGGTGGTCTCAACAGACATATAAACCTGCTGGGGAAAATCCCATTGCATGGGGTCAGCACCCACGCAGCAGCTCATACCCTGTGGGAATGGCAATAGTCACAGCCAGTCATCCTGTGAGTCAATCTCAACCACTGATGTGCCAACAGCCGTCAGGGCTCAACTACAACAGGAATACACAGAAAATCCATATAAGGGACAGACACTCCTGAAGCACCTGGTGCAGGTGACCAGGAAAACTGTCTCTAGGTCACACAGGGCACCTACTACATAAGGTTACCTGGCCAAGACTTGGAGATATAGAAAATCTACCTAATACACAGAAACAAACATAGGGGCAGCCAATAGAAGAAAACGAGAAACATATCCCAAGTGAAATAACAGGAGAAAACTCCAGAAAAAGAATTAAACGAAGTGGAGGCAAGCAAACTACCTGATATGGAGTTCAAAACACAGGTTATAAAGATGCTCAATAAACATAAAGGAAGAATAGATGATCTCACTAAGAACATCAACAAAGAGATAGTAAGCATAAAAATGGACATAGAACCTAGAAAAAAACAGTCAGAAATTAAAAATGCAATAGCTAAAATGAAGAATACATTAGAGGGAATCAACAGTAGATTAGTGAAGCAGAGGATCAAATCAATGATTTAGAAGATATGGTAGCAGAAAATACCCAATCAGAAGAGCAATAAGAAAAAATATTCCAAAAAATGAGAAAAGTTTAAGGGGCCTCTTGGATAACATCAAGCACACCAACATTCACATCATAAGGGTACCAGAAGGAAAAGAGACAAAACAAGGGATTGAAAACCTATTTGAAGAAATAATAACTAAAAACTTCCCTAATGTGGTGAAGTAAATAGAAGTACAAGCCCAGGAAGGGCAGAGAGACCCGAACAAGATGAACCCAAACAGGCCCATATCAAGATGCATCATCATTAAAATGGCAAAAGTTAAAGACAAAGAAAGAATCCTAAAAGCAGCAAGAGAAAGGAAGCTAGTTACTTACAAGGGAGCTTCCGTAAGACTGTTAGCTGATTCCTCAACAGAATCCTTGCAAGCCAAAAAGAATTGGCAGGAAATATTCAAAGTGATGAAAAGCAAGGACCTACAACCACAATTACTTTTACCCAGCAAAGCTATCAATTAAAATTGAAAATTAAAATGATATTAAGAGCTTCCACAACAGGAAAAAGCTAAAGGAATTCATTGCCACTAAGCTAGTATCACAAAAAGTATTAAAGGGACTTCTTTAAGCAGAAGAAGGAGGAGAAAAACATAAATATGAATAATAAATGGCAATAACTATGCACCTATTAATAATCACCTTAAGTAAATGGATTGAATGCTCCAATCAAAAGATATTGGGTAGCTGAATGGATAGGAAAACAAGACTCATACATAAGCTATCTATGAAAGACCCACTTCAGATAGAAAAGCACAAAGAAACAAAGTAAAGGATGGAGAAAGATATTACATGCATATGGAAATGAATAAAAAGCTGGGGTAGCAATACTTATATTAGACAAAATAGACTTTAAAACAAAGAAGCACATTACATAATGATAAAGGAATCAAGCCAAAAGTGGATATAACCCTAGTAAATATTTATACACCCAACATAGGAGCACCTAAATATATAAAGCAAATATTGACCGACACATAAAGGAAGAGATTGACAGTAATATAGTAATAGTAGGGGATTTTAACACCCCATTTACCAATGGACAGATCTTCCAGACAGAAAATCAACAAGGAAACAGTGGTCTGGTATGGCACTAGAAATCAAAAAATAGAAAAAACTGAAAAATACACAAACACATGGAGACTAAATAACATGTTACTAAACAATGAATGGTTTAACTATGAGCTCAAGGAAGAAGTCAAAAGATACTTTGAGAAAAATGAAAATGAAAATATAATGAACCAAAATCTATAGGAGACAGCAAAAGCAGTCCTAAGAGGGAAATTCATAGCAATACATATCTACCTTAAAGTTAACAAGAAAAATCTCAAATAAATAATCTAACCTTACACCTAAAGAAACTAGAAAAAGAACAGCAAACAAAATCCAAAGTGAGTAGAAGTAAGGAAATAATAAATATTGGAGTGGAAATAAGTGAAATAGAGTCTGAAAAAAAAACAGTACAAAAGATCAATGAAACCAAGAGCTGGTTCTTTGAAAAGATAAACAAAAATGATAAACCTTAAACCAAACTCATCAAGAAAAAGAGAGGACTCAAACAAATAAAATCAGAAATGAAAGAGGAGAAGTGGCAACTGACTCCACTGAAATACAAAGGATTATAAGAAAATACTATAAGCAATTGCAAGTCAACAAGTTGAACAATCTGGAAGAAATAGATACATTCCTAGAAACATACAGTCTTCCAAGACTGAGTCAAGAAGAAACAGAAAATCTGAACCAACTGATTAGTACTAAAAAATTGAATCAATAATCCAAAAACTCCCAACAAACAAAAGTACTGGACTGGATAGCTTTGCAGGTGAGTTTTACCAAACACTCAAAGAAGAATTAACACCTATTCTTCTAAAACTATTCCAAAAACTTCAAGAGGAGGGAAGGCTCCCAAGCTCATTCTATGAGGTTACCATTACCCTGATTCCAAAACCAGACAGACATTACAAATTAACAAAAAGAAAGAAAGAAAGAAAGAAAGAAAGAAAGAAAGAAAGAAAGAAAGAAAGAAGAAAAGAAAAGATATCCCTGATGAACTTAGATGCAAAAATCCTCAAAAAATATTAGCAAACTGAATTCAGCAATACATTAAATTAAAAATATCATACACCATGATCAAGTTGGATTTATTCCTAGGATGCAAGGTTGGTTCAATATCCACAAATCAACGCGATACATCACATTAACAAACTGAAAGATAAAAACCATATGGTCATATCAATAGATACAGAAAAATTGTTTGACAAAATCCAGCACCCATTTATAACAAGAACTCTCAGCAAAGTGGGAATAGAGGGAACATTCCTCAATATAATAAAGGCCATACATAACAAACCTACTGCTAACATCATATTCAATGAGGAAAAGCTAAAAGCATTTTTCTTAAGATCAGGAAACAAGACCAGCATGATCTACTTCTACCACTTTTATTCAACACAGTGTTGAAAGTCCTAGCCACAATAATCTGACAAGAAAAAGAAAGAAAAGACATTCAAGTGGGAAAAAAGAAGTAAAACTGTCATCATTTGCAGATGACATACTATACAGAAAGAACCCTAAAGATTCCACCAAAAAAAAAATGTTAGAACTAATAAATGAACTGAGAAAGTAGCGGGACACAATATTCAGAAATCAGTTGCATTTCTACATACTAATAATGAACTATCAGAAAAAGAAATTAAGAAATCAATCAATCCTATTTACAATTGTATCAAAACAATAAAATAGGAATAAATTTATCCAAGGAAGTAAAGGCCTGTACTTGAAAAATTATGTCACTGAAGAAAGAAATTGAAGGAGATAACAAGTAAATGGAAACAAACACCATGCAAATGGAAGGAAGAATTAACTTCATTAAAATGTCCATATTACCCAAAACAATCTATAGATTAAACGCAATCTCTATCAAAATTCCAATGGCAGTTTTCAGAGAACTAAAACAAATAATCCAAAAATTGATACAGAACCATAAAAGACCCTGAATAGCCACAGCAATCTTGAGAAAGAAGTACAAAGTTGGAGGTATCACACTACCTGATATCAAACTATACTGCAAGGCTATAGCAATCAAAACAGCATGGAACTTGCAGAAAAACAGACACATAGGTCAATGAACAGAGAAGAAAGCCCCAAAATAAATCCATATGGTCATTTAATCTAATGAAAAAAGAGGCAAGAATACATAATTAGGTGAAAATAGTCTATTAAATAAATGGTGTTGGGAAAACTGGACAGATATCTTCTTACACCACATTCAAGAATAAACTCAAAATGAATTAAAGACTTAAATTAAAGATGCAAAACCATAAAACTCCTAGAAGAAAACAGGCAGTAAACTCTGAAATTGCTCTTAGTAATATTTTTTCTAATATATCTTCTCAGGCAAGGGAAACAAAAACAAACAAACAAACAAACAAACAAACAAATGGAACCATGTCAAGCTAAAAAGTTTTTGCACAGCAAAGGAAATCATCAACAAAATGAAAAGCCAGCCTACTGAATGGGAGAAGATATTTGCCAATGATACATCTGATAAGGGGTTAATATCCAAAATGTATAAAGAACTCATAACTCAACACCAGTAAAAATGAACAATCAAATTATAAATGAGCAGAGGACCTGATAAGCATTTCTCAAAGAGAACATAGAAATGGCCAATAAATGTATGAAAAATGCTTAACATCACTAATCATCAGAGAAATGCAAATTAAAACCACAATGACTATCACCTCACACTTGTCAGAATGGCCACCATAATTAAATCAAAAATCAAGAAATGTTAACTAGGATTTACAGAAAAGGGAACCCTCATACACTGTTTTTTGGATTGTAAATTGATACAGCCACTATGGAGAACAGTTTGAAGGTTCATCAAAAAATTAAAAATAGACTACCTTATGACCCAGCAATTGTACTTTTGGGTCTTTATCCGAAGAAATCTAAAACACTAATTGGAAAGACTTATTCACCCTTATGTTCACAGCAGCACTATTTACAATAGCCAAGATATAGAAGCAACCAAAGTGTCTATCAATAAATGATTGGACAAAGAAGAGGTAGTACATATATATAATGGAATATTATTCAGCCATTAAAATATGAAATCTTACCATTTGCAAAGACATGGATGGATCTAGAGGATATAATGCTAAGTAAAATGAGTCAGACAGAGAAAGACAAATATTATATGATTTCACTTATCTAAAGAACAAAATAAATGAACAAACAAAATGAAAACAGACTCATAGATACTGAGAACAAACTGGTGATGGCTAGATAGGAGATAGTCTTTGAGCCTGGGTGAAAAAGGTAAAGGGATTAAAAAGTACAAATTGGTAGTTACAAAATGGTCATGGGGATGTGAAGCATAGCATCGGGAATATAGTTAATAATATAATAATCATGTATAGACCAAAGTGGATACTAGACTAATCGAGAGGATCATTTTGTAAATTATATAAATGTCTAACCTCTATGCTGTACACATGAAACTAATATAAAATAATATTAAATGTCAACTCTAATTGAAAAATAAAATTTTTATAAAGCTCCTAAATTCTTTAAGACACCAGAGAAACATCCATGCATTGGTGTGACAAGACTGATTGCATTATAATGCAGCTAAATCCTGGTGTTTTCCATGCTGGTGGGAAATGTTATCATAGCATCCTACAGCAGGACTCCACAGATAATTTCTTGATGGTCTTTAGGATAAAAATGTATGAGGTAACTGTGGATCTTTCTAAAACATAAAAAATAAGGTTCTGCATCCCTCTGATTTCAGGATGGACTGAAGATCCTTCAGTAACATTTCATAAATGGAAAAAGTCTCAATTCATGTACCTGGGAGAAAAAAAACTGTAGCATTCTGTATCTACTGTTGCCTGGTCATCAGAGACCTGAGGAATCTATAAAGAAGAGCAAAATATACTTGAGCATTGGTTCAACAAGAGTTTGGATGCTTATCTGTAGGCACTAATAATTTAGAAATGAATAAGACACAATCACTGCTTTTAAGGAACACATAATCTAGTAGGGGCAAATAAGTAAATAAATGCTATTATGAAAGGGGTAAATTAAGTAGTGGAATAAAGTGCAGATTTGAGTGGAACTTACTTTTGAAGATAATGAAACACGCATAGTTCTGACTAGCAGCTGGTTCAAGTCAAAAAAAGAATTTAGGATTCCAGATAATGTCTAGATTCTAGGAGATGAAAGCCATTGAATCGTGTTGCTTATAACCACCCAGATAAAAGTCTTTTTCTACTCTAGCACATCAGCCACCCAACACCACCTAACCCACATCCTGGCTACTCCCTCCCTCTTAATCTCTTTATCTGCCTCCCAGAAGCAGGCAACTATTTAGGTTTTAGATCAAGGCTTTTTCATAGAGGAGTAGTTTATCATTGTCAGCGTTTAGAATTGCTTGTGCATCATGATAATAAACATAAGACTGACATTTGGTTTTATTATTATTTTCTTTCTCTATAGACAATGCACCCTGGATGACTTGCATACAGAGTGGATCTCGCCTATTTTCCACCCCTCGCTCTCCATATGCCTCCACTTCCACATCTGCCACTTCCTCATTGACATGTACTTTGCCTTCCTGCTGCCCCTACTGCCCTTTCTACTGCACCTCCACCACAGCCTCAATTCCTTATACCGCATCAGGTACTACCCTCACAGAAGCACATACTTGCAATGCTATAAATTCAAGCCACTTGTCTTTAAAATTACTTCTCAGAAATACTTTTATTTAATTTCATTAATTACTGAAAGCAAGCATTCTAAATCTTGGGGCCATGAATACATAATTTTGTGTGTATGTGCTTTTTTTTTCTGGGTCCATAATATGATTCATCTTAATATTAAAGAGACTCCAAAAGTTACACATTTATTCCAAACTATTTTCTCAATCTCCTAATTCACTCTCCTTCATCCTTTCCTGACCCAAGATTCCTGTCCCTTATTTATTGAGATGGTCAAGTCATCTGGTATGCACTTCCTTATCAAGCCTCCTTTGCTCTTACAATATATATCATTTCTTCCTCTCTGTCTTACAGGAGGCATTCTTCCATCTCCTCAGGGTCAATAGTTTCCCATTATAATATTAATCTTACATCTTCTGCTTCCTTAGATACTTTGCTCTATCAATTATCTCATGTTTTTCTAGAATCTTTAATCTCTTATATTCTTCTCACTTCCCCTTCATTTATTCATGGGACTTGTACAAAGGAAAAACACCTCCGCTTCACTCTACTACTTAGTCCCCAACATTTGATGGGCAGGGAATGACAGTAATTAAGATGGGCACAGTCCCTGCTTTTGTAGAATGTCCAAAGTAGTCAAGGATACAGACAAATGAAAAGACAAGTGATACTCAGAACCATGATGGATGAAAAGTAGAGTGCCTATGAGAGCACAAAGCACTAACCCAGACTTGGGGTCTGGGAGGCATGCAGAGGGAGCACTATTAAGTGGTTAAGAGTAAAGATGCTGGGCCAATTGTCTATGGCCACACCCCGGTTTTACTGCTATACTAGTTGTGTAACCTTGGGTAAAGTATTTAATTTCACTGGTCTTAGTTTCCTCATCTAGAAAATGGAGCTAAGAATAGTGTCTATTTTATACAGTTGCTGTGAGGGTTAAGTGAAATGATATATGTAGAGAATTCAGAAGAGTGCCTGCCACTAGTAAATGCTGTATAAGTGTTAATTTGTCTTTTAATATCTATACCAGGCTCTGGGATAGACTCTTCATGTACATTATGTCATTTATTCCTCACAACAACCCTATGAATTACGGTTATTTTTCTTCAATTTTAAAATACTGGTGTGATTCTCATAACATAAAAGTCACCATTTAAAAGTGAAATTCGGTGGGTTTGAGTATGTCGACAGAGTTGAGCAACTATCTCATTATATAATTACAGAATATTTTCATCATCCCAAAAGAAACCTTGTACCCATTATTCCTCAATTACCCACATATTCCAAATCCCCAGCTACTAAGCTATTTTATCTCTGTAGAATTACCTGTTCTGAACATTTCATATAAATGGAATCTTTTTGTGACTATCTTCTACTGAGCAGAATGCTTTTAAGGCTCATCCATGTTGTAGCATGTATCAGTACTTCATCCTTTCCAATAGAAGAATAATATTCTGTTGTTGTGTATATACCACATTTTATTTATCCACTCATTAGTTGACAGATATTTGAGTTGTTTCCACTTTTTGGATATTATGAATAATGATGCTATAAACATTTGTGTACATGTTTTTGTGTGGACTTACATTTTTTAAAATATTTAATCAAAGTAACACATTATAGTTTTAGAAGTCAAATATTACCTCAGGGCTTGTGAAACACCAGTCTCCTAACACACTTCCTCTCTACTTCCAATTTTCATTTCCAAGAAACAATTATTTTCAACAGTTTTAGCTATTTCTTTTGCTGCTTTATGTTTTTAGATACTATGCTCATACTGTCTTGATTGTTAAGGAGCAGATTTTTATTTTTACTTCTTACTTGGGATATGAAGATTTGGCTCTCTCACTCCAACATCATATATATACTAACTCTCCTACAATCTTCTAAATCAAGCTATAACACTTTTTTAGTACAATTAACATTGTTTTTACAATATATAAATATCTATATCTGAGTTACATAGATCACTATGTTTATATTTCATTTTTGTATCTTTTTTCATTTGCTACATTTCTATGTACCTATTACATATTCTGAACCAAACCCTCCAAGAGATAAAATAATTTTTAAAAATCAAGAAATTAATCAATTTTTTCTCTTTTGAAAAGGTCTTTCCCAGAGTCCTTCATCCTCCTGTCTGGTCCTGCTGCCCAACTGCCTTCTAGAAGCTTCCCTTCACCATTATCCTCGGAATCCCCTTTTTTCTTTGGGTTGGATCTCCTGTTTAAACACTGGATCACATATCTTCTGCCTTCTTGGTTTACTTCCTTGATTTAATAAGCACATCCTCTAGTAGATTCTTGAGAAAGATTGCACGGGCCATAAAATTTCTGAGGAATTTTATAACTGAAAACATATATAGTATACCCTCATTCTTGAAGTCTATACTGAAAATTCTCTCTCAAAATTCTGAAGAAATTGTTCTGGTGTGTTCTAGGTTTCAGTGTTGCTGTTGAGAGGTCTGGTATCATTTTGACTTGTGATCCTTTGCATGACAGTGTTTTTTTATTTCTGGAAATATTTAGGATTTTCCCTTTATGCCTGGCATTCTGAAATTTTATGATATATCTTAGAGTGGGTCTGTTTTTATCTACTGTGCTAGGCACTCAGTGATCTATTAATCTGGAAATTGTAATATTTCATTTCTAGGAAGTTTCTCTCCTTCCCCCCTTTCTGTCTGTCTGTCTGTCTCTCCCCTTTCCTGTTTTCAAAGTTCTCTTTCCTTTGGATTAGATTTTTTAAATGTTAGGGCTTTTGGATTGATCCTCTAATTTTCTTTTCTTTTTTTCCCCCTCTTTAATCCGCCCCCCCCAACTCTACCCCCACACTTCTACCCCTGACCTATGGATGTTGCAGTTTTCCTTTTAAGAACTGAATCTCTGAAGGTGAGGCGTCTCCTCCCACACGCTCATGGCGGACACCCAGGGCCTGGGGCACTGGGGTCCTGGCGCACCTGGACTATGGTTCGTGGCTCAACCTGGGGCATGAGCCCCAGACCTTCTGTGTGTAAAGCAGATGTGATAACCACTACACTATGGAGCCACCCCCTTTTCTCTTCTTTTTTTTTTTTATCCCATTTTTTTTGCTTTTGGCCTTCTTATGCTACCATTAGGAAGTTTTTCAACTTTTTCTTCAAAACTTCTATTGAACATTTTATTTACATTATCATTTTTAATAGCAAAAACTATTTTCTCTAAATATTCCTTTTTTATAGCTAGGTGGGGTCAGGATGAGGTGAAAAATGTCTTACTGCTTCTTATATAAACTTTTTACCAGTACTTCTGTTTTTCAGCTCCATCTTGCACACCTACATTTAAAGGTATGTCATACCACAGAGTTCTTCCCTTTACTGAGTGACTGTGTTATGATTTAAATTGCTTCTTGTTGGTTTCTCTCATTACAGGCTTGGGGTTCAGCTTGTTGTGTATCCTTCAGCACTTCCCGTGATCCATGTTATGGTCTCCAACATTACTGATATTTTTTGTCTTATGCTGCTTCATTGGATATTGATTTTTCTTGCTAGACTGGGAATCCAATGAGATGAAGGGCCGTGTTTGTTTTTTTATGTCTAAATACTGTACCTCGTATTTCAAAAATATTTATTGAATATTCCTGACATTATTTATTGAAGAGACTGTCTTTACCCCATTGTATACTCTTGTATTCTTTGTCATAGATTAATTGACTATACAGGCATGAATTTATTTCTGGACTCTTTATTCTGTCCCATTGATCGACTTGTCTGTTTTTATGCCAGTACCAAACTGTATTGATTACTATAGCCTTATAGTATAGTTTGATAAGAGGCAGCATGATAGTATTGAGGTTCCTCAAAATAGTAAAAATATAACTGCCATATGACCCAATGATCCCACTTCTGGGTATTTATCCAAAGAAATCCAAAGGACTAATTTGAAAAGGCATATGAATCCATATGTTCACTGCAGCATTATTTACAATAGCCAAGATATGGAAGCAACCTAAGTGTTCGCTGGATAAAGAAGAGGTGGTACATATATACAAGGGAATATTACTCAGCCATAACAAAGAAAGAAATCTTACTATATGTTACAATGTGGATGGACCCAGAGAGTATTAGGCTAAGTGAAATAATTCAGACAGAGGAAGACAAATACGATATGATTTCACTTATATGTGAAATCTAAAGAACAACAACAACAAAAAAGAACAACAAAACAAAAACAAACTCATAGATACAGAAAAAAAAAAAAACAATTGATGGTTGCCAGATGCAAGGGTGTTTGAGGGGCTGGGAGAAAAAGGAGAAGGGATTAAGAAGTACAAATAGATTATTACAAAATAGTCATGGGGATGTAGGGTATAGAATAGGGAATATAGCCAGTAATATTGTAATAACCATGTATGGTGCCAGGTAGGTACTAGATTTATTGGGGATTAAGTTCATAAGTTATATAAATGTCCAACTACTTTGTTGTACCCCTGAAACTAATGTAATATTGGATGTCAAGTGTAATTGAAAATTTTTTTCAAATTTTTTAAAAGAACAAGAATAGGGACTGGTTAAGATGGTACAGAAAGTACATGCTGTGCATTCCTGCACTTGCAACTACACCAAAATTATAATTAAACTACAGAGCAACCTTCACTGGGAGTCACCTGAGGTCTGGCTGAAGAGAAGCCCTACAACTAAGGACAAACATAAGCAGTCACCTTGAACGAGTAGGAGGGGTAGAAATGCGAAATGGCTCGGTCCCACAATTGCATGTGGAGATTGAGAATTAAGAGGGTTATCTTGACTGCAGAGCCTCCTCCCCAACCTGAGGAGCAAGGCGTCCCAGCCCAACATTGGGATCCCTAGCCCAGGATTCTAGTGCCAAGAAGAGAAGTCCCCACAGCCTCTGGCTGTGAAAACCAGTGGAGGTTGTGGCTTAGTAAGACAGAGGGTTGCTGGAGTTACAGGCATTCTTCTTAAAGGGTTTGTACCTGGACCCACTCACTATCATACTCACTCACTCTGAGCTCCAGTGCAGGGACAGCTGCTCAAGGGGCACAAAAGATATACAGGGAGATACCGAGCTGTCCGGCTTCAGGGCAAGAGCTGGAGGGGCAGCCTTCTCCCAAACAGAAGAACTGACAGTATCCGTTGTTCCTTTGTTGAGTCCTCCACCCTCCCAGCATGAGGATGCAGGTGCCATCATATCTGAGTAGTCATCAACCTGGATAACACAGGTCACTTTGCCCAGGTCATTCCCTGAGACTCTGCCTCTCCCAACTTGTGGGCCCCCCAAGCCACTTCCATTTGTTTTATTCCATACATATAGCTTGTCTTGGCTCTTGCTGCAGACTTTCCTAAAATCTCTCAAAGGCTCACAAAACTCAAAGAAGCAGCATCTGGCTTCTACATGCCCCGTACATCTAGCTGAGCAGCCCCAAGCTTCGCACTAGTGACAGTTGGCCTTGGTTCCTGACTTGGCCTCTCAAGGCACCTATAAGCCCAGCATGGGTGGCAGCCATCTGCAGATTGCTTGGTGACTCTTACCAAGTATTACAGAAGTATACAGGCTGTGGCTGAACTTGGCCTAAAGCTGGGCCCCTCCTAGGAGGCCCTCGGGTCAGCAACTCAGTGGCTTGCTTCGACCAGAACCAGAGTCAGAACACCACCCAGGGCTGCATCTGAGGAGGACACACATGAAGGGCAGATTGGGAAGGCAGCAGAGCCTTGCTAAAGTGAATCCTACTCCTTAGGGTGAGCCCCTCTCTGCCAATCCTCCCAACCAATCAGCCCAAGGGTCAATCCCTTCTATTAGCGTGCAAGCAGCAACTGAGGTTCAACTATAATAGGAGGGCACACAGAACCCACACAAGGGACACATCTTGAGCATCTTGGTTAGATGGCTAGAAGAGACTATGTCATTGGGCTCCACAGAACACTTACAACATAAAGCCACTCTACTAAGGCCAGGTGACTTAGGAGCTCGACCTAATACATAGAAACAGACATAGGGAGGCAGCCAAAATGGGAAGGCAAAGAAATGTGTTCTAAAGAAAGATCAGAACAAAGCTTCAGAAAAAGAACTTCACAAAATGGAGACAAGCAATCTATCAGATGCAGAGTTCACTGGTTATAAGGATGCTCAATGAACTTAGGGAAAGAGTAGATGAACTCAGTGAGAACTTTAACAAAGAGATAGAAAACAAAAATATGGAGATTAAAAACGTAAAAAGAAACCAGTCAGAAATGAAGAATAGAATATCTGAAATTAAAAGAACATGAGAGGGAATCAACATTGTGGATGAAGAGGAAGATCAAATTACCAATATAGAGGATGCGATAGGGGAGGACACCCAATTAAAATAGCAACAGAAAAAAAAATGCAAAAAAATGAAGATAGTTTAAGGAGCCTCTGGGACAAAATCAAGCATAACAACATTCGCATCCTAAGGGTACCAGAAGGAGAAAAAAGAGAGCAAGAAATTGAAAACCCATTTGAAGAATTAATGACAGAAAACTTCCCTAACTTGGTGAAGGAAATAGACATACAAACTCAGGAAGCACAGAGAATGGAATCCCAAACAAGATGAACCCAAAGAGGCCCACACCAAGATGCATCACAATGAAAATTTCAAAGGTTAAAGACAAAGAGAGAATCTTAAAAGCAGCAAGAGAAAAGCAGTTAAGTTACGTACAAGGGAGTTCCCACAAGACCATCAGCCAATTTCTCAACAGAAACTTTGCAGGCCAGAAAGGATTGGCACAAAATATTCAAAGTGATGAAAACCAAGGAAAGACATCTAAGATTAGTCTACCCAGCAAGGATATCATTTAGAATTGAAGTACACATAAAGAGCATCCCAGACAACAAAAAAGCTAAAGGAGTTCATCACCACCAAGTCAGTATTACAGGAAATGTTGGAGGGACTTATTTAAGAAGAAGAAAAAAATATGTATTAAAAATATGAATAAAGAATGGCAATAACTACCTATTTATCAAGTACTTCAAATGAAAAAGAGTTAAATGTTCCAATAAAAAGATAGGGTGGTTAAATGGGTAAGAAAACAAGACCCTTGTATAGGCTGCCTACAAGAGACTCACTTCAGTTTAAAAGACACACACAGATAGAAAGCAAAGGAATGGAAAAGGTACTTCATGATGGGCCTAGAGGGTGGAATAAATAAAATAGAGAAAGACCAATATCATGTGATTTCATGTGCATGTAGAATGTAAAGAGCAAAACAAACAAACTCTAGATACAGGGAACATTTTGAGAGTTACAAGATGGGAAGAGGATTGGGGTAATCAATGAAATAGGGGGAAGGGATTAAGAAGTACAAATTGGTAGTTACAAAATAGTTATGGAGATATAAAGCACAGCATAAGGAATATAGTTATGACATTGTGATAACTATGTATGGTGTCAGAGGAGTACTAGATGTATTGGGAAGATCACTTCGTGAGTTATATAGATGTCTAATCACTATGTTATATACCTGAAACTAATATATTATGGCAATTTTAATTGAAAAATAAAAATATCATTAATAAAACAAGAATATCCATATAAATATATATATACACATATATCCATACACACAGACACACACATATATGTGTGTGTGTCCATTGAATAAATGAATGAAGAGGACTAAGCTTAGACTTAACGGATGAGATGAAAAGGAAAAGCAGAAGTGTACTCTAACCGCAAGGAAATGGCATGTGCAAAAGATCATAGGTGAGAGAATATACTTAGCTGAGCACACTTGCAATGAAGAGTGTAAGAGGGGTGGAAGTGAGGGTGGGGGAGGGTGAAAAGAAAGAGAAAAGGCTGGAGACTTTAGCAGAGACTAGATCATGGTGGATCTTTTACCTGTGTTAAGAAATTTTGGCTTTAGCCTGCAAGCAATGGGGGACTATTTTAGGATCTATGTTAGTTTCTTAGGGCTGCTGTAACAAAGTACCAAAAATTGGGTTGTTTAAAATATATTAAACAGAAAATTAGTGTCTCATAGTTTTGGAGACTAGACATTAAAATCAAGGTGTCAGCAGGGTTGGTTCCTTCTGAGGGCTGAGAGAAAGAATCCCTTTCATGCCTCTCTCCCAGCTTCTGGTGATTTGCTGGGAATCTTTGGTATCCTTGGCTTGTAGAGGTATCACCTAGAACTGTGCTGTGTCCAACTTTCCCTTTTATAAGGAGATAGTCATAGTGAATTAGGGCCATGCTAATGACCTCACCTTAATGTGATCATATGTAAATAGCCTATTTCTAAATAAGGTTACATTCACAGGCACTGGGGATTAAGACTTTGATACTGTTTGAGAAAGACACAGTTTATACAGGGTCTTAAGCAGAAAGTTACACAATGTATTTTAGAAAAATCCTCCTACCTCCAATGAAAGAAATGAGATGGCAAGGGTTGGAGCGTGGTGGGGAGAAAAAAGGTCAGACTATTCCAGAGGCCTTTGCCTTCAGTGTCATATAAGGTGATAAGTGGTAGTGGGACAAAGAGAGGTGAGTAAATTCAAGGGACACTTGGTAGGCAGAAAAAATAAGAAAGAACTGATAGAGGAAGGATAATTTCTATAAATCTGAATCATTCTTCTAGAAATAGGAATAAAACCAACTACACAACTTGTGGATCCCAGTGCAAAACTAAAATGAAGTGTCCCTTGTTCATAAAATCTTAAGAATTGTTAGATGGTGACAGCATAGCATTAAGCCAAGTGTAGAGCCCTCTGAGAATAAGACCCTGTGAGAACGCATGGGTCATACACCCATGAAGCTGGCCTTGATCCTTCTTTTAATTCTGAGAAGAAAGAACAATGCCAGAGGTATCCTCAACTTCAAACTATACTACAAAGTTATAGTAATAAAAACAGTATGGTATTCACAGAAAAACAGACATACGAGTCTGTTTTTCATGAGACATATAAAATAGAATTAAGAGCCCAGAAATAGACTCACATGTATATAAGCAACTAATTTATGAGAAAGAGCCAAGAATATACACTGGAGAAGGGAAAGTCTCTTCAATAAATGGTGTTGGGAAAACTGGACAGCCATATGCAAAGGAATAAAACTAGACCATTATCTTACACCATAAACAAAAATTAACTCAAAATGGATTAAAAGCTTGAATGTAAGACCTGAAACAATAAAATACGAAGCAAAAAACATAGGCACTAAGATTCTGGACATTGTTTTCATAGGTGTTTTAATAAATTTGACTCCTAAGGAAAGAAAAACAAAAGCAAATACATCAAACTAAAAAGCTTCCACATAGCAAAGGAAATTATCAACACAACAAAAAGGCAAACAACTGAATGGGAGAAGGTTTTTGCAAATGGTATTTACGATAAGGGGTTAATATCTAAAAGATAGAGAACCTATATAACTCAACAACAAATAATCCGATTAAAAAATGGGCAAAGGATCTGAATAGACATTTTTCCAAGGAAGACATACAGATGAACAACAGACATATGAAAAGATATTTCATATCACTAGTTATTAGGGAAATGCAAAACCACAATGAAATATCACCACACACTTGTTAGAATGGCTATTATCAAAAAGAAGAGAAATAAGTGATAGAATGTAGAGAAAAGGGAACCCTTGTACACTGTTTTAAATTGATGCATCATGGAAAACATTATGGAGGGTCCTTAAAAAATTAAAACTAGAACTGCCTTATGACCCAGCAATTTCTCTTCTGGGTACTTACTCCCCAAATATGAAAACATTAATTCATAAAGATATATGTACTCTTACGCTCATTGCAGCATTATTTACAATAGTCGAGATATGAAAACAATCTAAGTGTCCATCAATAGGTGAATGGATAAAGAAGATATAATATATATATATATATATATATATATATATATATATGAATACTCCTTAGCCACAAAAAAAAGATGAAATATTGTCATTTGCAGCAACATAGATGGATCTCGAAAATACTGTGATAAGTGAAATAAGTTAGACAGAAATGGACAAATACTGTATGATCACTCATATGTGGAACATAAAACAAAAAAAGTAAAAAATGAACTAATGAAACAAGGTAAAACAAACATAGATATAACAGAATGGTGGTAACCAGAGAAGTAGGGGGTTGGAGGATGGTGAATTAGGTAAAGAGAGTCAAATATATGGTAACAGAAGAAAACTAGATTTTGGGTGGTGAGCATGCAATAGAGCATATAAATATCAAATTATAATGTTGTACACCTGAAATTTTTATGTTATTAACCAATGGTACCTCAATAAATTTAATAAAAAAGAACAAAATCCTTCCTTGACCATCAATTTAATCTTTCTTGTCCTAAAACCTATAGTACTTGTTTATAAGCCAGTCTTGACATTTATTGCATGCTACCTTTCTTTGTCATCCTCTATGATTACATAACTGTATGTGCTTGTGGCATCTGTATTCATTCGTCAAATTCTTATTAGGAATATTACATATTACATATATAAAATGCCTAAGTATTTAATGTGCCAGGCTCTCAGACTTATAACAGACTTATACAAAACTAAAAGACTTAGACACTCAAGGAGTTCACAATCTGTGAAGTTACCAAATATATTAACAATTATAATACCCTGTGACAAACACTATTCACAGGGTACCAATGACTTGGGATTGGGGCTCCAGGCAGGAAGGCATCTTTGAAGATATATGACCCAGCAAAAACTGTGGGACCCAGCAAAGGGAAGGAAGGAGAATGATAAAGGGCATTTCAGAGGGACCAGTATACATAAACAGCGTGGGAATGTTATGTACCTCTCCCAATTACAATGTTGATTTCTGGAGTAAAGGAATTGCACCCTCTCTTAACATCTAACATGAATCATTGCTTATAGTACAAATTCAAAAACTGTTTGGTTAGTTGAGAAGACAAATTGATTCTATTAAAAATATGGCATTTAAAAGTTAAACCAAAGATCAACAGTAATTAGAAATTTTAAATATACATCTAAAATTCACTGTCTAAGAATGGTAGGTCTTCCAGAGATTTTATATATACAGTTGTCATATAAAGAATGACTTCACATCTAGTTAATGCTAATTTTACTATCTCTTTCTGATAACGGTGTAACAAAAACTAATCATAGCTATTATTGCCAGGCAGATTATAAAAAGGAGTGCTGTTGATAGATGTAAATTTTATTATCATAAAATATCAAGTATTTAAAAATGTTATCCCTACAATATTTCTAAGTATTGAAAAGTTGAATTCAGCTTACTATGCAGGCTATGACCATTTCAAAGGTAGAGATTTTGTATACCTTTATTTTATAACAACTCTTTAGATATTCACTGACATTTTATAACCCATTTGCATTAATAGTCATTAGAACAGATGCAGGCTGAAATGAATATATGGCATTTACATTCAACTTCCCATGCTGGAAATACAGTATTTCCTCATCTTTTTAAAACAGATATGCTGCTGCTGCAGAGACAATGTTTACGATGCTCTCAACCAGTAAGAATACAAGTACAAAGATTTAAAAGTAAGCATACAGAAAACAGTTAAAGATAGTGTGAATTAAATATTAAAATAGAAAGTCATGAGCCTTTTACGAATGCAAATTTAAAAAAGTAAAAAAAAAACTAATTTAAAAAATATTTGAGGAGCATGGTACAAGGGAAAAGCAAAATATCTGAAATTAGAAAGAGACAATCCTTGATTCTACCATGTTAATGGATCTTGTGCAAGGCATTTTCCCTTTCCTCAGGTGAACTTATATGTACATTGGAGAAAATACCACTTGTATCACAGGGTTACTTTGAAGAATAAATGAGATAATGTTAATAAATGTTAGTAAATGAGATAATGTTAACTTTTTTTAGTTGAATTTGAATTTGTAAATTGATTTATATAAAATAACTAAATATTTTATTACGTCAATTCAAATTCATTCATTCAATCAATTTCTTTATTAAGATTCAACTGGAATTTATTTTGTATCTACTCATGCTCTGTGCTGGGTGCCTTGACACATTTCAGTATTTGCAGCAAGCCCATGATATAAGTGGCATTTATTCCACTTTACAATAATAACTGAGGCCCATATGAAAAGGTTTCATTTTTACTGTTTATCTGTAGCTGCAATATGAAAATATTTCTGGTCGAGTTCTCCATTCTTTAAATAGAGAAATGAATCAGCTGACAGTTCTCTATATTGCTAGGCCAAAGGATAGTCAGCCTAATTTAATTGAATTCATATGAATTCAAGTACTTACTGTGTATAATGAAGTGCCAAGGAAGACACAAACCAAACACAGGTAAAGAGAATCATAGGGAAATTATGCAGTAGAGAGTAAAACAATGAAATAGATAATTTTAGATTAGTCTGATGGCAGAGAAATGGAATGGAGTGGGAAGTGACTGGAAATAAGAAGGGTTAGGAAGCTGTGGCTATTGACAAATAATGAGGCAATAACTACCAGGCCTGGGATGACAGCAATAGGCAATAGAAGAAAGAGAAACATAAGAGATGTTCCAGAGGTTCACTGTTTATAGAGGATAAATGAGAAAAATGGTTCACGTATGACTGAGGTCAATAACTTAAGGAATTCAGGGAAGAGTGATGTCCTGGGTAGAAACATGGCATTTAGGGAAGACAAGTATGAAACCTACTGAATCATAATGAGATAGAGGCAACACTGAAAAGGCTCAAGAGAGCTGGCCTGTGCATAATGTAAACTGTGTAACTGGAGCTGTGGGGCTAGGACAAGGCAGAAGATACAGATTTGAGCTTCATCAGCATGAGATAACTAAAACTATGAGATAGAATCAACTCTAGGAGGAAGCACTGAGAAGCAAATGAGCAGAAGTTCAAGGACTGTCATCTAAAATTGAGAGAGGGGAAGAAAAAAGGAAGGACAATTTGATAAATTTTTTGGAATATACTAAAAAAAATATATTTAGATAGTATTAGATTTTAGGTTACTTTAGATTATATTAGATAATAAAGAGCTACATTTTATTCCCATTTTATGTGTCCAATAAAAGTTAAATATTAATAAAGGAGAAGGCATGTCACTTCAAATTCTGTCCATTTAGAGAATAATTGTATTCAGAGAGAGGAAATCATAGCTAAAAATGAAGATCCTTGAATGAAACAGAAATATTAATAATGGAAACATAAACACCAATGTGTAAGGTCTGCTTTCATCAGCAATACCCTGGAAGGGCCCAGAAAATTTGAAAACTTATTTCTGCCTACAATGATCACAATATCCAAATTGATTCACTATTTTCCTCATTTAATACTTTCTGCAAGGCACTCAGCCAGACACTGAGAATATAGTAGCAGATAAGATGGACACATTCTCTGTTCTCACGTTTATAGGCCAGCCCATGACAATTTGCATCCTGCCTCTTCACTTCTACTCCTAAGTCATCAGATTGAATCTCAGTGACATTTCCCATTTTCCTTTGACTACATGCTTTTTACAGATGAAGACTGAATGCTTATTAACCAGCAGATGGAGATCTTCTTTTAAACAAATTACACGGTAGCAAGAAAATGTAATAAATATATGCCCAAGTAGTCACACATTTTAACCGGAGTAGTTGAGAGGTTCTTGTCACCACTCCAAAGAGTTGTCAGCTCTGTACACAGTGAGGGTTTTGCCTTACACAGGGCTCCTTGCCCTTTATGAACTCCAGGAGGGAGAAAGATCCTTTGTCACTTCATCTTCTTTTTCATTGCTTTTTCTTATTTAAAGCAAGAGAAATGAAAAATAAATGAAAGATAAACAAAAAAATACTTTTTTAAAATTAAGAATCAAAAAGAAATAAGCACCAGAATGAATCAAGTATGGACTCTCCAAAACTGCTTTTGGCACTGTATTTACTGAAGTTACCGAATTTATAAACTCTCATTTTACAAGTGTTCAGAGATAGAAAACAATGCTTCAGAATAAGTGTGCCAACTCTGCCTGCCCTAGTAGGTGGCATAAGTGAGCATACAGCATTGTTTAAATCTCTAAACCATTTTCCTGTCTATAGTTTGAGTTCATCTCAAATACCTAGAAGGACCAGGCTGAGTAAAATGGGCCCAGTATAAGTGGCAGGGAATACTACATGCTGGAAAATATGTCTTGTCTAAAGGTAGAAGCAGAAGGAATGCAGATTTGATTGTTCAAGAGGAACCCAGAAATTTGGATTTTTATGTAAAATCATCTGACTTCTTATATACTGATAATGAATTTTTAAAAATTAAATGTCATGTTGGCCAATCTGTAACTGATTTATCTAGAGGTCATTAACTTACAACTTCTGGCCTATGGGGAGTGTGCTATGTTTGTACAGAAACATGGAAGTTGTTGCAGGTTTATGAACATTATTAACCTTAGCATGTGCCATCAATGCAAAAGACTAAAGAATGTTGAAAGGCCCCTAAAAGAATAGGCATACAGTTACAATGGAAGTGAAAAGAGATAAATTAAAAACTTAAGAATGGTGAGAAAATATTATTGGTGCATATGACATGAATAGTTTGACAATAATAATACTTAAAGGTTGGTAAATCATGCAAAATGTTAAAACAGCTTGACTTACACAATCATCATGGGCATTTGCATCAGCTAGAAACCAGGGGAAAATATTTAGCATGGTAAATTTAGCCTAACGTTAATTCAGAAGTGTAGGGATTTGTGTAATTAACATATCATTGTGAACTGCTCCTTAAAGTTGTTGCAAGGCACAGATGAATCCATTAGTTCATGGCTTGTTTTGCTGGGGTTCCAGTACAGATTCGTGTATCCATTAATTCATTCGACAAATATTTATTGAGCACCTACTATGTGCCAGGTACCATTAGAGGTATTGGAATAAAATAGTTCATGCATCAGACAAAAGTTCTTGACCTTATGGAGTTTACATTCTAGTTGGGAGAGATAGACAATATACAAGAAAACTAAGTGTATAATATATTAGATAGTGATAAATCTTAGGGAGAATTATATCAAGGAAGGAAAATAGAAGTCTGCGTGTGTAGTACGTGTGCATGTGAGAGGAGAGGAGGTAATGTGGAATTGAAATTCTAACTAGGGTTACCAGGAAAGCCTTAATGAGAAAGCAACATTTGAGTAGAAACATGAAGGAAGTGCAGGCTGACAGTGAGGGAGTACAAGTGAATCAAGCCCTGAAGATATCTGGGGTAAGAAAATTCTAGGCAGAAGGAAAAAGTGCAAAGGCCCCAAGGGACAGGTGTATTTGTCATTTTCAATGGAATGTGACAAAGAACAAGGAGTAGAGTAGTAGCAGAAGAGGTGAGAGAGGCCTGATCACACTGTTGGTTTTTACAATAAATGAGATAGGAAGTCATTGCAGGGAAGATGGGCTAATCAGAGGGGCTACATAATTTGACATATGTTTTAAAAGGATCCTTCTGATTGTGTCATGATTAAACGAAAGGACAGGAAAGCCAGGTGCAGTGTGACCAGCTGAGAAGCTGTTGAAATAATCTAGATGAAAGACCATGATGGATTGGACTAAGGTCTTAGTAGTGGAGATGGCAAGAAGTCATCATATTCTGTGTATATTCTGACAACAGAGTTGAAATGATTTGCTGACAGATTCTTTGTAACATGTAAAAAGTGAAGAGTCAAGAGTGAATCCAAGTCCTCTAGCCTGAGCCTGTGGAAAGATGGAGTTGGCATCAACTGTGAAGACCAGATGAAGAGTAGGCTTGAGGGCAGTGAATAACAAGAGTTCAATGTTAGACCTGTTATGACTATTAAAAATCCAGTTGGGAGACGTTGAGTAGGCAGTTGGCTATAGCATCTGGGGTTCCACACTGTATGTTTAAATTTGAAGTCTTTAGCATATGGATGGTAGGTAAAGCTTTGAGTTTGGATGAGAGCACCTAGACAGTGAATGCTGATTGAAACAAGAGGTCTAAGCTCTGAGCTTTGGGGCACTCCAACATAAAAGATTAGGAAAATGAAGAGGGGCCAATAAAGTATACTATAAAGGAAGTTTCAGAGCACTAGGAAATAAAAAGGTAGGTGATTATGATGACTTAGAGGCTTAGTGAAGATAGATCCCAAGTTGGGGAGAGGGATCAACCTCTGAAAAGCTACCGATGGTCATATAAGATAAATAACTGCCTGACAACTGGATGCAGAAACGTGGAGGCCATCAGTAATCACGTAAGAGCAATTTGGTGGAAGAGTGGGGAAAAAGTCTTATTGGAGTCATTTCCCAAAAGAATGGGAGAGAAGAAATTAGAGACAGTAACTATAAAAAAAAAAAATTTTAAAGATGTATTATAAAGGGAAAAAGAGAAGTGTTGCAGAAACTGACTCAAGGAGGAAGTGGGCTCAAGAGTTTTTGTTTGTTTGTTTGTTTTAAGAGAAAAAAATGGTATGTTTCTATGCTGCCAGGAATTCTCCAGAAGAGAGGAAGAAAAATATATAATGCAAGAGACACAGGGAAGATTTGTTGGGGCAATCTTCTTGAGTAGATAAGAGAAGATGATTTATAGTAAAAAAGTGGAGGACTTTGCCTTGGATAGGAGTAGGGACAGCTCATCCACAAAGATAGGAGAGAAAGTGAGTAAATGGTCACAAGTACTGGGATGTGGGCTTGTGGAAATTCTGATTTCCTCTATTTTCACAATGAAGGAGTTTGGTGAAGGAATTATGGAAGTAATGCAGAGAAAGGAGTGTATGAAATAGTTGTCTAGGAGTCTGAAAGAGTGAATGCTTTAGGGGTATATGATATGATAGCATTCAAGACTAGTGATGACATTTTAAAAAATATTTTTCTTTTAATTACTTAATTTTTCATTTTTAAAATTTATTTTAAATAGTTTCAAGTATACATTGGCTAGACATCTATATAGTTCATAAAATGATCCCCCCAATTGCTCCCTCCCTCTTTTGATCCTCCATCTAGCCAACGTATTAATGCTAACTGCATTCCCTATGCCGTGCTCCCAATCTCTGTGACCCTGTATCAGCTACTAATTTGTATTTCTTTAACCCTGCACCCCATTCTCCCAGCTCCCCCAAACTTCCTCCCCTCTGTCACCAAATTGTCCACTATATTTGTGAGTCTGTTTTTGACTAGTTTGTTCTTTTTATTCCTTAGATTCCACATATAAGTGAAATCATATAGTGTTTATCTTTATCTGACTTAAATACCTTTTAGGTCCATTAAAGCAATATCTTTTCCCATCCCCTTCCTTTTAGTCTGTGTGTATTTTTCAATCTGAAGTGAGTCTCCTGTAGGCAGCATATGTAGAGGTCTTGTTTCCTTATCCTTTCGGTCACTCTGTCTTTTGGTCGGAGCACTTAATTCTTTTCCATTTAAGGTACTTACTGATAGAAATGTAGTTGTTTTTGATACATGTTTTTTCTTCTTAAAGAAGTCCCTCCAACATTTCCTGTAATACTGGCTTGGTGTTGATAAATTCCTTTAGCTTATTTTTGTCTGGGAAGCTCTTTATCTGTCCTTCAACTCTAAATGTTAGCTTTGCTGGATAAAGTATTCTTGGTTGTAGATCCTAGATCTTCACCAAATCGAATATTTTTTTGCCAAGCTCTTCTGTCCTTTTGAGAAATCAGCTGCCAGTCTTATGGGTATTCCCTTATAGGTATCTATCTGTTTTTCTCTTGCTGCTTTTAATATTCTTTTTTTGATTTAACCTTTGGCATTTTAATTATTATGTGTCTTGGTGTGGGCCTCTTTGGGTTCCTGTTTTTTGGGATTCTCTGAGCATCCTGGTTTCATGTCCATTTTCTTCACTAGGTTAGGGAAGTTTTTCATCATTTCTTCAAACAGCTGTTCAACATCTTGATTTTCTTCAGTTATGCCAATCAAGACCGATATTTGGACACTTAATAGTATCCTTTATGCTCCTTAAATTATTTTTGTAGACTTGGCATCTCTTGCCGTTCTGATTGTGTGTCCTTGGCTTTCCCTCTGCATAGGGCATTTGATCCTTTTCTTTATTCACTTTGTTTATTCCATTTAATATACTTCTCATCTCAGATAACGTGTTCTTCATTTCAGACTGGTTCCCTTTCATAATTTCCATTTCTGTTTTTGTGTTTTTTATCTCTCTGTTAAAGTCCTCACTAAATTTATCCAAAAGATCATTGAGCATCTTTATAACCAGTGTTTTGAACTCTGCATGTTAGATTACTTGACTCCATTATTTCTGGATCTCTGTTCTGTTCTGTCATATGGTGTCTGCTTCTTTGTCTTCTCATTTTGGCTTTCCATGTCTATTTCTATGTACTAGGCAAAGCTCCTTAGTCTCCTGGTCTTATTAGTGTGGACTTGTGAAGTGGGTGTCCAGTGGCACAGTCTTGAGAGGGGTTCAGCTGCAGGCCAAATTTAGTCCAAGCCTCTGCCCCTCCGGGGCCACCTGTTAAGATTCAGCAAGCAATCCACAGATGCTGTGCTTATAGTTGCTTCAAGAGGCCACACCAAAAACTGAGGCCAGTTGCCTCCAGTGTGAGTCTAGGCACTGCTCTGCAAGGAGAACCTGACTTGCTGAGGATATACCTGGATGTGGCTTGGGTGAGGCCTTGAGTTGGGGGAGGTGGGGTGTGAGGGAACTCTCTGGGCAGAGCGACCTCCGTTATTCAGTTTAATGATGTCACCGCTATGGCGGCACTGTGTCCATGCACTGGTAGGGGAGAGGGCTCAATAGGGAACAATGGATACTGCTGGCACTTCTGTATAGAGCAAGTCTCGCCTTGGCTCTCACTCCAACAATGCCTCCATGTAAGGCCTGGTGCCCCTTGCGTGCAGCCGAATCGGCACTGGTGCTCAGAGCAAGCAGATACGTCATCACAAAAATCTGCTCACGTACTTGGCCCCTTTAAGATGTGTCTTCAGCTGCCACTGCCACAGCTTCTGTCCCACTCTGCCACTTCGGAGCGGGCATCTGCATGTCCTTTCCCCGCCCTGCATTCCTCCATTGCAGGGTGATTTCTTGGATTTCTCCCTAGTTGTATGGCTTGTTTACCTAGATCCCAGGTGTTGTTTCCTTGCTGTTTGCTCCCGTTTCCATCACAACTTTGATTTGGTCACCAGAGGAATGAACAGAGAGCCTCTATCATCTACGCCATCTTTTTTTCTCCTAATTTCTCATTTTGAAGTAATTTCAGAATTACAAAAAAAAAAATTGCAAAAATAGTTCAAAGAATCTCCATCTGTCCTTCATCCAAATCCCTCAAATGTTAACACCTAGTTTACCAGAGTACAATTGCCAATATCGGGAAAGACTTCTCAAATCCATTTTTTCATTATAAACTTATATACAAGTGTACTTGAAAATAACCTTTTTAAATTTTATTATTAGTTTTAAGTATACATTACATTGACTAGGCATTTATATAGTTTATAAAACAATGCCCCTAATTGCTCTTTCTCTCCTCTGGCTCTCTACCTAGCCATTTCATTAATGCTAACTGCATTCCCTATGCCATGCTCCCAATCCCCATGTCCACTTATTAACTAATAATTTGTACTTCTTTAATTCTTCACCCTATTTCCCACTTCCTCCATGCCCCTCTCCTCTAGCAGGGGAGATTGTCCTCTATATTTGTGAGTCTGTTTTTGATTAATTTGTTCTTTTTGTTCCTTAGATTCTGCATGTAAGTGAAATCTTTCTGAAATCTAACCTATTCATAAGAAAAAAAAAAAGAGGTTCTAGATTTTCATTCATCCAACCAACTTATTGGAGCAATTTCTGGCCTAAAATCTGAATATCAGGTGTGTGCTACAGGTGATAGAGAAAATAAAAGATGTCAAAACATTCCAGGGACTCCATGAAAAGTCAAAGTTTCTCACAAATAAAATTGAAAATATGATTATATATTCTGAACTTCTGATAGAGTAGATGTGCCTAATTAAACATTTTTCTTACAGCAGGATCTTGAACTGCTCTGGGGTTTTAGCTATATACTTTCAAAGAAACAGAGGCCTGAGGTGAGGCGAGTATACTAGGCCACAAGTCAAGAGATTCTAAATCTAAATTTGGTTGAGTTTCTACTTGTGTGGCCAGATCAAGGCAGTATAGCAAAATGGTTTAGAGCACATGCTCTAGAGTTTCAAAGGCTTGGGTTCCAAACTTGGTTCCTGGGTGTATAGTCTTTGTGACTTTGGACATGCTTCTTAATCCCTCTAAGCTTGTTTCTTCACCAAAATAGAAAAAGTATGTAGCACTCACATCCTAGCATATTTACAAGGCACACATGAGGAAGATGCACAGAAAATGCTTAGCATAATGACTAATAAACAGTATATGCACAAAAAGTGCTAGTTTTCATATTTAATAACTTCTATTATAGTTACTATTAACTACCTTTCCATGCTTCATTTTACATAAGTATAAAATGAATGGAATCAACTAGACTAGAATTTCTCTAAAATGAATAACTATCTGGAAAAATGATTATAGATTTCCATAGTTGTCTTTAACTATTTCTATTATATTGGAAAAAATAAAACTTAGTATAATGCAGTTAGAGCCTAACTATAAACCCAAAATTGGCTTAAAAATTGAATTTAAATGGAATCAAAACACCAATAACAACAAAATCAAGTTAAGTATTTTAAAGAGGATAGTAATGATTTTCTGGAAATTAATCATTCTTTGTCCTGTGAGACCAGTAACAATTACCCATGGTGCAGGTCTCCTGTATTCACTGCCTATGTATTTACTGTGTTCTGCAGTAGCTCAATTCTTCCATTTTGCTTTCTTTGAACTACTGCAGCCTTCAGTAACATTGTTTGGCCTTCAGTTTACACAAACTCATGATTTATTTGGAGCTGGTTCGTTTCTCATTAGCTCTTGAAAATTAAGGGAGTAACTTGGCCTGAAATCCCAATTCATCTTTTCATGGAGATCTTGTAGATTTTCAGCTCCAAACCTTTCAGTGGTTCTCTACTACCAGTCAAAATCCTGAGATTTAAGCTCCTCTCAGACTTACATTTGCAGTCTTACCTACCAAACTTATTCTCTAGTCAAACTAAGATACCTGTTGCCATAGACTGAATGTCTGTGTCCCCTCAAAATTTATATGTTGAAATCTGACACCCGATGTGATGGTATTTAGAGGTGGAGCCCCCATGAATGGGATTCGTGCCCTTATAAAAGAGACCCCAGAGAGATCTCTCATCCCTTCTGCCATGTGAAGACACGGCAAGAAGATAGCCATCTATAAAATAGGAACATGCCCTCACCAGACACTGAATCTGCCAGTGCCTTGATCTTAGACTTCCCAGCCTCCAGAACTGTGAGAAATAAATGTTTGTTTATTAGACACTCGGTCTATGGCATTTTTGTTATAACAGCCAGAATGAATTAAGGCACCTATGAAATATCCCTTTTTTAAAAAATTTGAGATTTTCTTTATGCTAAATACACATCCATCTTGGTAAGTATTTCTTGTGCATTGAGGAGAATGTATGTTCTCTATTCATTGGTTACAGGCATCCATATATGTCTATCAGATCAAGCTTATGAATTGGGTTATTCAAATCTTTCATATTCTTAGTAATCTTTTGTTTGTTTGACCTCTTAGTTTCTGAGAGACATGTATTTTTAAAAATCCCCATTTTAGCAGTGGACTTATCGAAAATATCTCCTTGTAATTTTGTCAATTTGTATTTCATATATTTAGAAGTTACGCTATTAGGTATATATGGCATATCATCTTAATAAATTATACTGGCATATCATCTTAATAAATCATTTCTTTGTATCTTAAAAAACAAGTCCATGAGAGCCCACTTTGTCCAATATTAATATACTGTTTGCCCAGCATTTGGCCAACTTCCATGACACTTCACTGGTCAGGGTGCATATTTTCTAGTTTTAGAGAAAGGGTCTCAGTTTTGAGGCTCTCAACTTAATGCAGGGTGTTTTGTTTCAGTCTCTGCCTTCTGCAGACTGGAGAGCTTATTTTCACTTGCCATGCAAGTGGTACAATCCCAGTGCCTGGTCATGTAAAGCCCATGTCAAATTGGATACTCCTGTGGACTATTATGGCTTCACCTCAAGTTTACTTCACTACCATTAATCCTTTTTGTTTCCAATACCCCAGATTTTCCTTTCTGTTAATCTCAGCTACATATTTTATCTGGTGTTTCTAGGTATTTGGGAGTAGAGAGAAAGCTGTCCACATCAGCACTGGTAGTCACATAGAAAATCCTGGCATTAATTTTTAACCATCTAAATAAACTGTGCATACTCACGTGTAAGATAACTTTATGACTGTTTATATGTTTGATAGATAGATAGATAGATAGATAGATACACTCACACACATATTTAGAAGGGTATAAGTTCAATTTTAGTATAATCTAGCAAGAAAGAAATAAAATAATTGTCACGTGTAGCTTTTCCTTTATATGATTAGGTTCTGAATTATCATTGAGAAAAATAATAGTTGACATTTACTGAGCATTTTCAATACTCCAAGAACTGTGTTGAAGCACTCTGAGAACATTCTCATTTAATATTCACAACTCTATATAGAGTAGGTGCCATTATTATCTCAATTTTACAGATGTGGACATTAAGGATTAAAAAGTTGAGTAACCTGACCAAAGTCATGCAACTAGTAAATGGTGCAGCCAGTACTCAAACCATGTCTGTTTGGCTTTAGGGTCCAAATATGTAACCACTTCATTTCTCATCTTAAATAGCCCACGTAGGCAAACTAGGTATATTAGGTATCCATAATATACAAATATCCCTTAAAAATCACTAGGGGGAACAAAAAACATAAAAATGTAAAAATAGCAAGAAACTAGAATAAGTCATTTATAACAGAATACATTCAGTAATAAACAGAGGAAAAGATATTTAAGCTCATTAATAATCAAACATTAATTAAAATAAGATGCTATTTTCTACTTAGCATAGTTGTGATTAAAAATTTGATAAACTCCCAGGATATGTTAAAATAAAGAGAAACACTCTTACACACAGCTGGTGGGAGTTTATCAGGACTTCTAAAAGATAAATAGGGACTATTTTATCAAAAAGTTTAAAATCCTTATGCTACATGAAAAACAATTCTCACATATTCAAGAGGAACAATAAGTTATAAAATGGAAATGGATTAGAATAGTTTTAAATTAAAATACACATATACCTGTATGTATATATACTATTTTCTATGTCTATAAAATGCTTTAATTATATCAAAATATTAACAAGTTATCTCTATATGAAATTTTTCTTTTTTATCTGTATAATTGATATTTCTACAATTAACATGTACTAATTTCATGTTACTGACCCCTAGCTCAGTATTTTTTTTTTTTTTTACAATATCTGGACAGACTGAAGAGCAAGGTTCTGAGCCTATAAAATGAAAGGCTGGGATTAGCAAAAGTAGAGGGCATTTATAAATATTTTTCCATGGGATATTTGAGATAAATTATTGAGTGAAAAAATTAAGTCACAAAATAATTAGATAATGTAATCTCTTTACCTAAAATATATATATATATATATATATATATAATATATATATATATAAATTATATATATATAAGTAATAATAATTATATGTATATATAATTCTGGAATGTCACATCCAAAATATTTAGAATTAGGGAGAAGACAGAGAAGATATTTACTTTCTGCACTTCATTACTTTTTCCCAAAAAGCATTAATTACTTTGTAATTAAAACACTCGAATATATCAAGGTTGGGAGAGGAACTAATCAAAATCTATCGTGATCATTTAATGACTAATGGTTCTGGTCATTAAATCATGGGAATGCCAAACCCAAGTGCATCTACCATCAAAGCTGAACGATATTATTTAATGGTAAATAAAATTACCCAGTCTAGTACTTGAAAAATAGATTTATAGACATTTTTACTCTAAGCTTAGTATATGTGAAAAATTAGTAACATACTCAGTAATTATTTAGATACATTCATGGCTAATTAATAACAGTTCATGAAAGAAAATTAGTAATAGAACCATAGAGCCTAAATACTGAAAAAGCTTTAAAGGTCAGGAAACTGAGGTTCATAGCCAACTGAAGCTAGACAGTCCCCTGAGTCCCAGTTCAGTTTTAGAAACTTTTTATAACACAGAAGACAATAATCCTAGCTAATCTCTTGGATATTCCTTTGGATATTTAGGATGAAACTATCCTGAGGTGATTCAATAATGATAATCATTATGCAAATTTTGTAATCACACATTCCAGAAATATACACATTGTTTAAAAACAAACATTACAAAACCACTATACAGGATAGTTTGCTGTTTCAGAAGACAGGATCTTGATCTTATCTGTGATTAGGACTGTGTGACCTCCCCTTCCTGTGCTTTACCCTGACCCCAATAAAAGTCTGTTCTTTCTACTTTAGAGAGGTACTGTGAGGTACCTGGAAGAAAGATGCCTGTTAATCTTTGTGGGATGTTTCTAATGAGCAGAGAGCATTTGGGGAAGGTCTAGAGGTCAAGCAGAGCCAGAGCCCTTCCTTCTGTGGTTCCTTCATCCTCTAGCCAGAACATGTCAATAACTCATTACGGAAAATTTTGACCTCTTAAAATCCACATCTCTACTACTATAGGAAATTCTTGAAGCAATCGATGCTTTAATACTTCTAAACCTTACAAAAAACATTTCTCTTTGAAAATGACTTTTTCCCAATGAAAATAAGTATATATAAGTGGCATACTAGTATTAAGAAACACTCTGGGCCAAGTGTAGTCCTCAGGTGTGAGTCTAAATCACAGCTGCTCTAATTCATCAGAGCTTGTTTTGCTCACAGTACAAGATTAGCAAAACCGGCCCTTCTGGTTCCTAACTAAATAATTTCTACAAAGCTAATGGTGGCAAGTTGGATTTGTTACACCTATGGTTCTACTTTCAATCACTGCGGTCTATCAGTTTAGCTCTTCACTGACCTCATTAGTGACATCTCCCTTTTACCTTCACTGGGACATCAAGTATCTCACAACTATGTACTAAGAATAACCACAGAGTGAGTGTATAAAATGAGATGCTTTTTCTCCTCCCAAGTATGACCACCTAGGTAAAGTGATACACTAAGTTACAAACCCCCTGGAAGCAATTCTTTTTAATGTGAGTCTGGGTTTGGGAAGTAGAGGGGCAGGAAAAATAGGGAATGTTCTGGTTTCCGTAGCTCCTGCTGAAAGAAGTTATGACTAGAAGTATCTCCTTATGAGTTGAGGTTTCTGGGCACAAGGAAGGTATCCCACCAGCAATGGCATACAAAGTTTCCATGACTCAGGCAGGGCAAGGTATGATTCAGTGAGAAACAGGAGCATAGACTAAGTCTCATCTTGTTTGGTGGTATACATGCAAATCTCTTGTAAATTTGCAGAATCTTTTCTTTGAGAAGGAAGTCTTAAGTGGAACCATATTAATATGTAAAACAGATAAAAGTGTAGCCGTTCTGTTTGGAACTGAAGTTGAGGGAAGAATCAAGCCCTGTAATCTGTCTTCCATGGCTCCTGAATAGAGTTAGACATCATATCCTCTTCCCATGAAGGTTATTACTTCATCTGAAATAAGTGGTAGAGGAAAAGATGGAGCTTTGTTCATTCCACCAAGGCAGGTGACTATCTGAGACAGTGAGGAGAGAAGCAATGGCCTGGACCTTATTAATTTCAACACTGATATAATCTCTGACATCAAAACATAAGAATGGGGGATTGAGGTTCTTGTAAATCTTGAAGGACTGTCAAAAACATACTAAACTCACTCTGTGATACTAAAACATAAGTTTTGGTTATATGTCCAGTTGTATAAGAAATGCAAGTTCTTCATCAACAAGGAGAATATAACGCATCATTTCATGTCCAGGCAATCTGTGCTCTCCCCTACCCTCAGTCCCCACATAATTTTCACCTCCTACACTTAAGAATAAAACATATATTTCAGGATTGTGAGCATAAGAATAATATATCTAAAGAGCAAATCCATCACTGTTTCAGGTCATAAACTGCTACTTGTCTTAGAATGAAGAGTAAGTCAGTACTAAGCATCTCTGCTCATCTATCGTTCTAAGTACTAAAGGACTTTTTGGGGGACTAAACAGAGGGCATGTAGCTCATATATCTTCCAGGCATGACATATGTCCTTTTTAAGTTTAGGACTAAATCCCAGCTGGTCCCAAGGAGTCAGTAGGTTCACCTCCTAAAATCTGATGTGCACATTAGAAAAAATCTGAGAAAGATGATATGCTTTTGGAACACTTTCCCATCTAGCCATTCAAAGGGGGGGTCACATTGCAACCCTTTGGCCTCTTCTACGATTGTTAGGCTACCAGCTGCATCAAGGATGCTGAGAAAAAGGCAGTTTTCATCCTTGGGTCACTGGTTAAAATTCATCATGTATTCAGTCCAGCTTAGTCAATGCTAACAGCAGTTCACAGACTCAACTCACGTGAAAGACAAGCCAAGGCCTCCTTACTTACATTATTGTACTTGTACTCTTTCGGGCATAAGCTGTCCCACAGGTCCTCTGCAGCCCAGGTGGGTATAAAGACCAGTGACAGAATGTTGGAAGCTGCCTAGAGCATGGCACTTATTTGACAATCTGCGAGCTGCAGACTAGGTTCTCCAACTTACCAGAGACATTAGCGAAGTGTGATATTTTAGGGATAAATGCTCAGATTTCACCCTCTAGCCCTCCAAACCAAACACTTTGGTTAATATCAACTATCATCACATAAAACAGACACATTTTAGATAGGAAACCTGGGCCATTTGTTTTCTAACAACTATCATCTAATTAAAACTCTACACCTGGCACAAAACTAAGTTCTTGACATAGATTCTCCTTCAAATCCTCACAATACCCTCAGTCAGGTACCATTTTACCTCAATTATATACAGTGAGGAACCCACAGGGGCTTAAAGAGGTTAAGCAGCTCGACCAAGGGCACAGAGCTTACACGTATAAGTCAGGGATTTGAATCTAGCTAAGCCGAGCTATGCGATGCTATCTTTGATATAAATATGATGCAGTTACTTGAATTGTCAATTAATGTGAGAATTGTGGAGTAAGATAAAACATAAAGTCAACACTTAGAATAGTGCCTTCCACACAGTAAGTAACCAACATTGATATGTCATCATTCACAGCACTAAATGTAATGTTGCTTAGCTGACTTAACAATAAGGAAACAGATATTATTTACTTTTTTTTGGTGGACACAATCACACAACATATACATATCTAATATCAGCTGGGTACAGGCAGTCTAAGGAAATGACTGAAGCCAAGGTAATATAAAATTGTTTCTGAGTATTTGGGGTAGTGTGAAAAAATAACACTATTCTACCCAAGCAACATTAACAAAAACAATATTAACATTTTTTAAAGCCTCAAGTGGTTACAATTATCAATAAGTAAAGCCTTTGAAAATAATTTAAAACTTCATCTCAATGTCTAAAATTTTAGAGCCTCGAATGAATCTTTCTAAGTGGTTTTAATAAAGTTTAAAGTTTAGCACCTGGAACTGTACCTTATGCATAGTTGGTTTTCACAAAAAAACATTCTGGAATGAATGACTGAATTCATGAATATGCTTTTAAAAACAGATAGACATTGTCTTTTTATTATGTTTGAAAGTTTTTTTTTTTTCTAAAATTCTATGATGCAGGTTGCATGACATTTCCTTATTAGTATTTTTTTTTTTTTGCTAGGAATCCCAGGATTGCCCTGTAGCTTAAACAAAGGAAAAGAAATAACTATCATCCTGAAAGACAAAAAGAAATAACTAACCAAAAAATAATTAAGAACAGAAATAAAGTTTTTGTCTTTGCGGTGATATGAGAGGTAAAAAGTAAAGCAGCTTCTTCAAAATATCCTTATTAATCTTTAAGAAAATATAAAACTGTTCTCTCTGCAGAATGAAAACACACAAAATAAAAGTATACAGTTAATCCATCAAGCTGGCAAAAGTAAAGACATTTCCCAGCATACATAATTAAATGATCAGGTAAATTCAGATAAAGAAAACACTTTTTAGTGCCCCGGGTGATTCTGGGGTCTGAACAGTTTTCCCCGTGCGCACTCAAAAATAACTATTCATTTTTTAAAAGAACTTTAAATACCAATAGCATAGAAATACGAACTACTCTATTTCCATAATGTAAAATTTAGATTAAATCTACACTGACCAAACTTTATTAAACCTAAGTTCTGTTTTCAAACAAACAAATAAACAAACGAGAGGAGAGAGGTATGCAGAAAATTGTGAAGACTTCTAGCAACAACTTCTACACCATTCCAACAGAGCTGTGTCTGGTCACCAACAGTGAATCTGAGATTTCCCACTATTTAGAAAAATCAGTAACATTACTTGTGGAGTGCCTAGGGTTTCTTTTGCATAAAGCTTTTATCTCATTTTAGCAAAATAATAAAAACAAAAACACAGAATGTATATCCTTGGGGCTCACTAGTACCCAGCCCAATCTGCTGAAGAGTGAAGGTGTTGTGGTTCAGTGTGACAAGCTTCATCACATGGTTCTGCCAAATTGCTGAGTTAATGGGACAAATAAATAGGCTGACTGTACTGTACTTAAAATCAAAGAAGGAGCTATATCATTTAAAGAGACATGATTATTTTTTTAAAAAGGAAAAAAAGGAAATTAAGGTAATAGTTTCAAAATTTTTTATTATATTTAAATAAATTATTACTAAATAAGCTAAATATTTATTAAATTAAAATAATAATACAATCCATATTGAATATAATTTGTGCCTTCCAAATCCAGCTTTCATTATACATCATTTCCATAGATGAAGCATGTAAGATGTGTTAGAATAACTGACAAATATATATAAAACACACCAAACCATGGATTTTCATAGTAACTATCTCATTTGCTTAAATGTTTGGTGCTGATAAAAGTAGTAAGCAGTAGAAGACAAAATATTCACATGTATGGAGGTGACATATTAAATAGCCCTAGGTTGTGTTACTTGCTAGAAGAAATCTGCAGGAAATGAAACCTGATGCCCGATTCCAGGTGTGACAAAGCATTTTTTAAAAAGATTGTTAAACACATTGCCTTGATTTTGACTATGCAATACCTAGCATATTTTAAATGCCAAGCACTGGTCAGTAGTTCTTTCTCTCAATTTATGTATTGGAACAGAAACATTTTTTATGCTTAAAATATGAACATTTTTCACACTTACAAAATATGCACAATAAATATTACTTAAGGCAAAAACCTAACAGTCAGATTTGCCTATTGTCAATTTTCCTCTTTCTGAGAAGCTAATCGATCTCTGAAGTAGACACAGGCAAAAGTGGAATAAATTCATGGTCTGTAGAGGCAGTCTAATTGGAGTATAGTAATCTTATAAGGAAAAGAAACCATATGTTAATACTCTAAAGGAAAACAAGGTGCGTAACATTTCCCAGAGTCTGATGAAATGTTTTTTCACCCACTGCTTTAAAATGCCTGCTTGCTCCTAAGGAGAAAAAGGAAGACTTGGTTAGAAAGTAAATCTTGAAAGATCATAAAAGCTATATAGAAGTCTCTCATCTTCCAAAACCTTTACTTAAGTCTCTACACGTGTGCTTAAAAAACAAAGACTGGTAGGAAGCTCCATCTAATTCATTGAGGTGGGTTTTACACACCTACCTAATAAATCCTCTCGCCCTCCTTCTCCCTCAAATTTCCAGAGAAACATGCACATACATGCAAACACGCACGATGTATTATTGTTCACTGTACCTACAGGTTCATCAACACCATGACAGAGGAGAAAAGTCACATTATGACAATCAGAACAAATGACTGTGACAGTGAGAAATGGGTTTCTTTTAAAACCTCGCTTGGACTCTTAATTCCCCTATTCCTACGCAATTCCTCTTCATCCAGGAACTTTAAAGGATCAGAAAGACAAAACAGTTCGCATTCAAGAAAGAGAAAGAAAACAACGTTCGCTTTTAGGAGGTACTGCAAAATCAGCAACGGGACCGGCTGCGCCTAAGGGGAGCATTAAAGAATGCAAGCCCCGACCCTGGACACCCGAGTTAAGCATGGTGTAACCAAGAAAAGTAAATAAATAATAGTGATCATTGTCATTAAGAATAAAATAGTAATAACGATTGTCACCACGGGGTTCCGTACAGCAGCCGCACGGGGAACGGGCTTCGCCTTCAGCCCTTCCAGCCCACAGCCTCCCCGGCAGTCCCGCGCCAGGTCTGAGTTAAGGCACTGGGCTCCGCGCGCGGCGCACTGGGGGCGGGGCCGACCTCGCAGGCTTCCGCCCGCGTGCGCCCTGCCTCGCCCTCGCCTCCGGCGCCTGCGCATCCTGCAGGCAGGGTGAGTACAGGCTTCCGGTTGGTAAGACCTATTTCCTTCGCCTCCGGCTCCACCCTGCCCGGGAGTAAGGATGGCTTGGGTGCTTTTATTCTGGGCTGCATCCGGCTAGGCAGACCCCTGACCTTGTTACCTAAATTTCGATGAACATGAGATAAAAGGAAAATCCGGCTGTTTTGAGGAGTCCAACGTTTCCAAGCACCTCTTTAGATAAGAAAGGAAAATCGCTATCATCAAGTGAGATGTACTACCGGGAAGCATACCTTGAGTGCTTGTGTGCAGTTATATTGTGGGAGTAAAACGGCCCATTTGTGCAGCTCCAAAGCTTTTTCTTCTAAACTATCAACAGAATAGTGACGTACCAGATACATTGATGTACCAGACACATTTCTGTTTCTATCTTCCGGAATCATTTCTATAAAGTGCTAATTGGGACAGAGATTCTGGAAAATCTTATACTGAAGACTATTATGTTTTTGGATTAAATAGTTATGGCTCAAATATAGTGGTTGAAATTTAAAATAAGCCATTATTACAGAAAAATAACAACTTAGGTATTAGATATTGGGGGTCATGGGGGTACTTTCTCATCCTTTTGACCAAAACCTTTTTCCAGATTAAGTGATTACATTCTGGAGGTAGAGAAAAAATTAAGTATCGTTTCTACTGTTTTGGAAAATCAGTATTTACTAGCTGAGGGAGCACTGGCAGATTGAATTTTATGCTAACATGGGAAATTTTAGAATGATCGTGATTAATAATAGCATGTGTGTTTTAAAATTCTGAATTATAAACCTAAATTTTACCTAGGTTTTTTCTAGAAGTCTTAAAGAATGATTTCTTACCTTTTTTTTTTTTATAGGAATTCTGCTTGGACTCAGTATAGTATTAGCGCAGAATGATTTTCATTAGATATAATCTAGATTCGAATGAATTATCTTTCAGCAACAACTTAAAGATATTCAAAAGCTTTTCAGTTCTTGACTAATAGCTGTGAAAAACAGCGCTTATTATTAATTGAAATGCAAAACCACCCACAACTTCTTCGAAGACCTTTACCTCCAAAACTCCCTAAGCTGCCTTTACATAAGAAAGTTCATACAGGTATGTATATTAATCGGATATGTTATTAACTTTATTTTTCATAGTAAGTCCTCAACCTGCACAGCTCAAAATCACAATAAAGACGCTAATAACCAGTAACTGACAAATGTTTGTCGTAAGATGATAGCATCCAATTCAATTCTACAAGAACAGTTTATTCTCATTTGTAGATTCTGTAAGTGCAAATTTAACTAACTGCTAACATTTATTTGTAACCCTCAAATCGTTACATTGTTTTGTATTTTGTCTTTTTTAACTCAACAATATATCGTGAAGAACACTCAGAGCTGTATATAGAGCTCTTTCTCACGCCTTTTATAATAGGTTAACTGTGTACAGGAGAGAGGAATATATAGTAACTCTCAGTCATCCTGGATTTGCTCACACATGTTCCCATTTGAGGTTGAATAGATACATTCTACCGTGTTTCAGCTCTCACACTGTAAACAACTGTCCTTTTTTCTGATCTATTTAGTGCCATGTGTTTTGAAAAAGTGTACTTTGTGTTGGTGATTTCGCTGAGTAGCATATCCCACAAGCATAGTGCTGAAGGGCTGTCTAGTCTTCCAAAGCACAAGAAGACTGTGATGCGCCTTATAGAGAAAAATATGTTTTACATGAGCTTCCTTCAGACATGAGTTACAGTATGGTTGGCTGTGAGTTCAATGTTAACGAATCAACAATATATGTTAAGTAAGATGATTTTGAGATCAGAGGCTTGCAGGAGCCTAACCCTGTATTATCCCTGGAAGCCACAACTCAGTGTTGGATAATTCGGTGTTCACGGACACTTTATAAAACTGCTGCAAAACAAGAATTTACTATTTATGAACACTGTGCTAGGAACTGGGGATATAATAGTGAGCAGAATAGACCGTCCACTCTTCTTCATTAGTTATCCTCTGTGGGATCAAATAATTATATAAGTAAATATAAAACTGCCCTGTGATAAGTGCTGTGAAGTAAAAATGAGCCACTTTATAACTTTATATAACACCCTTAATCCTCTATTTCTCTATATGGTATCTATTGACTCCTTATTTATAAGCAATGATAAAATTAGCATATTTCTTCTTCTTTCCCAATTTTTGTCTTCTCTACCACCTGATTTTAGTTGATTGCATTAATTAATTTAGTGTCAACATTTATACTGTTAAAATACACCTAGTCTATAACTTGATTTACAATGTTAAATTATTGCCTTCTGATCCATGGCTGTTAAAGATGTTTAAATCACCACATCTGTATTACCTATAATTTCCTCTCTCAGTTTCCCTACCATCTTTTGTTATATCATTTCTACATTTCTACAATGTTCTGAATTTCTGTATTTCACACAGTTCTTTAATAATAATACCCACAGTTATGTAGGTTTACTGCACACTGCCAGTTTTTTTTGTTTTTGTTTTTGTTTTTTGTTTTGTTTTGTTTTTTTGTAGTATATCCATCCATCTTTTGCTTGAAGTTTCTCCTCTAGTACAGAGTTTCTCTCTATTGATGTTTTGGACTGGATAATTGTTTTTGGGTTTTTGTGTGTGTGTGTGAGGGTGCCTCTTCTGCTTTTATTACTTTGGATATTTTATGATCTTGACTGTTATTAATTCTATGTCCCCGAAGGCTTTTGGTAGAGTGCTTTGCACAGAGTAGGTGTTCAAAATATTTGTTGAATGAATGAATTCTTAAAATGATGGAAGTACAGTTATAAAAATAAATATTGAAACACTGAAATAAAACCCTAAACTAAATATCTACAATTTGCATACAATGCTAAATGCCATAAAGAATTAATGACACAAATGATCTGGTCCATGACTTTCGGGATCTTTCCAGACATTTAATTAAGATTTAAAGATGAGATACATAAAATAAGAACCTTAAACAGTAATACAAAACAATGTAGAATTTATGGCCAATTAATAGTGCAGACAGTAGTTGTTCGTAAATGTGAGAAAGGAAGAAAAGGGCTTGAAGTAAGACTTGAGGAATTAGTAAAAGTGGAGTGAAATGTTTGATTATAGAGACCTGTGTAGTTTTTAATGGCAAAGGAGAGTCTATTAGAAAAGTAGAAATTTACTAGAAAAAAAAAGAAATCATGGAGAAACGTGTCCAAAAATAAGAAGGTATGGAACTGAGAAGACAGATATCATCTTGGGAAGCTATCTCTAAATACCTCTTCACTCAATCAGAGTGTCTTTTTTAATGCTCCCATCTCATATTTACCCCTATTGAGCATTTATCATTTTCTAGTATAACTGTTTGCCCGCGTAGTTTCTATACTAAATTATGAGATCTTTGATTATAGTAAGGTTAGTGCTGTGTGACTATACCCTCAGCACTATGTGTGGAGCTGGCACATGGAGGTATTAAATGTTTGTTGAATTAATTAACAAGAACAGTAAGTGTAGGTTGTATTAATCAAGAAAGATGGATTGCATAAAGTTTAAGGTAGATTTCAAAAGAAGAAAATGATTTAAATTGGTAAGTAAGAGAAGGTATTCCACACAGCATGATCAACATAAGAAATGAAGTTATAAATGAGCCTTTGTGATTGTCACTAATAAGTAGAGTATCTAAGGGTTCTCGTTGGAAGTTAATGAGTCATCATAGAGCAAGGTTAGGTGAAATGGATCCAAGTCACATAGATTTTTATATAACAAATTAAGAAATCTGAATTATCATTAATAAGGTTTAGATAATTTTGTGAAAACACGATAAGTCTATGTCAGAAAGTCAAGGGAAAAATTAAGTTGATGTGGACTAAGACAATGGCAGTGAAAACCAAAAGGGGAAATCTGGGGGCATTTTTTTGATCGCTTAACTATGAAGGAAGAAGAATAAAATGCAAAAGCCTCTGTGAAAGCACTTTATAAAACCACTATATATTTGTAAGATGTTATAATACTTGTAATACTTCTCACTTGGCTCACAATTTACTAACTTGCAGTAACCTGGAACAGTGCAAAATGCCCTAGAATGGGAGTCCAAGAATATGAATTCTGGTCTTAGTTCCAACAAAAATGTGATGTATGGCTTTAGCAAGTCATTTAGTCAGTGGATCTCATCTTTCTCTTCTGAAATAGCAGGACTTAATTAGCTCACTGATTTCCTTTTATAATAATTTTTTAAAATTAAGTTTATTGGAGTAACTGGTTAATACAATTATATAATTTTCAGGTATACATTATCATTTGACATCTGTATATTCTATTGTGTGTTTACCACTCAAAATCTAGTTTCCCTCAGCTACCATATATTTGATTCCCTTTACCCACTTCACCCTCCCCATAAACCCTATATTTGAACCTTTTTACCCATCTACCTCCCACCTCCTCCCCTACCCCACTAATAAAAACTAGTATATAGTCCTCTGGTAACCACTACCCTATAGTCCATGTCCACGAGTCTCTGTTTGTTTGTCCTGCTCATTTGTTGCTTTTAGGTTTATGTCCCACATATAAGTGATATCATGTGATTTTCAACTTTTTCTATCTGGTTTATTTTGCTTAGCATGATTACCTTGTGGTCCATCCATGTTGTCACAAATGGCAGTATTTTATCTCTTCCTTTGGCTGAGTAATATTTCATTCCACAACTTCAGTTGCTTCCATGTCCTATTCACTGTGGATAATGCTGCTATGAACATCGGTGTGCAAATATCTTTTTGAATATGGGTTTTCAAGTCTTTAGGGTAAATATTGGAGGTGTTGCTTACAAAAATATTTTCCCATTTGGATGGTTTTGGATGGTTGTCTCTTTACCTTGTTGACAATTTCTTTGCTGAGCTGAAGCTTTTTAGTTTGATGTAGTTCCATTAATTTATTTTAGCTTGTTCTTCCCTTGTCTTTGAGGTCAAATCATAAAATCCTCTTTAAGTCCAGGGTTCTTGAGTTTAATTCCTATGTTTTCTTCTATGCATTTTATTGATTCCAGTTTTATATTCAGGAACCTTAATCCATTTTGAGTTAATTTTGGTGTGTGGTGATAGATAACAGTCTAGTTTCATTCTTTTGCAGGTGGCTTTCCAGTTTTCCCAGCATCATTTATTGAAGAGGCTTTCCTTTGTCCACTGTATGTTTTTGGCTTTTTCGTTGAAAATTATTTGCCCACATAAATGTGGGTTTACTTCTGGACTCTCAATTCTGTTCCACTGGTCCATATATCTGTATTGCTGCCAATACCATGCCATTTTGATTACTGAAGCTTCGTAGTATAATTTGAAGTCAGGCAGTGTGATACCTCTAGCCTCGTTCTTTTTTCTCAGGATGGCTTTGGCAATTTGGGGTCTTTTGTGCTTCTGTACAAATCTGATGATTTTTTGCTCTCTTTCTTTAAAAAATGCTGATGGCATTTTGATGGGGATTGCATTAAATCTGTATAATGCTTTAGGTAATATGGTCATTTTACCTATGTTGCTTCTTCCAATCCAGAAACACAGAATATCTTTCCATTTCTTTGTATCTTCTTCTATTTCTTTTAATAGGGTCTTGTAGTGTTCATTAAATAGGTCCTTCACATGGTTCGTTAAATTTATTCCTAGGTATTTATTATTTTTGTTGCAATTGCAAAAGGGATTATTTTTTCCACTTCTTTTTCTGATGCTTCATTATTAGCATATAGGAATGCTATGGATTTTTGAACGTTGATTTTGTATCCAGAAACTTTACTATATTTGATTATTGTTTCCAGTAGTGTTCTTGTGGAGTCTTTAGGGTTTTCTATATAGAGAATCATGTCATCTGTAAATAGTGACAATTTTTGACTTCTTCATTTCCTATTTGGATGCCTTTTATATCTTTTTCTTGCCTGATTGCACTTGTTACGACCTCCAATGTTATATTGAATAAGAGTGGCGATAGTGGACAGCTTTGCTTTGTTCCCTGTCTTAGAGGGAAGGTTTTAGTTTTTCACCATTAAGTATAGTGTTGGCCAAGGGTTTGTCATAGATGGCCTATATTGTGTTAAGGTACTTTCCCTCTATACCGACTTTGTTAAGTGTTTTGATCATAAATGGGTGCTATATCTTGTCGAAGGCTTTTTCTGCATCTATTGATATGATCATATGATTCTTTTTAATTTGTTTATGTGGTGTATCACATTAATCAATTTGTGTATGTCGAACCATTCCTATGCCTCTTTGATGAAGCCCATTTGATCATGGTGTATAATCTTTTTAATATGTTGCTGCATTTGGTTCACTAGTATCTAATTTAGGATTTCTGCATTTGTGTTCATAAGAGATATTGGTCTGTAGTTTTCTTTTCTTGTGTTATCTTTACCAGGTTTTGGTATCAGAGTAATATTGGCCTCATAAAAATGTGTTGGAAAGTATTCGATTTTTTTGGAAGAGTTTGAGGAGAATAGATGTTAAATCTTCTTTGAATGTTTGGTAGAACTCACTGGTAAAATCATCTGGTCCTGGACTTTTACTTTTTGGTAGGTTTTTGATGATTGTTTCAATTTCCAGACTGCTGATCAGTCTATTTAGCTTTTCCAGATCTTTTTGTAGTGGATAAGGGGATCAAATATATGGTAGCTGAAGGAAACTGGAATTTGAGTGGTAAACACACAATAGAATATACAGATGTCAAATGATAATGTACACCTGAAAATTATATAATTGTATTAACCAACATTTCTCCAATAAACTTTAAAAAAATAATAACGTTTATATATAAAGACAAAAGACCTAGAATAGCTGATACCACACTGAAGAAAATGGAGGAAGTAGGAGGATTGGCACTACTCAATTTTGAGACTTTATAGTAATATAGCTATAATAATCAAGACAGTGTTATATTGGAAAAACAAACAAACAAACAGACAAATAGATCCATGGATGAGAGTACAGAGCCAAGAAATAGGCACACACAGATATAGTCAACTACTCTTTTACAACAAAAGCAAGGACAACTGAATAGTCTCTTCAGTGAATGATACTGAAACAAGCTGACTTGGCATCCACATGCAAAAAAAAAAAAAAATACCGAACCAAAACGAAACCTAGATTAGACTTATATTTTTCACAAAAATTAACAAAAAGAATCATAGGCCTAAATATACAAATGCAAAATTATAAAACTTCTAGCATAACATAGGAGAAAATATAAGTGATTTTGTGTTTGAATAACATATGTCATTAGGGAATTGCAAACTAAAACAAGATACCACTGTAGACCTATTAGAAGAGCTAAAATACAAAATATTGGCAACACCAAATACTGGAGAAGAGCAAGAGAAACTCATTCATTGCCGGTAGGAATACAAAGTGGTACAACCACTTTTGAAGATGGTTTGTTAGTTTTGTACAAAGCTAAACATACTGTTACCATATAATCCAGCAATTGAAATAGATATTTACCCAACTGAGATGAAAACTTAAGTCTACACAAAACTTGCACATGCATATTTATATCAACTATATTGATATAAATTATATTCATAATTATATGAATATATTCACAATTATATTCATAATTGCTCCAAATTGGAAGCAGTTCAATAGGTGAATGGATAAACTGTGGTACATCCACACAGTGTAATTTTATTTAGTGATGAGAAGAAATAAGCTATCATGCCATATAAAGATATGGAGGAACTTTGTGTATTGCTAAGCGAAAGAAGCCAGATGAAAAGGCTACAATACTGTAGGATTCCAACTATATGGAATTCTAGAAAGGCAAAACTATAGAGGCAGTAAAAAAAAATATCAATGGTTATCAGAGGTATAGGGAAAGGGGAAGGGATGAATAGCTAAAACAGAGGATTTTTAAGGTAGTTGAACTATTTTGTATTATACTGTAATGGTGGATACATTATGCATTTGTCAAAATCTATAGAACTGTACAACACAAAAGACTGAACCTTAGTAAGCTATGGACTTTAAGCATGTATCAACATTGTTTCATTAAATGTTAATAATTGATGAAACTGTGTACAATAAAGGGGAATATATTGTAACTGTACTATTTGCTCAACTTTTTTTATTTATCTAAAACTGTTGTAAAAGTAAAGTCTACTAATTTAATAAAATGTTACAGAATAAATAAAGTGAAACAACAAACAAATGAGAGGACAGGAAGTCAGACTAACAAGTGTAAACTACTTCAGTTTGCCATTGAAGGGAAGGATAAATGTGGTGGGATGGTGGTGGTTGGAAGGAGTTCTGGAGTCTATCAAAGTTTTTGCTGAGTATCATGTTTTGTTTTAACATGGGAGATAGAAAAAATAAAGTTGAAGATAGTGGTATAATCATTTTATTGAATGAGCTCACTTTGATTAGTTTTATATAAGCAGGAAGCAAACATTATTCTGCTACTACTGCTGCCCTTCAAAGTCACATGGCACACACCCCTCTCCCAAGACTTTTCTAGTCACTTTCATCTATTAGCCTTTTCTCATTTTCAGATAATAAGCAACTAGTCCAATGTAAACCAATACTTCCATCTAGTATGCAATCAAGCCTTGTCCTCCTAGCTCAGACTAAGTCTGTAAATTTTTAGACAAGACATGGGAAACAGAGTCTTGTCTTTTACTTCTTTTACTTGTCTTTTACTTCACCTTGTTCTTTTACTTCTTTCCCCCAAGTCACATTGTAGTTTCTGGCTCCTCCATAGGTGAGGCTAGGAGTGGCAAAGAATAAGTTGAGATAAGAGTTAAGGTTAGAATCAGGTATCAGTCTCTGTACCCTCCTAAAATGCCTAGAAATACAGGTCAAGAAGTTTAAAGGATTCTCTTGCTTTAGTGCAGTTGGAACACAGCACTGGGTGGACCAATACATTTTTGCTACTCTGTAGGTATCAGTAGGGGAAGTAGGTAGGGGAGTGGTGAGAAGTTATTTTCTCCTTGTGGCACACACTTCTGTTCTCTATACATGGTTTTCTGAGAATCCCCTTCACTTGGATTAAGGTGTAGGGAGAAAATTATTCTCTTCCACTCACTATAAGGAGGAAAAAATCAAGGAAACAGATAGCACTCCAATAGTGCTATTCAGAAGAAATCCTCTCTCTAAACCAAGATCTAGCTATATTTTATGTAGAGAAAAGAGGTGAGTGAGAATGTACTTGTTTTGGCTACATCTTTGCAAGTCTTGCCTTAATGAATCTGTTACCTCATTAGAATGTAGAGTTGCTCATCATTTATTGTACTCAACTGAGACAATAGAAAATAAATGCCATTTAACATTTTGTCGCATAGGAAAGAGAAAGTACATTTGATGTAGTGAGGTACCTAAGAATGCAGGCGCAGTGGATTTTCTGGACCTAAGAGAGAAAAGAATACTTATTGTTGTAACCTAAATGGACTGTGATACCTTGTAGCTAGTATAATAATGTTACCATATTTAAAAGACACATTTGTCTGACATTGAAAAGAAATGTCATCATTGCTCAAAGAGGTTTGAAATAAGGAAGAGACGATAAATAGAAAACATTCATCAGAATTATTTTTATCCATCCATATTGCCAGAGTTTTAGTGGCAACTGTTTAAAAATCTTTTATAATCTTCTCTCCATCAATTCTGTTTTTTTCAAGAGTAAGCTCCCTACCCTTTCTAAATCTAATATAGGTTAGCCTCTTCACTTCTCCAATTGTTCATTTAAACTCTATCCCAGTCAACTAAACAAAAATCCTGATATCTAAGTGCATATATACAAAAACATTTTTAGAAGGTGAGAGAGGGGTGAGTGAATAAAGAAAAGCTGTGAATGCTAAGACATTATAGTTTTGTGCCTGACACCTTGATGAGTATAATCTAATTGTGCTTTTTTTCTTTTTTTCTTTTTCTGGTTTAGCCAAGACCGGTGTAACTGATCCACCACATGTAAAGTTTACTCAAGATGAAACCACTTTAATTAAAAGAGATAAAACTAATTTTCCTGATGTTTCAAAAAATCAATCACAAACCCCTGTCAATATCCAAAATCTCTCTCTTGATCATCATGTACGAGAAAGAGTGACTACTATTTCAACACTCCCAAAATCTTCTAAGAAAGTCTGTTGGAACATTCCAGAGACTGCTACTGGTTCCATATTTTTTCCAAGTTGTCATTCAGCTTCCAGTCGAGTTTTTGGGAAAGAAACAAACCAAATGAAAACTTCAAGAGAATCAAAAGAGCCATCAAAAATGAAAAAGATTTATGTTGATAACCTGCTAAAAGACATTCTGATTCTCTCCTCAGAGTTCTCCAAACCTTCACGTGCCGCTTCTTTAGTTATTACTCCCAAACTCAAGAAAGTTTACTCTGAGCATCTACTTTTACCAAAGCCTAGGACCTATACTTTTAAGCACACTCTTGTAGATTTAAGTGCAAAAATGCCACGTCCTTTCCCAAGAATTATGCCTGTTCGAGCAGAAAGATGGCAGTCTGACCATTTACAACAAAATACTACAGGGCTACTAAGTATTAGTAATTTTACTGACACTGTTTTCTTACCATTACCAATTTTACCAAGAAAACCTCAAAGACAGTCTCTGATAGGTAAATCCATTCTGAGCCTGGTAATAATGGGGTTAAGTAGAGCAAAGGGAAGAGAAGGCATGTAAGCAAATGGTGCTCTCCCCCTTGAGTTTGCTGAGTGAGATGTTGAGATCACTCTCGGCCTATACATTTAATATATGGGCCAGAAACAGAAGACCTGACCTTGCAGGTCTGCCAAAGCCAAACTGGGTATTCTACCCAGGTCATGGTGGCAGAAATCAGATAAAGGAGTTCAAAGAATGAGAAAAACTAGTATAAAGGAGTAGTGTGAATGAAGGTAATCTAGATGAACTCCAGAAGAAGAATGCCAATGCCAATGGGTGACTTTATGGCAGATTGCCATGGATAATTCCAGTTCATTAAAAAATGAACAATTACAATGAAATCATAACAACCTCAACATGAATTTTCACAAGTATCCAAAGGTCCCTTTTTTCTTTTTTTTTCTAGAAATTCGTATAACAGAAAATGAAAATATAGAAAGTGTTCCAAGGCAAAGTAAGCCAACCCTATATGAAGGTAAAAGCTAAGTTTATATTATTCTTTTAAAAACTGTGTATAAGATTATCTCTCTATAGAAGTATTCATTGTGTGCCTATGTGTGTATATGATTCACACATGTCTCATCTCATTTTTAGTTCCTTAAGCCATTTACCCAGCAACTATTTTTAAAGTATTGACTATAAACCAAACTTTGTACTGATGTTGAGAACATAAAAGCTGGAGTATTTTTAATCTGGGTGGGGCAGATAGACATTCAATAATGAGTTAACTATTTGCCATGTGTCAGGCACTGTTTTAGGTGCTTCGACCTTAGTTACCTAGCAGAAACAAATGAAAAATCATTTTAAAAAAAATCATATCAGTCTAGACCTCACATCTCTATAAACAATTTCAAAAATACAGTGTGTAGTAAACAATTTACAATTACCAGGTACACAAAGACGAAATAAATGAAAACTAACAGGAACATACCCACAGGAGTTCTAAGTATGAGAATTATCAGATATATTTTAAAATAACCCAATGACTTCTAGTTCTGTCCAAGATTGAGTAGCTTGTATTGGACAAGCCCTTTCGCCAAAATCATACATTAAAACTGCCCCAAATATATAACATATCTTTTGAAGCTATTGGAGAGTAACCATTACAGACATGACCTGAGTGGCTATGACCCTTGAAATAAGGGAAGCTCATGAGCTAGCTTTGCATTTACCTTTGCTTTTGCCCTGGCATTTGTGGTTTGGAGAATAAAGTACAAATAGAAAGTGATAGTATTACTGAATTGAGATAAAAACCAGACTTCAGGACTATCAGTATAACTGGGACTTGAGGGGCAAAATCTCAAAGAGGAGAGAAGTGAATCCCAAATTTCTGCATATGAACTCCTTTAAGGCTGTTGACTGATTTTGAAGCTGTGCATGTGCAGGACAGTTACTCTAAGAAACACAACAGAAAACATCAGCAGAGATGCTAAGGAATTGAGCATAGATTTTGATGGTTGCACAGGAGAGTTATTGAAGTTCAAGCTCTGCCAAAATGAAGGGGCCTTGGTAAACACCCTAGACTTTTAGTTGAAGACCCAGAGAACCCATGCCTTAGGAATAAGAATGATGTTCTAGGAGAAGGACAAAAGTAAAATAGATTATCCCTAACAAAACTTAAAAATAATCTTTGATAAGCCAAAGTGATACTTTCTGCCTACTCAAAGAAAACCTGATTGATACTTGTTAGAATGGGTACATTATCCAGTCCCTTTAAATTTTCATCCATAATGGCAGCATTAAAATAAAAAATCACAAGGCATCTTAAAAACAGAATAATATGTCTGAAAACTAGTAGAAAAAAATAGAAACAGACTCATAGATTGAGATATTTGGAGTTTTCAAATAAGAATTTAAAAATATGATTACTGTATTCAAGGAAAAAAAGTTGGAGAATTTTACCAGAGAACTGGAATTTTTGTTTTTAAAAATAAAATTCAAATAAAATTCTAGAACAGAAAACATAACAAGTTAATAATTCAACAGATTTTTTTAACATGAGATTATACACAGAATGCTCCAACCATAGAACTCCACCCCCACCCCCAGTTTTACTGAAATATGATATATAACACTACAAATTTAAAGTGTACAACATAGTTATTTGATAGATGTATATATTGTGAAATATTACCACAATTAATTTAATTAACATCTATCATATCATATAGTTATATTTTTTCTTGTGATAAAAACTTCCAAGGCATACTCTCTTAGCAACTTTCAAATATACAATAAAGTATTGTTAACTATAGCAGTCATAGGAATTTCTGAGCTCTCTATTCTAATAGTTCTGTATCACTATCTGTGACATAAATTAACTGCTGAGTCTCTTACATATCATAAGCCTAATTAAGTCATGCTGCCATTTCTGATTTATTAAGTTTATTATACCTTGGAGGTTCACCCTTTGAAAGGTTTTAGGTGAATTTAAATGTCCTCAGTTTCTTCAGAGATCAGGGAATTTCTGCCTCCCCACCTCCATCTCCCTTCTTTCCACTCAAAGCCAAATGCTTGAGCTTAGACTGTGAGGGTGGGTGATCTGTGAGCAGGCCACAGATTTGTCTTAACTTAACTTTTCTTCTTGCTTCATTTCCTCTCTTAAAACAAGGAATCTCCATATCATATCATGCATCCTTCTTTATTCAATGGTTAAGTTTCACATATACTGATCTGAAATGAGCACACAAGGCCCATTTTAGAAATTAAAAACTGAACATTGTTTTCTTTGTTCTAGGATGCACTATTAGCTCTCATTGAAGCAATGCCATAAAAAATTACCGAGATTGTAAAATGTATTGCTGCAAGTAATGCAGCAATAATGGCTAGGAATGTGAAAAGTATTTCATCAAATTTCAAAATACTTTCCTGCCAGACTTGGATGTATACCTGGATAGGCCTTTTTTTTTCTTTTTTAGATGATCTTTATTTCTTTTCTTTTTTATTATTAAATTTATTGGAGTGACATTGCTTAATAAGATTACATAAGTTTCAAGTGCACAATACTATAATACGTCATCTGTATATTGCATTGTGTGCTCATCACCTAGTTTAGTCTCTTTCCATCCTCGTATATTTGATCCCCTTTACCTTTTCAACCTCCACCCATCCTTCTTTCCCTTCTGGTAACCACAGTACTGTTGTCATAGTCAATGAGATATTTCTTTTGTTTGTTTGTTGATTCGTTTGCTCATTTGTTGCTTTCTGTTTTATATCCCACATATAAATGGCATCATATGATTCTCATCTTTTTCCATCTGACTTATTTCACTAGCATGATACTCTCAAGATCCACCCATGTTGTTGCAAATGGCAATATTTCATCTTTCTCTATGGCTGAGGAGCATTCCATTGCATATATGTGCCACATCTCCTTTATCTAATCGAAGGACGTTGGGTTGTGTCCATGTTTTGGCCAATGTGAATAATGCTGCAATGAACGTAGGAGTACATATGTTTTTATGAACAAATGTTTTCAAAATTTTCAGTTAAATACCCAAAAGAGAATACGTGTTTTCCCTTATGGCTATACCAATTTGCATTCTCACCGTGTGTCTGAGGGTTTCTTTTTCTCTGCATCCTCTCCCACTTGTTATTTCTTGTCTTGTTGATAATAGTCATTCTAACAGTTGTGAGATGGTATGTCATTGTGGTTTTGACTTGCATTTCCCTTATAGCTAGTGAAGTTAAGCGCATATATATATGTATATATCTGTTGTTATATATCTGTTATATATAACAGAAGTTGTATATATGTTGGCAATTTGTATGTATTCTTGGGAAAAGTGCCTGTTTAGGTCCTCTGCCCATTTTTTTTCTGTTTTTGTGTTGAATAAGTTCTTTATATAATTTGGATATTAGCCCCTTATTGGAGATATTGTTTACAAATATCTTCTCCCATTTAGTTGGTTGCTTTTTTGTTCTGTTGATGGTTTCTTTTGCTGTGCAGAAACTTCTTCATTTGACATAATACCATTCATTTATTTTTGCTTTTACTCCCCTTGAATTTTGGTTCAAATTCATAAAATTGTCTTGGAGACCAAGGTCCATAAGTTTAGTACCAATGTTTTCTTCTATTTATATAATTGTTTCAGGTCTTATATTGAGATCTTTGATTCATTTTGAGTTAATTTTTTTGTGTATGGGGTCAAATAGCAGTCTAGTTTTATTCTTTTGCATGTGTCTTTCTTACATTTCTTACATTTTAATTATGATGTCTTGACGTGGGCCTCTCTGTGTTCATCTTGTTTAAGACTCTCTGCACTTCCTGGGCTTGCATGTCTATTTCCTTTGCCAGCTTTGGGAAGTTTTCCATCATTATTTCTTCAAATAGATTTTTAATTCTTTGCTCTCTTTCTTCTCCTTCTGATATCCCTAGGATGTGAATGTTGTTATGTTCGATTTTGTCCCAGAGGTCCCTTAAACCAGGGATCCTCAACCCCCAGGCCATGTACCAGTACAAATCAGGCCACATAGCAGGAGGTAAGCAGTGGGTGAACGAGCAAAGCTTCATCTGTATTTGCAGCCACTCCCCAGCACTAGCATCACTGCCTCACCTCCACCTCAGATCATCAGGGATTAGATTCTCACACCAGTGTTGTGACTACCAGTCCCTGTGCCAAAACATGGGAACAAGGGACTGGTATCTTCTAAATTGCTGAATCAATCTGCTGCTTTATCTAATGTAATGTTGATTCCTCCTAAGGTATTCTTCATTTCAGTGATTGTATTCTTATTTCTGACTGGTTCTTTTTATATTTTCTATCTCCACTTTTATGTTTTCATTCTCTTTTTTAAAGTTCTCACCGAATTCATCTACTCTTTCCCTAAGTTAATTGAGCATCCTTATAACTTGTATTTTGAATTCTGCATCTGGTAGATTGCTTGTCTCCATTTTGTCTAGTTCTTTTTCTGGAGTTTTATTCTCTTCTTTCATTTGGGACATGCTTCTTTGTCTTTCTGTTTTGGTTGCCTACTTGTACTTATTTCTATATATTAGTAATGCTGCTGTGTCTCCCAGTCTTAGTAGAGTGGCCTTATGTAGTAAGTGTGCTGTGGTTCCCAATGGCACAGTCTCCCTTGGTCACCTGAGCCAATTACTCCAGGTATGTCCCTTATGTGGGTTATATGTGCCCACACCCTGTTGTAATTGAGCCTTGGTTACTGTTTGTGCATCAGTGAGAGGGATTGAACCTCAGGATGATTGGTTGTGATGACTGGCTGTGACCAGCAGAGGAGCTGATGTTCTGGGACTGACCCTACAGAGCAGGATTTGCTTTAGCAGGACCCTGGTACCTGCCCTGTCTCCCCTTTGGTGTGTTGTCCTCAGATGTGACCATGGGTGATTCTCCATCTCAGACCGAAGCCAGCCACCAGGTGTGCCTGTTAGAGTCTCCTGGGAGGGGCCCTGCCATGGGCCAAGTTCAGCTGCAGCTATTTTCCTACCTATGGGCACCTGGCATGAGACACCAAGCAGTTGGCAGATTGGCCACCACCCACACTGGGCTTGGAAGTGCCTCAAGAGTCTAAGCAGAAATAGGCCAGCTGCCGCTACTGCAAGGCTTGAGTCTGTTCAGCAAGAGGTACAGGTCTCACCGAGGCCAGATTTGCCTCAGTTGCAGCATATGCCAAGACAGGCTGGAAAAAGTGACTGAAAGTGGCTTGGTTGGGTCCACAGGTTGGTGGGGTACGGTGTCAGGGATTCACCTGGGCTGGGCAGTGTTAGCTACTTTGATGGAGACTCAGATGTGGCACCCACCTAGGTCTGCAAGCTGGGTGGAGAGGGCTCAGCAAAGGAACTATGCCCTTAACCAGCATTTCTATTTGGGAGAAAGCTTCCCCTCCAGTTCTTGCACTAACATCAGATGATTCAGTTCTACCCTGGTGCCTTTTGAGCTGCTGCCCTGGAGCTGGAGCTCAGAGCAAGTGAATCCATCAGTGAGTATTTCCATGTGTGGAGCCTCTTAAGAGGGAAGTCTGTGACTCCCTCAGCTCTCTGTCTCATTCTGCCATGATCTCCACTGGTTTTCACAGCCAGATATTGTGGGAACTTCTCTTGCTGGCACTGGAACCCTGGACTTGGGAACGCTGTGTAGGGTTGGGCCTCCTCACTCTCCCGTGGAGACCTCCACAGGCGAGATATCTCTCTCAATTCTAAGCCACCAAATGCGGGTGTGGAACCAGCCCATTTTGCATCTCTGCCCCTCTTACCAGTCTCGAGATGGCATCTTCTCTGTGTCCCTAGTTGTAGGAATTCCATTCAGCTAGACTTTAGTCGACTTCCAATAATGGCTATTTAGTAGTTTCATTGTAATTTTGATTTATTTGTGAAAAGAGGCAAGCACAGCATTTACCTATTTCTCCATCTTTCCATTTTTCTTATATTGTTTCTAATGGAGTCAGATGGTTCTTGTAGAGTTCTTTCATATTTTTTCTCTCAATCATCTCTCTTCTTCTACCTGAGTCATTGCTAGATTTCTATGTTCTATGTCACTAACTCTTTCCTCCATATGATCTTTTCTATTTCCTAAGCTTGCTAGTTCATTCTTCATCTCTTTTATTGAGTTCTTTAGCTCCAAAATTTGTTTGGTTCTTTTGTATAGTTTCCATCTCCTTGGTGAAGCACTCCTTTTGTTCATTGCCTTTATTTCTTGGTTTATTGAATTGCTTTTCTGAGTTTTCTTGTGTCTCATTGAGTTTTTTCAGAACTGCAATCTTGAATTCTGTCATTTACATTACATATTTCCATGTCTTTAAGTATATTTTATGGAAATTTTAAGTTTTTTTTCTGAAATCACTTGTTATCTTGTGTGTTGATTGTGCTTAATGTATCATTTCTCTGCCTGAGCATTTGTGGGAATTTAAAGAATTTTATACTTCACTATTTAACAGATAAATAGAGGTCTTTTCTTTGTTTTCCAGTAGATGGCACTGAAGCACAATTTTTTATTTTCTCTTACCTGCACTGCTTGGGCTCTCAGAATCTGTCAGGTGGTGTCACCTTGGCTGTGGAAATGCTTTGCATTCCTCAGGAGGTGGGTGTCCCCTTTACAACCCAATCACCTCATTGTCTCAGACACCACTCCTGTGTATTGGAAGGGATAGGCTATGGGTCTCTTGTGTGTTCCTGATGCCAGGACAGGCCAGCTTTCATTGAAGGCAAAATCCACAAGGGACATGATAAAGTAAATTTAGATTGTTTCTGTTTGGCTAACCCTTGAGTCATTTGGTTTTTGTTTTTCTTTCTTGTGTGAGGTCTTCAGACTGAAGGAAAAGCTAAATTACACTGAGCCTTTGAATTATGCATCAAGGTACTATTAGAGGAAAAATGCAAAGTTGCTTCTTGGGAGGTGATTCCTATCTGAGTTATGCTTACATGATGTTCTTTATTAGTTTTGTGAAGCAAGAAATGTTTATATAATTCACAGTAAAAATGTTTTAAAAATGTTTTTTACAAATAGGATAAAAAGAAAAGACTGAGATTGACAGAATCTAAATTATTCAGGTAGAAATATATGATTATATGGTTTTCTTTTAGAAAGACAATTGTACTATCTAGGTAACAATAACAATAACAACTCTCACTTTGATGCATAGAACTAACTGAGACTGGGTAGGTAAAGGTTATGGAGAATCTCTTCCAGAGGATGTGTACCAGTAACTTATTTATGATATTCTGTTACCGTAACATAAGTCCATTTTAAATTTCACTCTAAGTGATAACACATTTGTCTCATGTATTGTTTTGTTTACTTAGGTCTCATTAAATCTAGAAAAAGAGGTGAATCAGAGGTAAGCGCTATGCATGGTGAAGGTTTTAAGACTGTTTCAGCAACACGATATGAAACAGTAACAGCCATGACCAACCTGGCTGTAGTAAACTGTCAAATCTATGGAAGAAATGCACTAAATCTTAAGGTACACTAGATATTTTTAATGGCAATTTCTTATTGTATTATTCATTATTTTTGTTATAGGTTTCCTAACTTAAGATTCGTTTCTATAGTATTAAAGGAATATTTCCTGTTGCAATCCAGATTTCCCAAGAATTCATTCAAAATGCATCTCTAACCTTATCTGTCCTAGTTTGCCTTCATTCTAGTGTTTAAAAACAGCTCATATTCAAAGTAATTACAGTGCATTTTCCATTACCTAGTATGATAAGAAATGTGGGATTCAGAGTTATTATATTTTTATGTTATCAACAATCTTTGGTCTATGTGCCAAATCTCATACTAGTCTAGCTTTTCACTGACCACAACCCCAGTATGATGAATAACAATAATAATGGTTACCACTTACTAAACACTCACTGTGTAGAAAGCAAATATTGCTCTTAAAATTTATAATTTAGCCAAATAGGTATTACAGTCTTTGCTTTACAGATGAGAGCACTGAAACTCAATGAAAGTAACTTGCATGTGATCACACAGCAAGCAAATGGCAGAGCCTGACTTTGAACTTAGAACAACACTTTGTCCTCAAATCTGTTTTTATATTAAATTTTATTTTGAAATAAATTCAAACTCATAAAAAATTGCAAAAATAGGAAAAGTTGCCAAAAGATTTTCTTTGAGAAATTAGATAATTAAAATTGCCTGTGTATACTAGGGAATTTAGAAAGCTATGTGAATATCCAGGGGAAGATGCATTCTCAAAAAATACCTGAGAAAACCCTAAGCTTTCACTTCTGCTGATCTGTAGGTGCAGTACAAGTGGAAAATAAAGGTTAAGTCAGAGTTAAATGGCTTAGCTAAGCATCGAAGGGGTGCTCTTGCGTAAAGCTAATCTGAAAAATACTGAGAGAAGTCTTGTTTTCTCCCCGCTCCTTCCCTCCTCGCTTCCTCCCTCCCTCTGTCTTTTCTTGTATTCAAGAAAATCTATGTCAAAACACCAGCTGAACACAAGCTGAAGGAGCAGAGATTTCAAAGACAGCACATAAAAAAATAATATAGACTTAACAAAAATAGTTTAGAAAAGTCACTGAACTCTAACAAATTATGAACTTGGGTTAATAACGATGTACTAATGTTGGTTCACTGATCATAACAAATACACTGGTGTGTGAGATGTTGATGTTGGGAAAGGCTATGGGTATGTGTGGAGAAGGGGCATGTGGAGAAGAAAGATCTCAAATCAGTAACTAACTTTATACCTTAAGGAACTTAAATGAAAGAGCAAACTAAACCCAAAACTAGCAGAAGAAAATAATAAAGATTAGAACAGAGATGATAAAAAAAAAAAAACAAAAAAAAAACCCAGAGGATAGAAAAGCAGTATAGAGAATATACAAAACCAAAAGTTAGTTCTTTGAAAAGATCAGTAAAACTGGCAAATGTTTAGCTAGACTATGGAAGAAAAGAAGATGCAAGAACCGAAATCTGAAGTGAAAATGGAAATGTTACTACTGGCATTATAGAAATAACAGGGATTATAAGAAAATAATATGAACAATTGTATGCTAACAATTAAGTATCCTAGATGAAATGGAAATTTTTCTAGAAAAAGACAAATTACCAAAACTGACTCAACAACAAATTGAAATCTGAGCAGACCTATAATAGATTGAATAAATAAATAATTGAAAACCTCCCAACAAAGTAAAGTTCAGGACTAGATGGCTTCGTGGGTGAATTCCACTAAACATTTAAAGAAAAATTAACACCTGTACTTCTCAAACTCTTCCAGAAAAATAAAAGAGAGGACACCTCTAATAGTATTCTGGACCCAATTCCACTCTGTGTGTATGGGTGGAGGGCTCCCGCACCACCAAGAAATTCTTGGACAACATTTGAATGTCCTACAATACAACTCAGTTCTGACACTATCTATCTAGAGATAACATCAGTTTCCACAGGTAAAGTCCTCAGTCCCACAAGACCGCCCTCCACTTAAGACTCTTATCGCAAGCCCAGGTTGTTACCAGTATTTCTGACTGACTGGCTCTAAATCTAGGGTTCCCACAACCTTCTCCTTGAGTTTAATTAATTTGCTAGAATGGAGTAGAGAACTCAGGGTATCCATTTACTTACTAGATTCCTGATTTATTATGAAAGATTATTAAAGGATACAAATCAATAGCCAGCAAAGTATGGAAAAAGAATGCAGAGTTTCCACGCCTTCTCCAGGTACCACTCTCCCACAATCTCCATGTGTTCACCAACCCAGAAGTTTCCAAACCCTGTTGTTTTGGTTTTTAGGGAGGGTTCATTACGTATACATTATTAATTTAAAAATTGGCCATTGGTGATTGAACTAAGTCTCCAACCCCTCTTCCCTTCTGGGAGGTAGGAGGATGGGAACTGAAAGTTCCAACCCTGTAATCACATGGTTGGTTCTCCTGGCCACTAGTACCCATCCTTAGGTACTGTCCATAAATCACCTGATTAACATAAACCCAGTTGTGGTAGAAAGGGGCTTATTATGAATAACAAGACACCCATTTCACCTTTATGGCTCTGAAGCAATTTCAGACAAGAGACCAATTATGACAAAAGGTGTGCCCATTGTTCTTATTCAGGAAATTTCAAGGGTTTAGAGAGCTATGAACCAAGAACTTTAAGTAAAGATCAAATATACATAAGAACAACCAAATGTTTATTTGTTATAAATCAAAATATCACAACCTCTAACATATTCTATGCTGTCAGTACCACCTTGATACCAAAGAAAAAGACACCACATAGACCAATACACCTAATGAATATACATGAAAAATCCTCAGCAAAATACTAGCAAACTGAATCCCTCCAAATATTAAAAGGATCATACTTGATGACCAAGTGATATTTATTTTTGAAATGAGAAGGTAGTTTAACATAAGATGAACAATGTAACAAGTACCTTAATAAATGAAGGGGAAAACACATGGTCATCTTAGTTAATGCACAAAAGGCATTTGACCAAATCCAAATTTTTCATAGTAAAAAAAGAAACCATTCACAAAAAAAGCAATAGGAAAACCCACAGTTCAATGATGAAAGACTAAAAGCTTTCTACTTAAATTAGGAATAAAACAAGGAAGGATGCTTTCACCACTGCTATACAAGATTGAACTGGAAGTTATAGCAAGAACAGTTAGACAAAACAAACAAACAAACAAACAAAAACAGGCATCCAAATTGGAGAGAAAGAAATAAAACTATCTCCATATGCAGATATCATATATAAAATTTAGAAAACCTCAAAGAATCTGCAAGAAAGCTACCATAGCTAACAAATTCAACAAAGTTTCAGAGTATAAGATCAACAAAAATCACTTGTGTTCCTATATACCAACAATGAACAGCCTGAAAGGAAATTAAAAAATAAGTCCATTTACAATAACATCCAGCAGAAAAAAATGGACAAATATATAAACAGATAATTTATTGAAACAGAGATAACAAATGATGTTTATAAATATGAAAAGATGCTTAACTTCAATGCAATTTAAAACTACACAGATACAATTTCTTGCTTAACAGATTGGAAAAGGTTTGACAGCATATCTTACTGGTGAAGTTGTAATATTGTTGGGAAGAATACAGAATGGTGCATTCCTATAAAGAGAATGTAGGACAGTTATCAAATTTACATATGCATTCATCTTTTCACCTAACCAACACTCATTGCACTGGCAAAGTATAAAATGATGTATGAATAGATCATTTATTGCAGCATTATTTGTAGTAGCAAAAGACTGAAATCAACCCAAATGGTCATAAGTAGGGGACTGGTTGAGAAAACTATGGTATTTCTATACAAAGGAGAGAGCTATAAGAGGGAAAAATATTAAAGGAGTGAAAAAGGGCTCTATATCCTTCTCTGAAGCATTCTTCATAATATATTGTTAAGTTAAAATAACAATGTACAATGCAATGTTTATAGTAGGCAATATTTTATTTTTAAAAATCAGGAGGGAATAATTTTAACCAAAAATGACAGAAGAAAAGAAAAATATTAAAAATATGCATATATAGATGGAGAAGAAATTGTGTGAATAGAACAGAGATGAAAACTAAATTCCTTTGAATAATCTTCATTTTATAATTTTGACTTTAGAACTACCATATACAATAGTGTCAACTTTTTTAATAATTAAAACTAAAATTAAAGCAAAAAGCAAACAAATCATTACCTAAATATTTTAAAAATTTTATACTGATGTTGTGTGATCTAAATGAAATAAATAAACCTACCTATAGTGAAGGCTGAAAAATTACCACATAAATAAAAATTATGTCAAGTGATTATAAAACAACCTTTTTGACCATACTTTCTTAGTGAAGACATAGTCTAAGGACAAAATTCAAATGTGAATGTAAACTATTTCTAGTGAAACTACTATTGTTATTTTGAGACTACTTTATTTGTTTTGGGAGGTATATGTGCCACATAACAAAGGAAAAAAAATCAGTGAATATAAAATAGGTAATTAAAATTATCCAGACTATAACATGAATAGAAGAAAGACTGAAAAAGCTACAAAAAACAGAACATCTAAGAACAGTAGAACAATATCAAATCTATGTGATTGGTATACCATACATATAATTACATACCATACTTATAAGTGGAATCATAAAAGAAGAGAAAATTATGGTAGAACAAACACTTGAGAAAACAATGACTATACATTTTCTAATACTGATCAAATATAGTAACCCACTGATCGGAGAACTTTAGTGAATGCCGCACAAGATAAATACAAAGCAGATAGCCACTAGGCATGTCATACGTGAAGTACAGAAAACTGAAGGTAAAGAAAACACTTCTAAAAGCAACTAGAATAGAAAGATATGTACCAGGGGGTAATGATACAAATAATGGCAGACTTCTTATTAGAAACAAGGAAAGCCAGGAAACAATGGTATAACACTGTTAAAGTACTTAAAAAAAAAAAAAAAAAAGTGCCTCAACCCAGAATTCTATAAGCAGAAAAAATATCCTTCAAAAATGAATGTGTAAAAGACATTTTCAGACAAAGAAAAGCTGAGAGCTTTTATATGCAGCAAATCTATACTAAAATGTTAAAAAAAAAAAAACTAAAGGGAAATGATATTAGATAGAAACTTGGTTCCGCAGGAAAGAATAAATGGGACTGTAAATAGTATGTAAATGGTACATACATCATTAAATAAATATAAAGTACCTATTAAAACAATCTTTAAATCTCTTTGAAAGAGTGCTTATTAACAATATATTGTGGGGGTTATAGCCAATATAAAAATAAAATGTTTGGCAACAGGATTACAAAGGCTTGTATGTTTCTATTATAAGGTTCTTTATTCATGAAGCAGTGGAATATTATTTGAAGGTTGGTTGTGAAGGTGCATAGAGAGATCTTTAAAGAAACCACTTTTAAAAAACAGAGGCATAATTAAAAAATAAATAAAATGCAATCTTCAAAAACACTTTATGATAAAAAAGACAATAAAAGAATAGATAGGAAAATAGAAAACAAGCACCAAAATGTTAAACTGAAATCTAAACATATTAATAATCATGTTAAATATAAATAGGCTAAACATTCCAGTAAAAATAGATTGTGAAACTGGATAAAAAAGTATGACCCAATTATAAGTTATTTACAAGGTGTATACTATAAATGTAAAGACAATGATGGTTAGAAATAAAAGTTGTGGTAAAAGATAACACCAAGCATTATAAAGCTGTTATGACTATATTATCTAAGTATAAGATAACACTAAAGACAAAGAGTATTATGAAATATAAAGAAATTTCAAAATGTTTAAAGGATCAATTCATTAAGAAGATATGATAATCTAAATGTGGATAAATGTGATCAGAGTGCTTCAAAATTCATAAAGCAAAAACTGACAGACCTAAAGTGAGAAATAGACCAATTCACAATTCTTGTGGCAATTAGTGTCACAAGAATTGCTGCACAAGTAGTCAAAAACAATTTCAATAAAAATTAAGACCCAAAATAATTGAGTCAACCAACTAGACCCAGTTAATATTTATGGGACCCTACACCCAACAACTGTGGAATATACACTGATTTTTAGGTGAACATGGAACAATCTCAAGATAGAATATATGTGGGGCCATACAACATGTCTCAGTAAATTTCAAAAGATTGAAATATTGCAGAATTAAAATAGGAGCCGAAAACTGTAAGATTCCTAGAAAAGTACTAAATATTTGGAAATTAAACAACATGCCAATAACAAAAAGATTAAGAGACCACAAAGGAAATTAAAAATATTTCAAACTGAATGAAGACACAATATATCAGAACTTGTAAGACAGCTAAAGGAGTATTTAAAGGGAAATTTATAGACTTAAACAAATATATTAGAAAAGAAGAAATGTCTAAAAAAAATCAGTAATCTATGATTCCATCTTAAGAAGGCAGGAAAAAAAAGAGCAAATTAAACTCAAAGTAAAAGGGAAGTGAAAATAAGAATAAAAATCAAAGAACTAGAAAATGTACAAACAACATAGAAAAAAATCAATGAAATAAAAACTTGGCACTTTGAAAAGATTAACTAAATCACTAAATCCAGAATATGATTGATTAATGAAAAAATAAAGAAAACTTTAAATACTAAATTCTGTTTTAAAAAGGGAAGTTACTGCATTTCCTACAGACATTAAAATAGAAAATAATGAAATATTAAGGACAACATTTTCCTAATAAATGCAACAACTTTGATTTAAAAAGAAACATTCCTTGAAAAATACAACTTACTGAAACAGGGACAAGAAGAAATAAAACATCAGTCTTGCATCTGTAAAACAAAACAAAACAAAACAAAACAAAACAAAACAAAAAACTAACTGAAATTTTCATTAAGAGCCTTTGCACAGAGAAAGCTCCAAGAACACTGAACTTCACTGGTAACTCTATCAAACATGTAAGGAAGAAAAACCATTTGACATCAATCCTTAGGAAAGTAAAGCTGAAGGAACACCTGCTAACTCATTTATGATGCATGTACAACTCTCATAACAAAGCCTGACATGTATAAGAAATGAAAATTATAGACCAATTTTTAAATTATTTTTCATAAATCTAAATGCAAAGATCCTTAACAAAGTATTAACAAATCAAATCCAACAATATCAAAAATAAAAAATAAAGAATAATGTATCATGACCAAGTGAAGCTTTCCCAAGAAATTCAAAGTTGTTTTAATATTAGAAAATCAATTTTTATTCTCAACAGTATCACTCAATAGATACAAAAACTTGACAAAATTCAACACCCATTTAAGATTTTTTAAAAAATATCTAAGTAAGCTAGGATTAAAATAAAACTTTTATAATCAAATAAAGGGTGTCTATGAAAAATCTGCAACCAACATCATATGTAATTGATAAAAATTGAAGACTTTCTCCCTAAGATTTGGAACAAGTCAAGAAAAATTTTCCCTTCACTTTTACACTTTTATTCTACATTGTAATGAAAGTTCTAGCCAATTAAAGTAAGGAAGAAAAAGGCACAATGATTGGAAAGGAAGAAGTAAAGCTTTCCTCGTTATCAGACAACATGATTGTACATGTAGAAAATTTTAAGGAATCTCAAAAAAGAAATCCCAGTAATAAGTAAATTTTTTATGGCTGTTGAAAACAAAGTCAATATTTTAAAAATAGACACAGGAATGTTATCAGGGGACAAATTCACAGGAACCACCTAGAATTCTGCCTTTCAAATAAATTTTTAAAAGTAAAAGACTTCAACAGATCCTTCACAAAAGATAATATGCTAATATTAATATGGGCATCACTAATTTAAAGCCTTTCTTTTTCTTATTTATGTAATTAAGTCCATAAATTTACTTTCAGTCGTGCCTTTAACTGCATCCCCCATGGTTGCTTCATTATCCCTGAATACTTTAGTGCATATTCCCTGTAAGCAAGGTAAGTCTCCTACGTATATAACCAGACCAGACCCTCAAAATCAGGAAATTAATATTGATTCATTACTGTATCCGGACAAGAGAACTCAATGAAATTTTGCTGATTTACCCAATAATGTTCTTTATAACAAAGGATCCAATCCAGAGTCACATGTTATATATGGTAGTTTTAGTTTCTTTCAAGCTGGTATGTTTCCAGCTTTCTCTGACTTTCATAACTGAAACATTTGAAGATTACAGGCCAGTTATTTTGTAAAATGTCCATTACTGAGGGCTTATTTTATATTTTCTCATGATTAGAGATAGGTTATTCACCTTGGCATTAATATCTTAAAAACTTTTTCTCATTCTATCTTATCACATAGTACATGATTTCTTCAGGATTTTTTCACTGTTACTATTTTCTCTTTAAACTTTCAATTAATTAATTAATTAACATCACTTTTATTTGGTGAGTATAACCTGTTAGACCATTATTTATTTTTGTTCTCAAGTTGCCCCAGATTTCATTAGTAAAAGCCCAACCAAACTGGTTTCTTTGTCCTATTCACATATCTCCATCATTCTTCCAGATTTATCCTGTACTCTCCCTGCCCCAGTCCTGGAATCTTCTATTCTCTTAGGACCCATGGTTATTTTTAGTGGAAAAGCCAAGATCTAGGCATTAGATGTGCACTGATATTAAGGTATTATAGACTATTTAAGTGAAAAAAGCTAGGTAATAGGTTTGCGCACAAGCACATGCACACACGTGCACACACTCACACACACTGAAAATTGAATTTGTATCAATATATCTAATTCTAATCTAACACTACAAAAGTCATTCTAATTTTCTTCCCTGTTAAACATACAACTCCAATAGTAAGAAATTAGGCTCCCGTTTTCCATACTTTTTTGTGCTTATTCAACCAATATGTAACCAGACTGGCTTTTCTGCTGTCATCCCCTCACTCATGTATACTCTCTCCTTTCCTTGCTTGGGATCTGAGAAACTCGCCTATGATGACACCCTCCTCACATTATTTGGGTTCTGTAAACCTAACTGGAATTTTCTCAAGTGTATATTTCTTCCTTGCTTAACTCAGGTAATGATTGATTATGTTGGGCTGATTTTAAGATTTTTCTCTTTGTCTGAATTTAAGCAATTTTACTATGATGTGCCTAAGTGTAGTTTTTAAAATATTTATTTTTCTATGGTTCATAGCACTTTTTGAATGTATGACTTTATATCTCTTATCAGTTCTGGCAGATTTTTTTTTTCAGTATCTTTTCAGATATTGGCCCTACCCCATTATTCATGTCCTCTTCTTATTGGAATCCAGATGTGTGTATCTTAGACCTTACCATCATGTCCCATATATCTCTTACTCTCTTTTCTGTATTTTCCATCCCTTTTACTCTCCATGCTTTATTCTGGGTATTTTCTTCTTACCTAAATTCTAATTCAATTATCCTCTTTTTAACTTTGTAAAATTTGCTATGCCCTTGATTTTTGTTATTTTATAATATAAATTTTATTGAAATATTTTTATTGTTTAAATTTTTATTTTATAATATATCTTTATAATTTAATCTCTTGAGCCTATTAATCACAGTTATTTTTAACATATCTCTGATATATCCAACATGTGGCTTCTCTGTGGACATGTGTCTATGATCTATCATTTCTCTTGATTTTGTCCAATTATTATCTTGTTGCATGTCTTTTTATTTTTTGTTACATAGTAGATGTTGTGTAAAGATACTTTGAGGCCCTGGATTATGTTACCTTCTTCCAGCAAATTTTTGTTGTTGCTTCTGGCTGGCAGAGAAGCTAGGGGACATTCATCTTAATTAAATCAGAGAACAAGCTGGTTTAATGCTGGACTTCAGCCTTTGTAGAACTTTCCTGTTAATATTTTCTCCTGTAGCCTTTTAGCCACCTCATACCAAATCTGTAGACTCTCCTCCTTGGTCAGCCCTGAATTCTCATTATTGTCTCCCTGGCGCTATGAGACTGGTTATAGTTCTACGCAGCTTCTTGGCCACAGCTTTGGATTAAGCGAATAACTTTTGGAGAAAAATAGTATTGAGTGTTGTGTTTATCACCCTGAGAGTCTCTTTTCTCTGAAATTTTGGCTAGCAATCTTGGTAATTACCCCAACCCTTGTTGTGCTGTTTGTTTCTTTTTGGTTTTAGTGGGAGAGTTGGTTTGAAACAAGGTCGGTGACCATTAGTAGAAGTGAAAAAAATCAGATTATCTGAGTTTGAAGTGAATTACTTTAAATGAAAGGTTGGCAAGCTTTTTCTGCAAAGGGATAGATAATAAAATTTTAGACTTTGAGGGCTGCATGGTCTCTGTGTTGTATAGTGCAAGAATAGCCATATTTAATACCTAAACTTATGAGTATGGCTGTGTTTCAATAAAACTTTATGGAGAAAAACAGGTGGCAGACTGTAGTTTGCTAATCCCTTCTTTAAATGGATGAAGAACACAACTTTTTAAAAGTTGGATGGATCTAGGAAAAAAGTTATTTCCATAGCCATTGTTACTATTTTTAAAAATATTTGACTCCAGAGTAGGATCCTGAGCTCTGTAGGATGATATAAAGGAATGAAAATTTGTCCTTCCTAATCTATCTCAGAGGCTTATTAAAGAAACTAATTTTATATAAACAAAAATTTACACGAAATAAATGTAATGATTAATATAATACAGACTCAGTGCATAAGTGCTTAAAGACTGCTTGAGCAATTTAAGAGATTGAGAAAGATTCCACATTATTAGTATTACTTAGGTTTTCACTTATCCCTTCCATGATTACCACAGCAAACAGATTTTAAAAAGAGAGATCTCAGGGTACCTGTGTTGGGCAGGCCTTATAGCAGAGCCACAGTAGGTCCCTGAGATTCCATGAAACAAGGTGAAGGTCCTGGATATGCATTTATTTTGCCAGTATTTATTAAGAATCCACTATATACCACTGATAGAACTATGTATCTTACTATATATCAGTGTGCAAAACAGAAAAATGGGTATTTCATGGAGCTTATGCATTTTAGCAGGGTGAGGCCATACACACATATATTTATAAAGAGTCTATCCTATGGTGATGAGCGATGAAAAAATAAAGCAAATGGAGAGTCAGGAAGGCATTAGTGGAACACTGGTTAGAGAGGTTGCTATTTAGGACAGGTTGGCCAGGGAAGGCCTCTCTGGTCAAAAGACTTAGGAGTGGACAGCTGATTCTAAGCAGGTTGTTGAATGAAGTGAGAAGGTAAATCATGGCAATAGATGAAGGAAGAACTTTGCAGGCAGAAGGTAATGTAAAGGCATTAGTTATGTGAGCACACTAATGAATAGAGAGTGTAATAGACATATTTCTGCTGCATAATTTCATGTACCACTAGCTCTGCAGAGAAGAGAAAAATGTTTAATAACAGGAGGAAAGAACATATACTTTTGTCTATTGCTAACATGGACATTTAAAATATTAATACTTTATTAAAAGGTTAGTCTTGAAAACAGTACTGTCAGTTGCAAAATTCTTGAGCCATGAACCTTTTTATTCTTAAGTAGTACATACCATAACCTAATCACTGACAGCAGCACTTCACAGCAAGCTGAAGTGATCCTCCAGCATTAGAGTTCCTTGGTTCATTCAGTGGTCCACGAGTGATTCTGTGATCCTTAAACATGTGCCAACTATCCTGGAGATTCAGGGGGCATCAGTGATATTTTAGTCAATTCAGTCTGCTATGACAACATACCATAGATTGAGTGGCTTAAACAACATTTATTTATCACAATTCTGGCAGTGAGAAAGTTTAAGGTTGAGATGTCAGTTGATTTGGGTCCTAGTGGTAGCTCTTTTGTTCACAACTCTCTTCTTGTTGTATTTGCACATGGCAGGGAGAGAGAGAGCTCTAGTCCCTCTTCTTATGAAGGCACTAACTTCTTCATCAGGGCTCCACCCTTAAGATCACATCTTACCATAATTACCTCCCAAAGGCTTCACCTTTAATAGCAATCACAATGGGATTAGGGTTTCAAAGTATGAATTTTGGGGGTCACATTTAGTCCATAACAAGGTGTAAGTTCTCCTCTTTCAGATATGGGTATATTTAAGCCAGAAGTTTTAGATAGATATTGGGCTAATAGAAAGATAACAGAGATAGTAGAGACATTAAAAAACCCAGGGAGTAAAAAGGATAATTAAATATAAAATATATTTAATTATGCATATTTCAGCATGTAGTGGATACTCAATAAAATGTTTGCTGGTTATTAATTGAAATAATGCCTGTCACACATATATCACTATACTTATTACATACATAAGTACTTAGCAGTGTTTCTATTTTATTTCTATCCTTTACATATTTAAGAAATTATCATGATAGACTAAAATAAATTAATGGGAGATGGAGATAGGCTTATTAGTGTATTGTGTCAAAACAAACATTATCCTCAGAATGTGTGCTATTTTTTTTTACTCTTGTATAAAATATTTTGTGCACTGTTAACGATTACCTCTTACCTCTTGTCACTTTCTTTTAGGGCTTTTTTATCATGAATTGTCCAGACTTAACACCTTTGGCTTTTCAATTGATATATCTTAACTTATCATTTAATGATATCAGTTCCTTTCCCACAGAAGTAAGTTCATTATTATTATTATATATATTGGAATAATTTCTCATTATGAATAATAATTATAACAAAAATAGGTGCACGATATGCTGGAGTTACTGTAAAGTAAATATAAATAAGCCCAACAGGCTTATTTTCAGAAATGACAAAAGTATCATACATATTTCTTAGAAAGTCCTATGACATAATACTCGAAGACTGTGTTATAGTCAGGCTCTCAAATATGTTCTCATAATTGTACAATGTTTATAAAATTATTTATTCTTCTAACTGAATAAAACCTAAAATAAACCTTATCTGTGTGTTAATCAGAAGTTTTAAAAACAAAGTTTAGTGACTAGGTAATATGATGCCGTAACAGGTTTTAATTATTATAGGTCAAAATAGGATATTCTGCATAATAAAACATCAGATAATCAGGACTTGGATGAGCTAATTCTGAATCATTTTAAATAAATGAGTCATTATGAGTACCTAGGATCGATTATGTTGTCAACGTCTTTAGTCATTTCTTCATTGGTCACTGGGTAATTGGTTGTTTTGTGAATCGACTTTCTGAATGTTGAATTTTAGTGAATTGCTTTTTAGTAAATTGGCTTACATTCTATTTTAAACATATAATACTGAAAACATCTTACATAATTTCTTTATAGTATCATGTTTTTATTTTCACTAGAAGAGTTACTTTTTCTTTTCTAAAATATAATGACAGTTTTATTAATTTGACTAAGACAAATTGACAAGAATTCCCAAGGAATATAGGTACCTTAGTTCTTCATGTTAATTTTAACTTTCTTCTAAATAGTTGTGATGAGGGTGTATATTTACCAAACATACCCTATCTACTAAAAAAGAATATATAAAGCAATCACTGATACCAGAGATCTTCAGATGTAAAATTTTAAGTGCCCATTTTATTCAAGTGATAGAAATCAATAGAAATTGCCACTAAAATGAGTATCTGTATTGTATAGCTACAGATAAAATATTCTAACAAAGATAGTAATGTCCAGGCTTGGAAAGGCTGTACTGTGGGTAGGCTAATGATGCCTAGTTATCAATATAATGTAAATGAAATAAATAGAAGATCAGAGGTTGGCATAAGTGTGGTGATCGGAATTATTACAAGTTTCATGGAAACTCAAGATGATAGATTCAAGAAGAACTGGAAAAATCTAAATACACATATTAGCAGTATAGAAATGGAAACAATCATCAAAAATCTACCAAAAAGTAAAAGTCCAGGACCAGATGACTTCACCAGTGAGTTCTACCAAACATTCAAGAAAGATATGCTATCTATTCTCCTTGAATGCTTCCAAAAATTTAAAGAGGAGGCAATACTTCACAACTC
>CM053508.1:75136303-75211892 GCA_028627145.1 Eidolon dupreanum | reverse complement strand
GAGTTGTGAAGTATTGCCTCCTCTTTAAATTTTTGGAAGCATTCAAGGAGAATAGATAGCATATCTTTCTTGAATGTTTGGTAGAACTCACTGGTGAAGTCATCTGGTCCTGGACTTTTACTTTTTGGTAGATTTTTGATGATTGTTTCCATTTCTATACTGCTAATATGTGTATTTAGATTTTTCCAGTTCTTCTTGATTCAGTCTAGGAAGTTTGTATTTTTCTAAATATTGGTCCATTTCTTCTAGGTTATTTAATTTGGTGTATATATTTTTTCCTAGTATTATTGTATGATCCTTTGTATATCTGCAGTATCTGTCATAATTTCCCCTCTTTCATTTCTGATTTTGTTTATTTGTGTCTTTTCTCTTTTTCTTTAGTGAGTCTAGCCAGAGTTTTGTCAATTTTATTACACTTCTCAAAGAACCATCTCTTCATTGCATTTCTTTTTTTCTTTTTCAAGTTCATTTATTTTTGCTCTAATTTTATTTCTTTCATTCTGCTGACATAAGGCTTTTTTAGTTAGGTTGTTAACTTGGGCTCATTCTTGTTTTTGGAGAATGGCCTGTAATGATATGAACTTTCCTCTTATGACCATTTTTTCCATGTCCCAAATGTTTTGATATTGTTATCATTCATTTCTATGTATCTCTTGATCTCTGTTTTTATTTTTTCCCTGACCCAGTTATTCTTTAGTAGTATGTTGTTTAATCTCCATGTATTTGTGGTTCTTCTTGCTTTCTTTTTACAGTTGATCTCTAGTTTCAAAGCATTATGATTAGAGAATATGGTTGGTATGATTTCAACCCTCTTATATTTGTTGAGGCTGTCTCTGTGTCCCAGTATGTGGTCAATCCTTGAGAATGTTCCATGTGCACTAGAGAAGAATGTATAAGCATCTGTTTTGGGACATAAGGCTCTGTAAATGTCAATTATGTCCAGTTGGTCTAATGTATCATTTAAGGATGTTATTTCCTTATTGATTTTCTGTTTGGATGATCTGTCCATATCCAACAGTGGGGTATTTAGGTTACCTACTATGATAGTGTTTTAGTCTGTTTCTCCCTTTAGTTCTGTTAGTAATTTGGGGTTCCCTGATTGGGAGTATAGATATTACTAAGTGTTATGTCTTCTTGGTGCATGCTTCCCTTTATCCTTCGCTCTGTATCTTTCTTTACCTTTTTTATTTTGAAGTCTAGTTCATCTGATGTTAGTATCTGTACTCTCGATTTTTTCTGAATACCATTTGCTTGAAATATCATTTTCCATCCCTTCACTTTGAGTCTATATTTGTCTTTGGAGCATATGGTTGGGTTTGTTTTTTGATCCTATCTGCTACTCTGTGCCTTTTTATTGGTGAGTTAAATCCATTTACATTTAGGGTGATTATTGAAATATGAGGTCTTCCTATAGCTATTTTATCTTTTGCTTTCTGGTAGCTCGGTGTTTCCATTGCTTCCTTGTCCTTGGGTGTCTGCCCTTTTTTTTTTTTGGTTAGGTTTTGTGAATTTTCCCTCTGTCCTTTTTCATTTTATGTTATGTACTTCAGTTCTGAATCTTTGGCGTGTGGTTACCATTACGAATATGTAAAGGATAGTTATATACATACAGTTGTCCATTTTCTTCTGTGCGTGCCTTATCTCCATTCCCCTTTGCGAATTTAGATCTTTGAATCTTCTCCTTTTCAGTCATTTTTGCCTCAGTTTGTCCCTATGTATGTTGATCATTCATTACTATCTTGCTAGAAAATCTCTTCTTTTTTTTTTAAGCTTGTAATGCCTTGTTTCTAGTAATGGTTAAACTCCTCATCTTCTTCCAGTCTGCTGGCCACCTTACTTCTACTTATGTATTTTTTTTGTCATTTTCTTTTGGTTAGCTGACCCCTTTCCATATTTTCTGTAGTGCAGGCCTCATAGTGGAGAATTCCCTAAATTTTTGTATGTCTTGAAAGGTCTTTATTTCTCCTTCATATCTAAAGGAGAGCTTAGCTGGATACATTATTCTTGGCTCTTAATTCCTTTTATGAATTCAAACTATTGAACTGGCTTGTTGATTTCTGCTGAGAAGTCCTACGATAATATAATGGGTTTTCCTTTATAGGTTACCATCTTCTTCTTTCTAGCTGCCCTGAGAATTCTGTCTTTGTTACTGATTTTTGATAATTTCAATACAATGTGTCTTGGTGAATGCCTTTTTCAATTCAGATAATTGGGTGTTCTGTTGACTTCTTGAATTCCAAGCTCCAGCTTATTCCTTAGATTTAGGAAATTCTTGTCAACTATTTGTCTGAAAATGCTTTCTAATTCCTGCTCCTTTTCCTCATCTTTGATAATGCCCATTATTATGTTTCCTCTCCTGATGGTATCAGCTAGTTATTGAATTTCTCTTTCATTATTTTTATTCTTCAGTTTTTCTCTTCTTCCTTCTGATTTATTTCTAGATTACTGTCTTTGATATCACTGATCCTTTCCTCCATTTGATCAACTTTATTTCCCAAGCTTGTTATTTCATTGTTTAACTCTTGCAGTGTGTTTTTTATATCCAGAAGTTCTATTTGTTTCTTTTTGAAAATCGGCCTCTTTGCTAAATAACTCATTCTGCTCATCTAGTATTTTTTTTTTAATTTCTGAAATTGTTGATATGATTTGTTTCAGATCTCATTGAGTATTTTCAGAGGTACCATCCTTAATGCTCTATGATTTAAGTAGCATATTTCTATGTCTATAAGCTTATTTATTTTCTGGAGATTTTTCTCTTTCTTTCTGAGATGCCTTGTCACCTTGGTTATTCATGGTATTTAATGGACTATTTTTCCACCTGGGCATTAATGGAACTGTATTCTGCTTTTTTTTTTTTCTAGAAAGAAGATTTATTTTTTTAAAGGTGTCTCTTTAGCCTGTTGCAAAGGAGATGATTTTATTTTGGTTTTCTGTATGGGGCGTCTATGCATCTTGGATTTCTGTTTTGTATAAAGTCTTAATAATATTTTTTTTTCTTAAAGATGTTTAATTGCGCTTGCTAGCCTCAGTCTCAGTTTCTGTCAATATTAGTGACAATTTCTATAGCATTTGCTCAGATTTCCCTGGGGCTCCACAATGTTCTGTGGAGGGCATGGGGGGAGGGGCCCTCTGGTTTGTGGGATAGGGGCTGTGGCTCAGCCTTGGTTTCGCAACCACAGTTGGTAAAAATCAACTGTTGTTTCTCTGCCTCCCCACTTTCTGCCATCCCCGTTTCTCTGCCTTCTGCCCTGATGACTGGGCACTGCCACCAGCCACGTGGAGCTCACAGCCCTCCCAGGCAGAGCTGTTGAGGGAAGTCACCACACCTTCTCCACTCCCCCTTCTCCTACAGGAAACTCTGGAGGCTGCGAGAGGCAAATTCTTTATTTCTCCCAGTTCACCTCCTGACACCCAAGGTTCTGACCTGTGGTAGCTCTTATGCACAGATACCATGCTCAGATGTGCTGGTGTACAGTTTGGGTGTTTTTTGTTGAGTTTTAGATGTTCAGTTTATTGTTGTTTCAAGGGGATCTGGGGACGTCTCTCACTCTGCCATTGTTTCTGATGTCACTCATGAGAATCATAGATTTAAATGGTATTTTCTATTTTTAAATTTCATAGGAAAAATCAGCATATGTGAAATTATAATGATATGAGAGTGAAAGAATCTGGCTATGATATCTGACACCCAATTGACTTACTAAGTTTAATTCCATTTATTTTACTGGTTTGGCAGCTAGCTCTTTTCTCCCTCATTCTTTGCATAATTGCCTCTTATGAAGCCAGGGGTTGATCAAACAAGATGACTTTCTTATTTAGAAAAGGACCATTTTTGAGTCAAGGGTATATAAATACAGTAGTTGTACTATTTTACCATACCATGCATATTAATGCTGATCAGTTACTTTGAAGGTTTTTAAAAAGTATTTATTGACATGTATGATTAATGCTACTAATGATTAATATACAATTAATGCTACTACACTAATTCTACTTTAATTCAAAAGCTCTATAAAAATTACAGAGATTTACATACTTTATCATTCTACTCATGTTTGTTTTTCTTTCTGTTCCTCAGGTATTTTGTCTTAAACATTTACAAATATTAATCCTGAGAAATAATCCTATCAAAGTAATCCCTTCTGAAATTCAACAACTTAAGTTCCTTAGAGTTTTCAACATTGCCTTTAATTTGATTACGACTCTTCCACCTGGGTAAGGTTAATAGTTTGAAATTATAAACATAAAATAAAGAACTTATGATTTAGAAAAGGATCAATTCCCCTTTTGAAAGCAGCTAGCAACTTTTTATCTATTTAATAATTCTTAATCTGTTCCAATTAGCTGATTTGTTTTTTATTATTTGGTTAAAAATAATCCTACCAGCTACATAAGTGGTAATTAATAATGGCACTTAATAATGGCAATTAATAAAATACACCTCTAGAATTTATTATCCGAGTATGGATTAAATAAACACAAATATTATAAAGAAGTTCAGGTAAGAAACTGGAGCTATCCCTTGACAGTCTTTGTATACAGAAAGGACATTGAAATCTAGACTTTTGGCTTCAAAGTTGACAATTATGTATATGAACTGGAGAATGTCACTTAACCATTCTCAACTTCAATTTTTTAATTTATAAACCAAGAAACTAGCATGTATGATATCTAAAATCCTTTAAACTCTAATAGGAATGTTGATCTTTGGGTTTTAAAAAGATGGCTTTTTCCCGACATAGGAACTGGTAATTATTTAACTCCTAATGAAAGTTTCAACCAAAACCACTACCAAATGCCAAAACAAGATACCTCTTCCTATAAAAGTTTAACAAATTGATGTAGGTTAAGGGCAAAGGGACAGAGGCTTTAGATAGTTGAACAACATTTTGCGAAAAAGATTCTTATAGTAATTAAGGAAGTGCATCACAATTTATTTATTGTCATTCATCCAGCATTGTTTGTAATTAACAATCCAGCAAATTCTACATTCATAGACCATAAAACTATTGCATAATTTAAAAGAATAAAAAAGTATTAAAATTATACCATTTCTGTATAAAAATATACATATACATATCATACATATAAAATATGCATATACACATCACACATACATCACCCACACAGATTTTGCATTATGGATATTTTATTTGTTTGACTCATCTATATTTTTCCCCAGTAACTTAAATTACATTTTCCTTTCCTTGATACTATAATCAGCCATTTTTTCCAAGGAAATCTATTTATTTTTGTTTGTTTGAGAATGATATTTAGAAACCAATATCTGGATGCTGAATGTCCCCATTACTATTGGGATGACATTGCTTATAGACACTCTCAGTGGACAGACTTAAGTAATATATGTAGGTATACCAATCTGTGTATACACATGTATCTATAATTATTTCTTTGTGTGTATTTATTTATATAGACATATATACACATGTATATACATATATGTATATATGCATCTAAACATAAGTTTATACTGAAAAATCTATAATCATAGTTGCATACTTTAAATAACCATAACTGCCATTTAAACAAAATGTAAAAATTTCTAAAACGACTTAAACTTGATCATAACTGCGTGGTTAATATTGTTTATTATTTAGAGATTAGAGAAATTAGTTTAAACTATTGGTTATAATCAAAAAGTTTTAAGGAGCTATCTCTCAAAAATATTAGTGTTTCTAAATAAAGCAGTAAATTTTTATTCAATAGCATAGGATATATATGTATTTCAAGGGATTATTGATGGCACATTAAAGCAAAAAATGAAAAACATGGTAATTATGGGAATAAAAATATAATAATTATTACAATTACTATGGGAACTAACATTTTTGACCTCAGAGAAGACTTAAAGCAAGTGCTAACATAGGTAAAAATCTTCCTTTGCAGAGCTTGTTAAATGAAAACTCACATAGAGGACACATATAACAAGGAATGAAGGTGCTGAATTCTTTGTATTTAAAGTTTGTTGTCAGAATTCTAGCTCCCTGAGCAAAAAAAAGCCCAACATAGAGTGGCAGGATTTAGGGAGCAATAACTGGATAAAATTGAGTGAAATGCAATGAACCAAACAATTATGTAATTAGATGTTATTACTGTTACAAGCAATTGCACCTATTGTACTTCGAATATTATATTTTTATTTTTGTAATTAATTCAGTAGATGTGTATGAAGTATCTATTGTGTGCTCCTCCTCCTAGAGGGAAAGCAGACAATTGAATACAGTTGAGTAAACTAAAATAACAGAGATTTTATAGTAGAATTCCAAACAATGGCATGTACCCAATTTGGAGAGTCAGAGATGGCTCCTGGAAGAGATGATAATCAACCTCAATGTGACTGAGTATGAATTAGCCAGGCTAGTGGTCAGAGAGCCAGGGGTAGTTGGACTGATTGTGGAGTGGATGTTTATTTAAAAGTGACAACATATATGCAAAAAAAAGGTGTGAAGCAGCATATATAATATGAGATGGGATTTACAAGCAGTTTATTCTTTGGGGAGCTTAGAGAGCAAGGCCAAGTGGAAAGAAATGAGTATGGTGCAGTAAACAGGAACTGGATTATCCTAGTGCACTGTGAACTAAGGCAAAGTATTTGTGTTTTATGCCATATGCAATGAGGAGCCATTAAAGAGTTTTCCATAGGGGAGTGGATTCAGACCTATATTTTAGCTCATGCTTGTGACAGGGTGGAGGATGGATGTGGAGTGATAAAACATACTTCAAGGTGACCAGTTCGGGGCTATCACAATAGACCAGGGAAGAGATAAAAACTTAGAACAGGGCAATGATATCACAAAGAAGAAGGAACAAATTGTTAAGAAATCAAAGTAAAATCTGCATGATCTGGTGTTGGTTAGACAGAGAGAGTGTAGGGAATAAAGGAGTCAAAGTATAGAAAAAGTCAAAGTGACTCCCAGATTTTTAGTTGGAATGAAATAATTCAATCATGTAAAGTATATTCATTGAGTATTTATGAAATTCTAGGCTTTGTACTAAGATTTAAATTGGTAAGTGAAAGGGGCATTATTCTTTCCCTTATGGGGTTTAGAATCCAGGGAAGGACACAGGAAGTTTAATAAACACCTCAAGAAGTATATAAATATAAAATATTTTAAGGAGTATGAATGAAGAGAACAATAAAAAAGATGTCAGGAAGGACATGAATTAAATTAAGTCATTAAGAAAGGCTCATCTGAGCCTGCTTAAATGTCATTTTAATCAGAAACTTACAAGTCCAGGTCAAGAATGAAGAAAAGATTATTTCATGTAGTGGGAGTAATATATGTGAAGCAAGTAAGAGTGTAGACTCTTTAAAGGATGGCAGAAAGCCAGTAGGGGTTAGCGTATAATGAAATGAAAGTATGGCCTCAGGTAAGGTTCAAGAATTTAAGAGGGGCTACAATCTGTGAAGTTTTAGAAGTCATGTAAAGAAAAAATAGAAGTTATATTTTATTCTAAGTACAATTAAAAACCATTGGTAGGTTTTAAGCAGAAGAGTGATAATATTAAAGCTAGGGAAGTTTGAAGAAAGGAAAATAATAAATTCAGTTTTAGATTAACATGTTGGTTTTGAGTTGTGGTGCCTATCACAAAGTTGAACTCAGGCACATTAAACCCATAGGGGAGTTTCGTGCTAGGAATAAAGATTTTGAATTATCAACATATAATAATTGAAACCAGGTACAATGTGTGGAGCAATCTTTTGAGGAGGAGGACAGAAGAAGAGAAGTTAAAAAGATGGAAAAGAAGTGTTCGAATTGAATAAAGTGAACCAAGTACATTGTGGAAATCAAGCTAGTGGATTATTTAAAAAATGGATGACTGACAGTATTAAGTACAATAGAAAAACTCATTAAGATTAAAGCCAAGAACTGTTTCAGTGGAATGATGGGAACAAAAGCCAGTTTGAGGTAGGCTGCGATGAAATTGGTGGAGAGAAATTGGTAATAGAGAGTGAAAATCACTCTTTTGAGGAATTTAGTGCAAGAGAGAGGACAGAGTTTAGATAAAAGCTAAAAAGAATGTGGAATCTTAGAAACATTTTTTGTTGTTATTTATGGAAAAGTTTTTATAGATATTAAGGCATATTCACAGAATGATGGAAAAGAACCAAAAGGGAATAGATTTAAGATGTGGAAAAATGACTGATGGTGCAAAATTTTATAGGAGGGGAGAGGAAAAAGGGCTCATGAGCACAGGTAGAGATGTTGGTCTTGAACAGGAGGATTAATATTCATCTTCTAAAACTGGAGATCAGATGTAAGAATGAATATGGAGGCTTCTGGTCAAGATGGAAGAGTAGGTAAAAGCTATGCTTGCCTCTCTTTACAACCACATTAAAATTACAACTCTACTACAGAGTAACCATCATTGAGCATCACCTGAAGTCTAGCTGAACAGTTCTATAACTAAGGACATAGAGAAGACACCATGTACGGACTGGTGGAAGCAGCAAAGATGTGGAATGAGCTGGTCCCACACCCATGTATGGCGATTCAAAATCAGGAGGAATAATATCTTAGCTGGGAGGGTTCCCCCTGAGGAGCAAGGGTTTCCAGTCCCACACCAGGTTTCCCAGCACAGGGCTCCAGTGCTGGGAAGAGAAGTCCCTTTAACTTCTAGCAGTGAAAACCAGTGGAGATTGTGGCTAAGTTAGATAGAAGTTAGAAATCCAAGGCATTCCTATTAAAGGGCCCATACATAGACTTACCTGCAGATAGACTCACTCACTCTGAGCTCCACTGCTGGGGCAGCAGATTAAAAGGTGCCGGGGATATACAGTGAGAAACTAATGGTCTGGATTCAAGGTGAAGGTTGGAAGGATGTTTCTCCAAAAGAGAAGTACTTACATAAATCCTTTTTCCTTTGTTGAGCCCTCCCCTTACCCAGTGTGCAGATGCAGGCAGGTGCCATCTGTGAATCTTCCATTAACCTGGCTAACACCATTTGCCCCATTCTGGTGACTCCCTGAGACCTTGCCCTACCCAGTTTGTAGGTCCACCCAAGCTGCTTCCAATGGCTTTTCCATATAAACAGCCTGTCTTGGCTCACACTGCACATTTTCCTAAAATCTCTCAAAGGTTCACAAACAAGCAGCATCAGGACTCAGTATGTACTGTACCACTTGCTAAGCAGCCCTAAGCCTGGCACTAATGGCAATCAGCCTTAGTGCACAGCTTAGCCTTTCCAAGGCAACTATAAGCACAGCACAAGTGGCAACAAGGTACCTATAAGCACAGCTTAGCCTCTCCAAGGTGTCTATAAGCACAGCACAAGTTGATACCAGGTGGCCCTTGGCAGGGGACAGTCAGTGGCTAACACTGGTCTGAAACAGAGCCCCTCTAAAGAGGCCCCAGAACCAACACACCCAGTGACCAGTTTCAGACCACACCAGAGTGCTACTCAAACACCTCCACAAATGACACACTCAAAGAGCAGACTGGGCAGGTACCAGAGTCCTGCTAAAGCAAATCCTGTTTCATAGGATCAGCCTCTACACAACAGCTCCTCTACTGTTTTCTAGGTCAGTCCTCACAATCAAACAGCCTGAAAGTCTATCTCTCCCATTGATCTGCAAACAGCAACTAAGGCTCAACTACAATAGCCTGCACAAGGAACACTCCTAAAGCACCCAGCTCAGGTGACCAGGAAGACTACACCACTGGGCCCCACAGGACACTTACTACATAGACCACCCTACCAAAACTGAAAGACATAATAATAGCTCTACCTAAAACATAGAAACACACACAGGGAGGCAGCCAAAATAGGGAGACAAAGAAACATGCCCTAAATGAAAGATCAGAACAAAGCTTCAGAAAAAGAATAAACAAAATGGAGACAAGCATTCTACCAGATGCAGAATGCAAAACATTGGTTATAAGGATGCTCAGTGATCTCAGTGAGAACTTCAATAAAGAAATAAGAAACATAAAAATGGGATAGAAAACAAAGAATTAGTCAGAAATTAATACAATAACAAGTGAAGAATATATTGGAGGGAATCAACATAGATGAAGCAGAGGATCAAATAAACGATTTGAAATATAAGATAACAGAAAACACCCAATCAGAACAGCAAAAAAGAAAAAAGAATCCAAACAAATGAGAGCAGGATAAGGGGCATCTGAGATAACATCAAGCATACCAACATTCACATCCTGGGGGATCCAGAAAGAGAAGAGAGAGAGAGCAAGGAATTGAAAATCTACTTGAAGAAATAATGATGGAAAACTTCCTTAATCTGGCAAAGGAAATAGACATATAAGTCCAGGAAGTACGAAGTACCAAGATGAACCCAAAAAGACCCACACCAAGACACATCATAATTAAAATGCCAAAGTTTAAAGGCAAAGAGAATTTCAAGAGCAGCAAGAGAAAGGCAACTAGTTACTTACAAAGGAGCTTCCATAAGACCGTCAGCTGATTTCTCAACAGAAACCTTTCAGGCCAGAAGGATTGACAGGAAATATTCAAAGTGATGAAAAGCAAGGACCTACAACCAAGATTACTCTATCCGATATGGCTATCATTTAGGATCGAAGGACAGATTAACAGTTTCCCAGACCAGAATAAGTTAAAGGAGTTCTTCACCACCAACTCATTATTATAAAAAATGTTCGAGGCACTTCTTTAAGAAGAAGGAGGAGGAGAAGGAGGAGGAAGAAGAGGAGGAGGTGAAGATAGTAAAGGGAGAGAAAAAGGTATTTTATGAAAATGGAAACAAACTGAAAAACTGGAGTAGCAATAATTAGACAAATAGACTTTAAAATGAAGGCTATAACAAGAGACAAAGAAGGACACAGTAATCTCACTTCTGGGTATTTTTCTGATGAAATCCCAAACCCTGCTTCAAAGGAACATGTGCAACTATATAATCATTGCAGCATTATTTACAATAGCTAAGACATGGAGGCAGTCTGGGTGTCCATCAATGGATGAATAGATAAGGAAGAGGTGGTACATAAAGAAAAAGAATGAAATCTTGCCATCTGCAACAACATGGATGGACCTAGAAGGTATTGTGCTGAGTAAAATAAGTCATACAAAGACAAATACCATATGATTTCAGTTACATGTGGAATCTAAAGAAAAAAATAAATGAACAAATGAAACAGAAACAAACTCAGATACAGAGAACATGTTGATGATTGCCAGATGGAAGTGGGGTTCAGTGTATTGCTTAAAAAAGAGATGGGGCTTTGGATGGTGAACACACAATAGAATGTACAGATGTCAAATGATAATGTACATCTGAAAATATTATGATTGTATTAATCAATGTTACCCCAATAAACTTAATTTAAAAAAACAATAAATAAAAAATAAAAAAGAGATGGGAAGTACAAATTGGTAGTCACAAAATAATCATGAGGATGTAAATTATAACATAAGTAATATAGTCAATAATATCATAATAACTATATATGGTGCCAGATAGATGCTAGATTTATTGGGGTTACCACTTTGTAAGTTATATAAGTATATAATCACTATATAGCACACCTGAAACTAATATAATATTGTGAATTAACTAATTGAAAAATAAAAATTTATTTTAAAATTTTAAAAAATAAAAAAAAAGTTAGAAAAAAGAACGAGTATAAAATATGCAGTTATATGAGTAAGAAAATAGAAAATTTATTCAGTCAACAGATTTACTTAGCTCCTATTATGTATCAGTTAAGGAAGATTACTTTGAAATATATTAAATTAAGGTAATCTTTGAGAGCAAGAAGAGTGACAATGAAAAGAAGTTTTAAAGCCGTCTTTAAAGAGGAATGCAGAGAGACTGAAAGTACATACAAAAAAATGAAAGATTGGTAGACAACGATGCAAGCTTAGCCAAAACCGGAAACCATGAATTTGTAGTGACACTAATCTACATTAATGTGTGATTTTCTTCAGTAGCTCTTGGTCACTCAGGTATAAGAAGAAGAAGGTAGATTTTTAACCTCAATAAAAAGACTTCTATGAGGATGTCCATAGCAGCTTTATTCACAATAGCCTGAAACATTAAACAACTCATATGTTCATCAACAGGAAAATGGAAAAACTAGTTGCTTTTCTCACAGTAACTGAAAGATAATAATAATTCAACTGTGCATTAACAGATTAATGGATAATCAAAATATGACACATACATATAATAGTTTATTCTTTATCCTTAATGAAGAATTAAATTCTGGTACATACTACAACAAAGACGGTCCTTGAAAACAAGTTAAATAGAATAAGACACAAAAGGAAAATTTTGTATAATTTCACTTATATGAAGTACCTAGAATAGGCAAATTTATAGAGACAGAAAGTAGAATAAAGGTTACTAGGGGATGAGTAGAGGAGAGAGAAGAAACTGGGGAGTTATTATTTAATGGGTATAGAATTTCTGTTTGGAGTTATGGAAAAGTTCTAAAACTGGATAATGGCTACGGTTCACAATATTGAGATTGTAAGTAATGCTACTAAGTGGTACACTTAGAAATGAATAAAATAGCAGATCTTATGCTATTTTACCACAATTTAAAAAATGTTATTAGCACCCTGAATATTCTTCTCTTTCCTTTAGTTTTTCTTCTTTCTAAAAAAAATTGGGGGGTATAACTTATATATAATAAAATGTATGAATCTCAGGTATTTGATTCAAAGAGTTTAACAAATGTATACACCCATATAACCATCATCAAAAGAAGATATTAAGCATTTCCACAGAGTTCCTTCATGGACATTTTCAGTCTCCAGATCTAACATGATAGATTTGTTTTGGCTGTTCTTGAAAATCATATAAATTTATTCATACAACAAAGAGTTATTGTGTGTATGTCTGGCATCATTCACTCAACATAATGGCTTTGAGATTTATTTATGTTGTTATATGTATCCCTTTCTTTTTTAATGATGACAAGTATCCCATAGCCTAGCCCATTTCAGCAAAAGCCAAAAATAGAGGTGGGATTTTTAAGACAAGCTTTGTGTCTCATGAAATGAATTCCCATGACATACATGGAAGACTCAAAAGGTTCTTAAAAATTTTATACCAGCAGAAAGACTGCTGCTTTAATCAAAAGGGACAAAGAGAGTAAGAAATGTAAAAAAAAAAAGACTAAGGTTCTCAAAATTCTACAGGCATGAAGCAGGCTGATAAAACTACTCAGATCCAAATGTGTGCTAATTTTCATGAAAAAAGAAGGCTGACTCAGCAGGTGATGTCAGAAACCTAGGAAGCAGGGCCAACAGTTCAGAGAGTGGAACTATGACCCCAGAAGGCAGTGCCAAGAGCTGGAGGGCAGACGCTTGAAACCAGAGGGCAGAGTTGTGAGCTGCAGATAATTATTCACAGGCCTTGAAATCTAAGTTTATACAGCTAGATTGCTCAGGATCAGTAACTTTTTACCTTCCATTTCCTTTTGAACAAAAATCTATAATGGTTACCCTATGCCTGTCACACCATTGTATTTTGGGAGCAGATCACTTGTTTTAGTTTTATAGGCCCACGAATGGAGAAAAATTGTGACAATGAATGAATTATATACCTAGAGCATTACCAAGACCTGATTTAGATGACAAGATTTGGAACTTTTGAGATTTAGATGAATGGGACCTTTGGGGAACTTGGGATGGGTGAATATATTTTGTATGTGGGATAGATATGAATTGTTAGGGGACAGGGAGAGACTGTGATAGAATAATGGTCTCCAAAGACATCCACATCCTAATCTCTAGAATATGTGAATATGTTACATTACATAACAAAAGTCATTAAAGTTGGAGAGGAAATTCAGTTTTCTATTAAGCTGGACTTAAAGTGGGGAGACTATGCTAGATGATCTGGGTAAATCCAATCTAACCGATGGGCTCTTAAAAATGGAAGACAGAAGCAGAAGCACAAATCAGGAAGATGCAATGTAAGGACAAGACTGGATGTTGCTGGTTTTGAAAAGGGAGGAAGGAGGCCATTAGTCAGGAAACGTGGCAGTTTGAGAATGTAGGAACAGCCTTCAGTTTACAGCCAGCAAGAAAACAGGTACATCAGTCCTATAACCAGAGATACTGAATTCTGCTCACCACCTGAATAAGCAAAGAAAGAGATTCTCCTTAGAGTCTTCAGATAGGGATACAGCCTTGCTGATGCTTTATGGTGAGACCCATGTCAGATTTATGACTCATAGAACTTTAAGATAATAAATGTATCATTTTAAGCCACTATTTGTTATGACCGCAATAGAAAACTAATATAAAAGCTTAGTCAAAGATTTCTACTGTTGTGGGAATTATATTCACATTGAGGGAGACAATAAATAATATATATAATTAAATCATATAGTATGTTAGAATGTAATCAGTAATATAAAAAGAAAAAAATAGAAAAGGGGAGAGTGCGTATAATTTTAAAGGAGTAGTTAGGATTGGCCTTATTGAAAAGGGGACATTTGAACAAAGAGGGGTAAACAGTATAAATTTAGCAGTTCAAATAAAATTTGCAGTAGTTTTTTCTGTCTTAAATTGTTTATTAGATAAGAATTTTACAAACAGCAGTAATGGTATAGCTAGAGAGTATATTGTACCTTCTCCAAGCTGCAGGGCCAGAACCACCAATAGTATGGTGGAACTTGTGGCCCTTTCCGAGGCCATGGCTCCTGAGGCCTGCAGACATCAGCCTTCACATCTCCCTGTGCTTGTGGACTGGTGTGGTGACCCACTGGGTGTCAGGATTCTATCTGATAGCTTTATGGAATGGATTAATGAGGATAATCTCAAAGAATTTATATGTGGAATCTTCACCAACCCAGTAAGAATTCAGAACTCTCAGAGCCCTACAGTGGCATCTAGCTCTCTCCTCGGCAACAGACTGAAGGCTCCTAGCAAACTTTAGCTGTTTAACACCATGATGGACAGGCTTGTAGTAAGTTGCACCCTTAAGAAGTGGGTGTTTGTGGCCACCACGTTGCACACAAATCCGATATATGACATAATCTTGCTTGGCCTTGTATCCCACCCAGCCTGTGTGCTTTATCAGGCAAGGTGGGGCAGGGGAGTGGGTTGAGGGCACCGTGGAGCTCAGAAAGCTGGCAGTACTGCCAGCAGTGCACCCTGAAAAGAAAGTACATTGCATCAGACTGCTTCTTCCTCCATAGCTCCTTGGATGTACTTGTAAGCGCCCATCTTGGCTTACTCGGCTGTGGCCAGATGGAAAGACTAGCAGCATTTTTAAAATAAAATAATTGATTATCTAATTTATTTGAAACCATAGTGTTAGAACTTAAACTAAATATATACTTTTTCTAGATTTATCGAATTTAGAAAAAATTATTGTTTATTGGCTAAGCACTGTATTTGAAAGACTTTCTATTTTTTTCTCTTTTTTCTCATTGTTAGTCTAGATTTTTCTTATGGTTTTCATAGTTTTAAAAAAATATACACTTCTTTCAAGATATATTATTTTGGTGCCTTTTAAAGGTTTTTCTAGAAATATGCTGCCTATAAGCACTATTAAGCATCACAATCAACAGGGATATATCATCAATGGTGAAAGCCTAGAACCAGACTAGTTTGCCAGTACTGAAGTAATAAGGGAAGATAAAATGGTCCTAAAATTACCTGAGGCAAAAAATAAAATAACATAATTTTTAATTGAAAAATAAAACAGGTGACATTAGCATTTTCTTTACAGAGGTGATAAAAAAGTCTGAGATGAACACTAAATTAAAAATACATTACTTTTGCTTTCTATTCAATCTCTTTAATTTCTTAGAGCAAATAATTTTAAATTAAGTGGGATAACCATTCTTTTTATTCAATTGTAATTTACTTATGATGTACTAGACACTGTGCAATGCACTGGATATATAAAAATGTAAAATTGAATCCTTGGCCTCTAGAACCTCCTAGCTCATAAGACAGATATTTATTACATATTGTGATTGAGGTAAAGAAAGAATTAAAGGATAGGCTTCTCATTCAGTCTGAAGATTTGGGGACAGTTTCTTAGAAAAGGTGATATCTGAGCCAAGACTTAAAAAATAAAGACATTGGTTGAAGAGTCAGGTTTGGGGAATTGCACTCAGTATTTTGAAATATGTGAGAACTGGCTAATTTTGAGAATTTTAGCAAATAAAGGCTGAACTGTAGGTGAATATTATGGAATGGGATAGGCAAACTGGACAAGTAGTCTGCGGCCAGATCATGAGGACCATTATATGCCGTACTAAGATAGCAAGTAGGAAGTTAATGAAATATTGTATTCACGATACTTTAGTTAATACGCATGCAAGTAATTTTTTATATTATTTACATATGAAAAGCAGGAAGGTATTTGAGAATACTGTACATAAAGTGGGAATATTTACTAAGGATTTTGATGAATGTTGTACTTAGCCCTTCAATTCCAGTCTTCAAGAAACAACTCCCATTCCCAACCCCCAGGACACAAGGCTCTCTGTGTTACAGTCTTAATGTTCTTTGGTTCTTACTTTTAAATACATACTTAGCATAATGGAAAGGAAGACGAAAGATATTTTGCTAAAAAATCTTAATACAAGTGCACTGGGTTGAATAGTAGTGTGCCACAAAAATTCATTCCACGCAGAACCTCAGAATGTGACCTTATTTGGAAATAGGATCTTTGCAGATGTAATTAGCTAAGTTAATAAATATGAGGTTACTGGATTAGGGCAGGCTCAAAAATCAAATAAATGGTGTCCTTATAAGAAGAAAATACACAAAGGCAGAGACTGGAGTTATGCTGCCACAAACGAAAGAACACCAGTAATTGTTGGCAACCACCAGAGGCTAGGAGACAAGCAAGGGACAGTTTCTTCTTCGGAGACTCCAGAAGGAACCAACTCTTTCGACAATTTGATTTCAGACTTCTGGCCTCCTGAACTGTGACAGAATAAATTTCTATTGTTTTAAACTACTCATATGGTGGTAATTTTGTTATTTCAGCCCTAGAAAACTAATACAGCAACCAAGAAAAAAAAATATCTAAATTTTGTTAGGAATTTCTCATGTGACTTTTTCTAGATGGGGCTTTCCAAACATTTCAATCCAGTCTTAATAGATAGATGAATAATTTTTATGAAATTTTATTATAATTATATCATTTATACTTAAGTCTATATAAACTTCAAGATCTTAGAAAAATATTAATTTCTTTATACTTCTACCTATTTACTCAAGTATTTAATTCTTATATGTGCCTAGTAATGACAAATAATCATTTTTACAATTTATTTTCTCTAAGGTTATTTTCCTTGCTTCATCTTGAGGAACTTGATATTTCCTACAATAGTATTGCTTTTATTCCAAATGAAATACAGAAACTCAGGTATTTTGGAAGTAGTAAGTAACGTAAAATCATATGCCCCTTAAGAACATATTTGGCGATGATCATGGTGGAGAAAATTGAGTTTGTTCGTTTACTTACAGCCATAAAATATAATATGTGAAACATAAAGTTTATCAAAATGTAATTTGAATGAATGGTATTTGGTATTTTTAGGACATAATATTCTCAGTAATTATTTAAAGGACAAAACTGATGACCACTTAAGAGAATGACAAGCTACTTTTATCTATTTTTTTATGTCTGCACCTGTAGTTTTTATCAGTTTTTTTTTTTGTATGGAGATACACATACACAAGATGGTAATAATACACAGTGTAGTTTTAATGCTAAGTTCTGATTCTATCTCACATTAATTTTTTAAAAGTCTCTGAAGTTCACCTATGTCCGTCTAGGTCAATAACATACTATTTTGATTATGACTTTAGAATAATTTTTAATAATGAATAGGAAGATTATTTTTCAGTAACAGTCCCTTAATTATTCTATTTAGATCATGATCTTTAAGATATTTGATATAATTACAAGCCTTTCTTCACCCAAAACACATAAACACAAAGTTGGGATTTTAATTGGAATTACCTTGAGTTTACATATAAATTTTGAAGCATTTACATCTTGATGATCATAAATCTTTTTGTCCTAAAACATAGTATATTTTTCCATTTATTCAGATTTTATGTTTCATAAGAATTTATGACTCACTTCACAAAAGTTCTTTTTCTTACTAACCTAAGTATTTTATAATTGTGTTGCTGTGAATGTAATATTTTCTCTATTTTTATTTCTAGCTGACAATTGCCAGTACAGAATAAAGAAAAACTATCCACTTCTTTACATTAATTTAAAATCAATTTATGTAACCAAATTATCTTATTAGTTCCTGTTGAATTTTACTGTTTTATTTTTGTTTTCAAGTAGTATAATTTTATCTTCAATAAAATTAGTTATTTTTGTTGCTATTTTTCTAATATTTATATCAATTATTTAATTTCCCATGTGATAATCTTTGTATTTTAATAGGGGAATTCATCCTGTTCATATTCACTATTTACTTTCTTTTTTTCATATATGTATGTAGGTAATTTCTTTTCAGGATGTCATTTTTTTCTCTTTATTCTCCTTTGTTAATTTTGGAACTCTACTACTGTACTTTCCCAATCTATTAAGAGCTATCTTTCCTTCCCCCAAACTCATAAACAAACACATTTAAAAAAATATTTTACAAAAGCAAGATAAAATGTATGTCCCCCACCATGCCAGTCTGTCCCCATTGCATTTTACCAATAATTGACACCTTTAGAATAATTTCATTCCAAACACATTTACCCCTTATATAATTCTAGATTTTGCTGAGATGGTTTTGAAATTTTGTCTTGAATTCTCATTAGTATTTTTTTTTTTTTGGTATTATGTCTCTTTATTTAAAGAATATTTATTTAGCACTTAGGTCTCACAAGCATTTTTAATTATTATCCATTAGACCCTATGTATTTTAAGATTCATTGCTCACTATTGATTCATTGCTTACTGCTCTTGTTTCATCTCATCTTGAACCTGGAGATGTCTTCTTTGATTCATTGGCTGTTTAGAGTTTTTGTTTACTTATTTTCCTCAGCGGAAGGATATGGGTAACTCTTTTCTTTTAATCTTTAATCCTAACAGATAAACAATGTCTCATGGGTGGGCAAGCTCACATTGCAGCCCTTTCACAAGTAGTCTACATCCTCATGTCCTCCTCTAGCTCCCAGAGTTGCAGATGAGGTATCTGATCAATTTGATTTCTTTTTCTTTTTAAGTAGTTCTTATTTTTATCTGGAAAGACTATAATTTTTTCATCATCCTGATCTTCAGGAATTTTATCAGATTATGCTTAATAGTGCATCTTTTTTTTTCAGACTTGTTTGAAAGGGTTCTGCACCCAATTCCACTTTGTTGGAGGGAGCATATCAACAAGCAATTCTTGGGAACCAGCTGGGTGTCCTATAATTCAGCTAAATTCAAACACTACCTGGAGATGGCATCTGATCTCATAGGTTAAGGGCTCAGTCTCACATGACTGCCCCTTACTTCGATGCCAATAGCAAGACCAGATTATTACCTATACTTTTAAATGACTGGCTATAAATTAGATGTTTCCACAGCCCCCCTCCCTTGGGTTCAATTAATTTGCTATAGTGACTCACAGAACTCAGGAAACCTATTTACTCACTATAGTACCAATTTATTACAAAAAATATATATTAAAGGATACAAATCAATAGCCATATGAAGAGATACATAGGGTGAGGTCCTGAACAAAGGAGCATCTGTCCTCATGGAGTTTGGAGCTCGGCACAATGGCGCATTGAAGTGTTCTGGTTCTCCAACCGTGTAACTCTCTGACACCCTCCTTTAAGGTTTTAATGGAGGCTCTATTAGACAGGCATAATTGATTCAACTTCTAATCCTTTTCCTCTGCTTAAATATCATGAGGTGGAACTGAAAGCTCCACCCTTCTAGTCATGGTTTGTTCTTCTGGCAACTAGCCCCCATCTTTAGGTGCTTTCCAAAAGTCACCCCATTAACATAAAACTCAATGTGGTAGAAAGGAGTTTGTTATAAATAACAAGACACCCATTTTAAGTTTATGTCTCTGAAGCAATTTCAGGAACTGAAGGAGAGACCAAATTTAACAAAAAATGGTCCTATTGCCCTTATCACTTGGGAAATTCAAGGATTTGGGAGCTGTGAGCCAGAAACTGTAGATGAAGACCAAATATATATGAGAAATATACTTTGGTCATCTGAGTGACCAAATACATATTTCTTATAAATCATGACTTCATATCTGCTTTTTTTTTTTTTTTAGAATTCAGTGGACCCTTTTAAACAGCCAGCTCAAACTTTTTTTGAGTTAAGAAAATATGTTTAATTATGGCCTCTCCTCATGTGTTTTATTTTCTCTTCTTGAAACACCAATTATTTACATGTTACATCTACTTCATCTGTCTTCTATGACACCTACATTGATTTCCTTATGAGTTAAAAATATTTTTGCTCTATTTGAGCTATTTAATCTACTTTGTCTTTGCCTCTAACTCAGATCTCAATGAAGACCATGTTCTACTTCAGTTCATCCACTTAATTTTTCAGTTTTACAAATAATGTATTTTGGTTCAAGAAAGTACGTGTGTGTGCGTGTGCCCATGCACTATGCTTGAATTTTATTGTTTCTCCTGCTCCTCTGTCCCACCTTATCTGTCTTTACAGACAGATAAGAAGTGAAGAAGGGCTTGCCCTAAGAACACTATCTTGTGTATTTTGTTTGTTTTGTTTTCTTCTTCTGGATGCTGTTTCACTCAGGTCCAGTAGTAATTTCAGAGTACAATTCAGAGGACTGAGAGTATTGGTGGTGTAGCAGGAGGAGGTTTCTCTGCCACCCAGAATGTTCAAATGCAAAAGTTTTCTCAACACGGAGCTCTTCCAGATTTGAAGACTACTTAGCCTACTGAGCTCCCCCAGAACTCACTGAGAGGAAGGGTATACTCAAACTGGTGGGACATCTAAGAAAACCAACTCAAGCAGGGCAGCTTCATCCATGGGCGTTCTGTGGACTCTTGGTAGCATTTCACTAGAGTGCACTACACATTCTTATTGTCCATAGGGCTCTCTGTTTCTGGCCCCTAGATTGTGTTTGCTGTAGAGGAAAAAAGTGAGCATGCCAGCTTTCTCCTTCAGGGCTGAAGCAGAGCCTGGGGTCTGGCTCATCATTTCCAGAATATGAAAAGTACAGTAGCCAAACTGGTTGAGGGATAAAGCTAGCTAAGGAAACATCTTCTTAGCCTCTTGGTTTTAAATACCTTCTTTGACCATATTTTAGTATTGTCAGCAGGCATCATAATTAAAGACCTTAAATTGTGTGGATAAGAGATGTAAAACTAGAATGCACATGAACATCTATAGGCTCCCAGTTGCTTATTTTGTAAAGTCTGACTTATAGACAATTGGTTATACTTTTTTAAATGTTTTAAATTAAATTTATTGGAACAACATTGGTTAATAAAATTGTATAGATTTCAAGCATATAATTCAATAATACATCATATGTATATTATATTGACAATGGTTATATTAATGTCATTACCCCAATACACTGGAAAGTTGGATCAGTTTTTCATTTGTTTTTTAAATGATTATTCAGATGTCAATTATAGTTGGCATACAATATTATATTAATTTCAGGTGTACAACATGGTAATTAGACATTTATATATAATTTGCAAAGTGATCAATCCAATAAATCTAGTGCCCAGCTAACACCATACATAATTATTACAATATTATTGACTATATTTCTTATGCTATACTTTACATCCCCGTGACTATTTTGCAACTACCAATTTGTACTTTTTAATATCTTCTCCTTTTTCATCCCCTCAACCCCTTTCCATCTGGCAACCATCAAAATGTTCTCAGAATCCATGACTTTATTTCTGTTTTTGTTTGTTTGTTTGTTCTTTAGATTCCACATGTAAGTGAAATTCTATGACATTCATTTTTGTCAGTCTTAACTTACTCCTCTCAACGCAATACCTTCTTGGTCCATCTATGTTGTTGCATATGGCAAGATTTCATTCTTTGTATAGCTGAGTAATATTCCATTGTATATGTGTACCACCTCTCCTTTATGAATTCATCCATTGATGTACACTCAAGTTGTCTTCATATCTTGGCAATTGTAAATAATGCTGCAGTAAACATACAGATTCACACATCCCTTCAAAGTAGTGTTTTGGGTTTCTTTGGATAAATACTCAAAAATAGGATTACTGTGTCCTTCTTTGTCTCCTGTTATATTCTTTGTTTTAAAGGCTATTCTGTCTGTTACGAATATTGCTGCCCCAGCTTTTTTGTTTGTGTGTTTCCATTTTCATAAAATATCTTTTTCCATCCATTTACTTTCAGTCTGTGTATGTTTTTTGATCTGTAGTGAGTCTCATGTAGGCAGCACATGTAAGGGTCTTGTTTTCTTATCTGTTCAGTCATACTAAGTCTTTTGATTGGGGCATTTAATCCATTTATATTTAAATTAATTGTTGATAGATATGTAGTTATTGCTGCTATATTATTCACATTTTTTATCTTATACCCTCTTCCTCCTTCTCCTCGTCCTCCTTCTCCTCCTTCTCCTCCTCTTTCCCCTCCTTCTCCTCCTCATGGTAATGAACTCCTTTACTTTTTTCTTATCTGGGAAGCTCTTCATCTGTCCTTCAATTCTAAATGATAGCTTTGCTAGGTAGAGTAATCCTGGTTGTAGGTCCTTTCTTTTCTTCACTTTGAATATTTCCTGCCAATCCCTCTTGGCCTGCAAAGTTTCTGTTGAGGAATAAGCACACAGTCTTATGGGAGATCCCTTGTAGGCAACTAACTGTCTTTCTTTTACTGATCTTAAGATTATCTCTTTGTCTTTAACCTCGGCGTTTTAATGATGTGTCTTCGTGTGGGCTTCTTTGACTTCTTTGAGACTTGACTCCCTGTGCTTCCCGGGCTTCTATGTCTATTTCTTTCTCCAGGTTAGGGAATTTTTTCATCATAATTTCTTGAAATAGATTTCAATTTCTTGCTCTCTCTCTTCTCTTTCTGTTACTCCTGTGATGCTAATGTTAGTGTGCTAGGTGTTATCCCAGAGGCCCCTTAAACTATCTTCATTTTTTATTTCTTTTTCTTATTGCTATTCTGATTGGGTGTTTTCTGCTCTGTTATCTTCCAAATCACTGATTCAGTCCTCTGCTTCATCTAATCTGCTGTTGATTCTCTCCAATGTATTCTTCAGTTATTGTATTCTTCATTACTGACTGATTCCTTTTTGTTTTCTATCTCTTTGTTAACATTATCACTGAGTTCATCCACTCTACCCCTAAGTTCATTGAGCATTCATATAACCAGTGTCTCAAACTCTACATCTGGTAGATTGCTTATCTCCATTTTGTTTAGTTCTTTTTCTGAAACTTTGTTCTGATCTTTCATTTGGAACATGTTTCTTTCTCTCCCCATTGTGGATGACTCCCTGTGTTTATTCCTATATATTAGGTAGAATTTTTATGTCTCCCAGTCTTAGTAGAGTGGCCTTATGTAGCAGGTGTCCTATGGGGCCCAGTGGTGCTATCTCCTTGGACACCTGAACCAGGTGCCCTAGGTATGTCCCTTGTGTAGATTGTGTGTGCCTTCCTGTTGTAGTTGAGCCTTGGTTGCTTTTTGCATGTCAGTGGGAGGGATGAACCCATGGGCTGATTTGTTGTAAGGACTGGCCAGTGACTACAGTGGGGGAGTTGTTGTGCTGGGGCTGACCCTATACATCAGAATTCACATTAGCAGGGCTCTGGTGCCTGCCCACTCTGCCCTTTGTGTGTGTCATTTTTGGATGTGGTCCTGAGTGGTGCTCTGGCTTGGTCCAAATCCTGGCACTAGATGGACCAGCTCTGGGTCTTCCTGAGAAGGGCCTTGTAGTAGTCTAAAATCAGCTGCAGCTTGTGCCCTGTCTGAGTCTACCTGCATGAGCCATTAAGCAATCCGCAGATAGCCATCACCTGCACTAAGCTTGGAGGTATCTCGAGAGGCCAAGCCATGAACCAAGGCTGGAAGCCACTAGTGCCAGGCTTGGGACTCCTCAGCAAGAGGCATGCTGAGATCAGAGGCTGCTTGTTTGGGTTTTGTGATCCTTTGGAAGATTTTAGGAATATTTGCAGCTTGAGCCAAGGCAGATAATTTATATAGAAAGCCACTGGAAGTGGCTTGGATGGGCCTATAAGTTTGATGAAGCAGGGTCTTAAGGAATCAGTACAACAGGGTGAACAGTGTTAGCCAGGTCGATGGAGACACAGTTATGGCAGCCATCTGCATTAGCACACTGGGAAGGGGAGGTCTCAACAAAGAAATGGAGGATTCTATTAGCACTTCTGTCTAGGAGAAACTCACCCCTCTAGCCCTTGCCCTGAAGTCAGACAATTTCGTTCTTTTCCATATGTCCCTTAGCACTGCCACCCCAAGCTTCTGCCTCAGCACTGGAGCTCAGAGGTGGTGAATTCCTCAGAGAATAAATCTGTACATGGGCCATTTAAGAGGAGCGCCTGGGTCTCCAGCAACTCCCCGTCTCACTTAGCCAGAATCTCTGCTGGTTTTCACAGCCCAAGTTTGTGGGGCTTCTCTTTTTGGCACAGGAACCACGATCTGGGGACGCTGGTGTAGGGCTGGGACTCCTCACTCCTCAGGGGGGACTTCCACAGCTAAGATATTTCTCCTGATTTTTAATCACCACACATGGATATGGGACCAGCCTCATCCATGTTTTTGCCCATCCTACCGGTCTCCAGGTGGCTTCTTTTCTATGTCCTTAGTTGTGGAACTTTTCTGTTCAGCTGGACTTCAAGTGATTCTCAGTGATGGGTGTTATGTATATTTTCATGTAATTTTCAGATGATGCTGAGAGGAGGCAAGCACAGAATTTACCTTCTCTGCCATCTGGACCAGAAATCCTCTGATTTGATTTTTATATTTCCCTCATGAACAGATGCTTTTCTGACTGCTTCCAGCACTAGTTACTAAGGAGATATGTTAATGTAAAAAACTTTATCAAGAGAAGTAGTAAAAAAATGAGAAAATGAGTAATGTTGGTTCTCTTTGAATAAAAGGAAAAGGATGACTAGAAGCAATTGACACAGTAAAACCAAAGGGACTCAGGTGATGAAAAATCAAAGTATATCATAGCACATAATACATTTTGATAGTGTTAATTTCACTGTTTTAAGCATGAATTAAAAAATATGTATTGATGTTCAATTTCTCTATGAAATTAAATTATTTATATTATTATACTATATTTAATGTAGTATAAAATTCATATGTCTTGCTATGTTTGTGATTATTATTTCTTTTTCCATAGTAACGACATGTTGCAAAGACCCAAATGTACTTTTTTGCATAATATATTGGTTCGGTTGCTTTTTAAGTTAATTCTTTTGATTCTAAGGAAATACTTAAGAACTTGTATTTTATTGTTACTAAGTTTTATACCAATTTTCAGAAACATTGGTATAGAATTTTACCTCAGTATTATAAATTGCATGAATACCTTTTAAAGTATGGTTTTCTTTATTTGCAGATCACTTAAAAAATTGATTGTTGATGGGAATGACCTGACTACTTTTCCACCTGGAATTTTGAAGCTTAACCTGAAAAAAATTCTATTTGAGAATAACTTTACTCATCCTAGTCTTTGGAAAGAGAATTCTTTGAATAGTCCACAGCGTCTTACTCATCTTACTTCTTTGTTCTTTTTAAAAAATAATCTACATAAATATTATGATGTGATCCCAGTAAAAATTCAAACATTACTAAACTGGTGAGCAAATTCTGAAGCCCTTTTCACCAAAATGCACTTTATACAATATTCTTTATTACAGGCTCAGGTAACAGTTTTACTGTTAACACACACACACACAACACCACCACTACCGTCACCACCACCACCACCACAACAACAACAACACACAACACACAACATACGACACACATATGCTCCTTCTGACATTTCAGGCATAAGAATATAGTCCAAATTCAACCTGTCTTCTAATATTTTCAAATTATTACTTAAATCTAATGTAAGATACATATTGTTGAGGTTTGTCTGGCAACATCTATACAGTTGTAGTATAATTATTTTCTATGAATTGTTAATGACATAAAAGTGTAGAATTCTAAGAAAAATGTTCTTTAGGAATAGAGCAGACATACAAGGAGCAACTTCTCTTCCCCACGGATCAATGGCCAGTGTGAGAATCAGTGCTTAATCTCAGAACAAGCATATTAAACCCCACACACTTTCAGTTCACTCAGGCTTATCACTTATTTCCTTCAAATTGTGTAAAGCTAGTTTTACTGTAGTAACAATCATCAGTGCCTGTATTACTGATTTAACAAATATTTGTTGTGTGCTTAAATAAAACAGTTGCCTAGAAATACATAAATCACCAATATTGACTCAATAAAAGGCAGAAAACCTTAACAGACTAGTAATCATTGAAGAAATTGAAAAAAGTGATTAAAATCAACCAATTAAAAAGTAACCAGACCCTAAATTTTCTAATTTTAATGCAATGAGATGTCAATACACATGAGAAAGTAAGAAAAATTTCCAAGGACAAAAATGGTAAAAATAATTAAAACCTAACTAGTGAATGGTAAACAGGTATGAGACCAAGAGATTTTAATTCACCACAAATGTTTTAGAGAGAAATATCCTCAATTTAGAGTTTGAAAATTTCAAAAAATTGAGTTCAAATAAATATTATTTCACAATTTAAATTTCCAAATACATGAGGAAATAAGCCACCAAGAGTAAAAGTCAGCAAAAACAATCAGCAAATACATATCTCCAAGGACCTAACATATTAGAAGTGTTTCAGAATATGAAATAGCTTTAGATCTTCGTGTTTAAAGAAATAAAACAATTTTTTAAATGCTTAAGTATAAAAGACTATCAAATATGATCAGGCAAAGATGAAAAAAATATCTTAAATAAAGTGAAATTCTAGAAACTAAAATGTGTAATAGTTGAAATTAGTATATAGGTTAAACACACAGGAAGAGAGATCTGAAGAGATTATTGTGTATATGCAGACAGGAAGTAAAGGAGATATATACTTAGAATCTCGGAAAATGAGAATAGAGAGGATGCTTGGAATAATTGTTCAATTAAATAATGACTGTAAACTCTCAGAAGAAAAGACATGGTTTCATAGACACTGAAAGCTCTATACAAGCTAAGCAAAATATCTTGTGGTAAACTGAAGATCACTGAAGATGAAGACTTTCTTCCTATGTATATGTCACCATCATATACAAAAGCATTTCACATTGGATTAATAACTTAAATATGAAAAGCAAAACTTTAAAGCCTTTACAAGCAAGTGTAAGAGTTTATCTGTATGACTTCACAGTAGGGAATGATATTGTAAACAAAAACCAAAAAATAGTAAAGCAGAGTTTCATAAATTTGACAAAAGTATAAATTTTCCACATAATATAACACCAACAATGAAATTAAGAGACAAGCCATTAAATGAAAAAAGATATTGTCATTCTTGTAACTGTTGAAACATACATGTATATCTCACACAGATCAATAATAAAAGACACAACTCAGAAAAGTGCTTAAGTGATAGGAATATGCAGTTCATGGGTGACAAACATGAAGAATGTTAAATCACACCAGTAATCAAGGAACTATAATATAAATAGTAATAATAAATTTATTAAATGTTGGTTTTGGATGTTCAAAAAAAGATTATAATGTAGCATTGGTGGTGCTATAAATTAGTGAAAGCTTTCAGGAAGGAAATTTGATAGTATCATAATTATCCCTTAAAATAGAAATTAAAGTTATAGAATTCTGTCTTGCAGAAATACAGGCAGAGGAATGATATTTACAGCCTAAATGGGCATCAATGAAAAAAGGTAAATAATTTATGGCTTACACATTTTATGGAACATTATGATGCCATTAAGTAAAACAAAATGTGTTAACATAGAAAGCTGTTCAAGACATTTTGTTGAATTAGAAAAGCAAGTTGTACACACAGACATATACAGACGAGAGAACACACAGAGATTCCATTTATGTAAAAAATAGTCATGTCTGGGAATTAGAGGGCACAACCCAAACTATGAGTGTTCGTTATACCTTTTTTTTCCCAAAATGTGTTTGTTTATTTATTTATTTTTAATTTTTATTTTATTATGGTGACATTGCTTAATGAAATTCAGTAAGTTTCAGCTGTACATTTTAACAGTAAGGTATATATATATATTTCATTGTATGTTCACTGCCCATAATTAGATTTCTGTCACCACATATTTGACCCCTTTTACTCCATCTACCTCCCCCCTTACCCCTTAACCCTACCCTCTGGTAACCACTAGTCTACAGTGTGTATCTATGAATCTGTTTGTCCTGTTCGTTTCTTGCTTATAGGTTTATATCCCACATATAAGTGATATCAGGTGATTTTCAGCTTTTTCTGTCTGCTTATTTCACTTAGCATGATTATCTTGAGGTCCATCCAAATGTTGACACAAATGGCAACATTTTGTCTCTCCTTATGGCTGAATAATATTCCATTATATATATGTACCACAGCTCCTTTATCTAATCATCTATCAGTTGCTGCCATGTCCTGGTCACAGTGAATAATGCTGCTATGGACATTGGTGTGCAAATATCTTTTCAGATATGAGTATTCAAGTTTTGGGGGTAAATATCCAGTAGAGGAATTGCTGATCATATAGTAGATTAATTCTTACTTTTTAGAGGAACCTCCATACCTACCACTTTCCATAGTGGCTGTACCAATTTGCAGTCCCACCAGCAGCATATGAGGGATCCTCTCCAACATTTATTATTATTGTCCTGTTGATTATAGTCATTCTAACAGGTGTGAGGTGGTATCTCATTGTGGTTTTGATTTTCATTTCCTTAATAGCTATTGATGTTGAACATCTTTTCATATGTTTGTTAACCATTTTTAGTCCTCCAGGGAGAAGTGTCTGTTCAGGCCCTCTGCCCATTTCATGATTGGATCATTTGTTTTTTTGTTGTTGTTGAGTCATATGAGTTCTTTGTATATTTTGAATATTAGGCCCTTATCGGAGCTGTTGCTTGCAAATATATTTTCTCATTCAGATGGTTGTCTCATTACCTTTTTGATGACTTCTTTTGCTGAGCAGAAGGGCTTTAATTTGATGTAGTCCTATTCATTTATTTTTGCCCTAACTTCTCTTGCCTTTGAAGTTAAATTCATAGTCTTCTTAAGTTCAAGGTCCTTAAGTTTGGTTCCCATGTTTTCTTCTATGCATTTTATTGTTTCAGGTCTTATATTCAGGTCCTTAATCCATTTTGAGTTAATTTTGGTGTGTGGTGATAGACAACAGTCTAGTTTCATTCTTTTTGCAGGTGGCTTTCCAGTTTTCCCAGCACCATTTATTGAAGAGGCTTTTTTTCCCCACTGTATATTTTTGCTGTTTTTGTCAAAAATTATTTGTTCATATAAATATGGATTTACTTCTGGACTCTCGATTCTGTTCCACTGGTTCGTGTGTTTATCTTTCTGCCAATACCATGCTGTTTTGATTACTGTTGCTTTATAGTATAATTTGAAGTTGGGCGGGGGGATGCCTCCAGCCTCATTCCTTTTTCTCAGGATGGCTTTGGCAATTTGGAGTCTTTTGTGCTTCCATACAAATAATTTTTTGTTCTATTTCTTTAAAAAATGCCAATGGGATTTTAATGGGGATTGCATTATATCTGTATAATGTTTTAGGTAATAAGATCATTTTAACTATGTTGATTCTTCCAATCCAAGAACGTGGAATATCTTTCCATTTCTTTGTAACTTCTTCAGTTTCTTTTAATAGGGTCTGGTAGTTTTAATTATATAGGTCCTTCACATGTTTCGTTAGATTTATTCCTAGGTATTTTTTTGTTGTTGTTGCAATTGCAAAAGGAATGCTTTTTCCACTTCTTTCTCTGACATTTTGTTATTAGAGTATAGGGGTGCTATGGACTTTTGATTTTGTATCCAGAGACTTTACTGTATTTGCTTATTATTTCTAGTAGTGTTCTTGTAGAGTCTTTCAGGTTTTCTGTATAGAGAATCATGTCATCTGCAAATAGTGACAGTCTGATTTCTTCATTTCCTTTTTAGATGCCTTTTATATCTTTCTCTTGCCTGATTGCACTCACTAAGACCTCCAATCTTATATTGAATAACATCGGTGATAGTGGACAGCCTTGCCTTGTTCCCTATCATAGAGAGATGATTTTTAGTTTTTCACAATTCAGTATAATATTGGCTGAGAGCTTGTCATATATATGGCTTTTATTATGTTAAGTTACTTTCTTTGTATACCGATTTTGTTAAGTGTTTTGATCATAAATGGGTGCTGTGTCTTGTTGAAGGCTTTTTCTGCATCTATTGATATAAACATATGATTCTTATTTTTTAATTTGTTTATGTGGTGTATCACATTAATTGATTTGTGTATGTTGAACCTTCCTTTGCCCCTGGGATAAAGATCACTTGATCGTGGTGTATAATCTTTTTAATATGTTGCTGTATTCAGTTTACTAGTACCTTATTTAGGATTTTTGCATCTGTATTCATGAGAGATATTGGTCTGTAGTTTTCTGTTCCTGGGTTATCTTACCAGGTTTTGGTATCAGGGTAATTTTGGGCTCATAAAATGAATTAGGAAGTAATTGCCTCCTGTTTGATTTTTGGAAGCATTTGAGGAGAATGGGTATTAAATCTTCTCTGACTGGTAGAATTCACTGGTTAAGTCATTTGGTCCTGGACTTTTACTTTTTGGTAGGTTTTTGATGATTGTTTCCATTTCCATACTGCTGATCAGTCTATTTAGATTTTCCAGTTCTTCTTGATTCAGTCTAAGAAGGTTGTATTTTTCAAAGTACTGGTCCATTTCTTCTAGGTTATTATTAAATTTGGTGTTATATACTTCTTCATAGTATTCTTGTATGATCCTTTGTATTTCTGTGATTTCAGTCATAATTATCCCTCTTTCATCCCTGATTTTATTTATTTGTGTCCTTTCTCTTTTTTCTTGAGTGAGTCTAGCCAGGGATTTGTCAATTTTATTAACCTTCTCAAAGAACCAGCTCTTTGTTGTACATATTTTTTCTATTTTTTTTTTCAATTTCATTTATTTCTGCTCTAATTTTGATTATTTCTTTCCTTCTGCTGACTTTAGGCCTCATTTGTTCTTCCTTTTATAGTTTTTTTAAGATGAAGCGTTAGATTGTTTATTCGGGCTCATTCTTGTTTTTGGAGATAGGCCTGTAATGATATGAACTTTCCTCTTATGATCGCTTTTGCCATGTCTCAAAAGTTTTGATATGTTGTACTATTATTATCATTCATTACTATGTATCTCTTGATCTCTTTTTATTTCGTCCCTGACCTAGGTATTCTTCAGTAGCATGTTGTTTAATCTCCATATATTTACGTTTCTTCCTGATTTCTTTCTGCAGTTGATCTCTAGTTTCAGAGCATTATGATCAGAGAATATGGTTCGTATGATTCCAACCCTCTTATATTTGTTGAGACTATTTCTGTATCCCAGTATGTGGTCAATTCTTGGGAATGTTCCCTGTTCACTAGAGAAGAATGTATAAGCAGCTGTTTTGTGATAGAAGGCTCTGTAAATGTCAATTACATCCAGTTGGTCTAATGTATCATTTAAGGATATTATTTCCTTATTGATTTTCTGTTTGGATGATCTGTCCATATCTGATAGTGGGGTATTTAAGTCCCCTACTATGATAATGTTTTGGTCTGTTTCTCCCTTTAGTTCTCTTAGTAATTGCTTTACCTATTTTGGGGTTCCCTGACTGGGAGCATAGATATTAATAAGTGTTATGTCTTCCTGATGCATGCTTCCCTTTATCATTATGAAGTGTCCCTCAGTACCTTTCTTTACCTTTTTTAGTTTAAAGTCCATTTCATCTGATATTAGTACCACTATTCCTGCTTTTCTCTGAATGTCATTTGCTTGAAATATCATTTTTACCCTTTCACTATGAGTCTATATTTGTCTTTGGAGCTGAGATGTGTCTCCTGGAGGCAGCATATGGCTGGGTTTGTTTTTTGATCTAATCTGCAACTCTGTGCCTTTTTATTGGTGATTTCAGTCCATTTACATTCAGGGTGATTATTGAAATATGCAATCTTCTTATAGCCATTTTATCCTTTGCTTTCTGGTAGCTTGGTGTTTCCATTGCTTCCTTGTCCTTGTGCTTCTGTTTTCTTTATTTTGGTTGGCTTTTGTGGGTTTTGCCTCTGATTCTTCTTGTTTTATGTTATATACTTCAGTTCTAACTCTATGATGTGTGGTTACCATTACAAATATGAAAAAGGTAGTTATATATATACAGTCATGTATTTTCTTCTGTGTGTACCTATCACCTTTCCCCTTTGTGAATTTGGATCTTTGAATTCTCCCCTTTTTATCATTGTTATCTCAGTTTGTTTCTATGTATGCTGAACTTTAATTACCATCTTGCTATAGCAATTTTCATCTTATTGTTTAAGCTTATAATGCCCTGTTCTTAGTAAGGGTTGCACTCCCCTGCTTCTATTTGCCTGATAGTCACTTTACTCCTAATCATGTATTTTTGTTGTTGTTATTTTGTTTTAGATGAACTGACCCCTTTCAGAATTTCCTGTAGTGCAGGCCTCGTAGTGGAGAATTCCCTCAATTTTTTTTATGTCTGGAAAGGTCTTAATTTCTTCATATGTAAAGGAGAGCTTACCTGGATACATTATCCTAGGTTGGTAGTTTCTTTTATTTAATAGTTTAAATACTTGATTCCATTCCTTTATGGCTTGTAAGGTCTGTGCTGAGAAGTCTGATGATAATCTAATGGGTTTTCCTTTATATGTTACCATTTTCTTCTCCCTGGCTGCCCTGAGAATTCTATCTTTGTTGTTGATTTTTGATTTCTGTGTCTTGGTGAAGGACTTTTTAGGGTTGAGATAATTGGGTGTTCTGTTGACTTCTTGAATTCCAAGTTTTAGCTTATTCCTTAGATTTGGGAAATTCTCATCAACTATTTGTCTGAAAGTGCTTTCTAGTCCCTGCTCCTTTTCCTCACCTTTGGTAATGCCCATTATTTTTATGTTTCCTCTCCTAATTGTATCAGCTAATTCTTGCATTTCTCTTTTATTATTTTTCAATCTTCGGTTTCTCTCTTTTTTTTTCTGATTTATTTCTAGATTTCTGTCTTTGATACCACTGATCCTTTCCTCCATTTTGTCGACTCTATTTCCCAAGCTTGCTATTTCATTTTTCAGCTCTTGCAGTGATGGTTTTTTTTTTAATCTCTAGAGTTCTATTTGGTTCTTTTTGAGGATTTCAATCTCCATGCTCTGCTCATCTAGTTGTTTTTGCCATTTCTGAAATTGTTAATATGACTCATTTCAGAACTCAGTAAGTTTTTTCAGAAGTACCATCCTGAATTCTCTGTCACTTAAGTCATATATTTCTATGTCTGTAAGCTCATTTTCTGGAGATTTTTTTCTTTCTTTCTAAGCTGCCTTCTCACCTTGGTTGTTCATGGTGTTTAATGGACTATTTCTCTGCCTAGGCATTAATGGAAGTGTATTCTGCTTTTTTTTGCCAGAAAGAAGATTTATTTTCTAAAGTTCTCTGTTTAGCCTGTTGCAAGAAAGTATTTTTCCAGTAAATGGCATCTTATCTCTTGGATCCTTGCTTTATATAAAGTCTTAATATTGTCTTTTTTTCTTATAAATATTCAATCATGATCACTACCCTCAGTCTCAGTCCCTGTCAGTTTTAGCAACAGTTAAGGTAGTGTTTGCTCATAATCCATTGGGGCTCCGTGGTGTTTGGTCTTGGAGGATATGGGGAGATGGGCCCTCTGGGTTGTGAGATGGGGGCTACAGCTCAGCCTCATGTTTTGCAATGGCGGCTGTTAATTATCAACTTTTGCTTCTCTGCCATCCCCACTTCTTTGCTTTCTGCCCTGATCCCTGGTCTCTGCTACTGCAAGGAGTTCACAGCTCTCTCAGTCAGAGCTGTTCAGGGAGAGAACCCACTGTACCTTCTCCTCTCCCCCTCCTCCTGCAGGGAGCTCCAGTTGTAAGAGGCAGCTTCTTTTTTTCTCTCATTCTGTCTCTCAACTCCCGCGGTTCTGATCTGTGGTAGCTCATATTCATAGATCCCTCACTCAGACATGCTTGTGTGCAGGTTGGAGATTTTTTGTTGAGTTTTAGATGTTCAGCTTATTATTTTAAGGGGAGAGATCTGGGGACATCTCTCATTCTCCCATGCTTCTGACATCCAGAGCTTTAGTTATTCTGAAGAAGATAGTTACAGTGATTGAAGGGAAGAATAAAGGTAAAATTTTGTGATTTTCTCTGTATAATTCTATATTGTTTGGAAATTTTACAAGGATGGATTTTTATGTAATTAAAAAGTGACACTAGTGAATGATAAATAAAAGGCTAGAGAAGGAGTGATTATAACTGTTGGGAACGTAGGACGTAAAAGGATAAGTAAATTATATGTTTTGATATATATACTGTGTTCAAGGGATATTCCAGGAAAAGGGAACCAAATGGGAAAATGAACCAAAGTTAGGTAAAAGAAGGGATGTATGCAAAGAGAAAAATGAATGTTCATCTAGTACAAAATATCTATGAAGAGTAGCAAAATATAAGTTCAAAAAGAAAGTTGGAGGTAGCTAATGGAGGTCATGGAATGCATGAGGGTTTCAACTTTAGGGCATGGAGTCACTGAGTGCAACATGAGCAGACCTAGCAGTAGTGTCAAAGATGAGCTAGAGTAGGGCAAGGTTGACTGAAGGTCAGTTAAAACACTATTGTCTATGACTAGTAAGGAGGGTTTAAACCCAAGTAACAGGCATGGGAGTAAACAGGTAGGAAATGACACAAGTCAAATTACTAAATTAAAGTGAACTCAGCAGCTGCCTAGGTACATGGGACAAGTAAGAGAGGGAGGGAGGAGTAAAAATGACCAAGGATTAAATCTCATTAAAGATGATTGTGGTGATATTAATAAAAATAGAATAATGAAGGAGGTATTTGTCATTCAACCCCATCCTTTTCCTCTAATGTGTACCTTTAGCTTTGGTCATGAATTTTCAATTTATCTCCTAAGTATTACTTTTGCTGATGTCTCTGGACTGCAGCTCAGCTCCAGACTCTCATAATGCCAGCACATGGAATGCTCAAGGCTCAGTTTCTGCTGCCCCTCCCTCCAGTGGCTTTGGTCCTATCAATTAGCAGCTGTATACTTCTTTTTTGTCCTTTGTAGCTTCTTATCACCATCTGTCTCCCTCTCTTTCTCTACCTGCATTATATCACCTCAATCTGAGAATCACCTTTGTCAAGAGTTGGGCCAGAAGAAGGCTCATGTTCTATAGAATTTTAACTTAACTTCCTTGTGCATAAAAATTATAAAAATGTTTAATTAGAGTAATAGACTACAGTTTAAAAATTATTACTCAAATCCACTAACCTATAAGCCTTGATAGTACTTAATACTTGGAATTCATCTTTACTAAAAGTAATTCACTATGTTTTTAACATCTTTATAGCCTTGATAATTCACTATCATGCAAAAATCTTTGAATTTTGATAAGATTATTATATTCATTATTTAAATTTAATTTTCCAAGTAATTTTCTGAATAACAGTGTATTTTTCAAATAGATATCATTGACATGGGGAGAATAATAAAAATATTTTGTCAGAAGGAATTAGGAAACAATAACTCAGGCTACTAAACCTTTTCTGAAGATGGATGTCCCAAGAGTTTAATTGACCTGCTCAACCAAAGTTTTCTTTTCTTTCTAGTATAATTTTAACTTTATTTTTAAATCAGCACAAATATTTAGTTTTAAAGATGAAATATTTATTACTTATAATGAAAATCAATTTATCCCTGCCCACAGCTCTCCCCTACTCACACTTTACCCTTAGAGTCACCTCTTTTTATTGCCATATTCTTTTTTGAGGTTGTCTTCTGAAAACTGGTAACCTACATGCAAAACAATTAAGTTGGGCTATTACCTCACACTGTATACAAAAATTAACTCAAACTGGATAAAGAAACTTAACTGTGAGAAATAAAACCATAAACTCTTAAAAGAAAATATAGGAAAAAGCTTTATGACAATGGCAATGAATGCTTAGATATGACACTGAAAACACATGACACAAAAGAAAAAAATTCTACATCAAAATTATAATTTTTTGTACATTAAAGGACACTATCACTAATGTGAAAAGGGAACTGACAAAATGGGAGAAAATATTTGCAAATTAAATATCTGATTAGGAGTTAATATCCAAAATATATTAAGAGTAACAACTTGGGAACAAAACATAAACAACTCAGTTTAAAAGTAAGCAAAGGACTCTTTTGTGTCCTGTACTTTTGATGTCATATCCAAGAATTCAATGCCATTGTCATGAAGTTTTCCCTATATTTTCTTTTAAGAGTTTATAGTTTTAGTTCTTACCGTTAGGTTTTTTTTTTTAAATCTAGTTTAGTTAATTTTTATATATGATATGAGATAACAGCCCAACTTTATTTTTTTGCATATAGATAACCAGTTTTCCCAACACCATGTGTTGAAAAAACTGTCCTTTCCCCACTAAATTGTCTTGGCACCTTTATTATAAATCATTTGACCATATATGTAAGGGTTTATTTTGGAGTTACTTTCATATTTTTAAATAGCAGTCTTAACACATTCTTATTTGGTTTTCATTTTGAATTTTTTTCTCTAAACTTTCTACTAAGCAGGATAGGTATTTAGGACTCTTATCAACCTTTATGCATACATGTCTCCTCCCTCCAAATCCCAACATAGTTATGAACACCCTGTTTAAAATTTTACCATTTACAACAATATAGATGGAACTAGAGGGTATTATGCTAAGTGAAATAGAGAAAGACAAATACCATATAATCTCATAAGTTAACCTAAAAAACAAAATGAACAGACAAAGCAAAAACAAGCTCATAGATACAGAGAACAAACAGATGGTTGCCAGATGGGAGGGGATTGGGAAGCTGGTGAAAATGGTGAAGGGATTAAGAAGTACAATTTGGCAGTTACAAAATAGTCAGCATAGGGAATAATATTATCATAATTATGTATGGTGTCAGGTGGTACTAGACTTATCAGGAGGATCACTTCATAAGTTATATAAATGTCTAACCACTCTGTTGTACGCCTGAAACAAATATAATACTGAATGTCAACTTTAAATGAAAAATAAAAATATAACATGTAAATTACAAATAAAAACAAAAAAAAATTTGAACACCATTTGCCTCACATTACTGATACTCCTTATTTCATCTTCCTTCCCATCTTTATTTTTCTCTGTAACACTTATTATTTCATTATGCATTTTATCTAATTATTTTGTTTCATATTTGGTTCTCTCTCATATGTAAGCTCCATGAAGACAAACATACTTGATGATTTTGTTTATTAATATTACGTTTAGCACTAAGATAGCTTCTGGAATATAATACAATAGTCTCCATTTATCCATGGTTTCATTTTCCTTTATTTCAATTACCTGTGGTCAACTATTGTCCAAAAATATAAAATGGAAAATTACAGAATTAATTCATAAGTTTTAAATTGTATGCCATTCTCAGTAGCAAGATGAATCTCATGCCATTCGGGTCCTGACTCATCCAGAATATAAATCACTCCGTTGTCCATCAATCCACACTGTATATACTATTGCCCATTTGTTACTTAGTAACTTTCTGTGTTATCAGATTGACTATCTCAGTCTCAGTGCTTGTGTTCCACTAACCTTTTATTTAATAATGTTCCCAAAACAAAAGAGTAGTGATGCTAGCAATTCTGTTATGTCAAAGAGAAACCATAAAGTGTTTCCTTTAAGGAAAGGGTGAAAATTCTTTACTTAATAAGGAAAAAAAATTGTGTGCTGAGGTTGCTAAGGTCTATGGTAAGAACAAACCTTCTATTCATGAAATTGTAGAGAAGAAAAAAGAAATTCCTGCTAGTTTTGTTGTCACCCCTCAAAATGCAAAAGCTATGACACAGTTCATGATAAGTGCTTAGTTAAGATAGAAAAGTTATTAAATTTGTGGGTGGAAGAGGAGCAGAAAACATGTTCTGACTGACAACAGAATGTTGCACCAGAAAGCATTGAGCCTAAATGAAGACTTCAGCAAGGGATCCCTGCAACTAATGACACCAAGCTACTTAGTACAATAAGGAACAGTTACACAGACTCAGGAATAGATTTGGCATTGTATCATCTCACATTATCACAAGAACAGTGAGTATATTATGATATATTTTGAGAGAGAAACCACATTCACAAACTTTTGTTACAGTATTTTTTACTATTGCTCTATTTATTGTTATTGTTGCTGCTCTCTTACTGAGCCTAAACTGCATCATAAGTATGTGTTTATAAGAAAAAACATAGTATATTTTAGGTTTGGTACTAATAACTGTTTTTTCTCATTAGTCTGTTTGACAAATTTAAATCGATGAGTTAATTTCCAGAGCCCCAGTTTACAAACCGGATTTTCTTCCTCCTTTGCAATTCCCAGCCAGAGGAAGATTATTTCAAAAGCCTCAATTAGAAGAAGCTTGTTTCAAAAACTTCAGTTTGGTTTTGGATCCTCCTCCCCCTCCTCCTCCTACGCCTCCTCCTCCTCCCTCCTCCCCCCTCCTCTCCTCCTCCTTACAAAATTGTATGTATTTAAAGTCTACAAAATAATTATGTGATATACATTGTGAAATGATTGCAAAGATCAAGTTAATTAACACATTCATCACCATACAGTTACCTCTTTTTTATGTAGTAAGAATACTTACAATTTACTCTCAGCAAATTTCAAGTATACAATAGCTTATTATTAACTATAGTTCCCATGCTATATATTATATCCTTAGAATTTATTCATTTTATAACTAAAATTTTGTAATAGCTCCTCATTTTCATCTCCCTGAACCCCTGGCAACCACCATTGTACTCTCTGTGTCTATGAAATCAGCTTTAAAAGCCTCCATTTGACTATCAGGTTGAATATGTCATGTATCATAACTAGACAATTTCCTTTAATGAGTATTCGTTTAATAATTTAGCATATATTGCTTTTCTATTGTGACATATTTATAAGCAGGCTAATTATATAATGAATATAGTTAAAATAATACCTTTATCAAATTTTTATCATTTTATTATGTTTGCTTTAGATTTTTTTTTAAGTAAAATATTATGGGTGTATTTAAAGTCACCTTTGGTCTTTTCCTAAATCTAATTTACTTCTGTCCCAGAGGTAACCACTCTTCTTTGCTGGAAAGTTATGATTCCCTTACATGTTTTACTTTTATTACATCTGTATATATACATAAACAAGATTGTGGTATAAGAAAAAATATTTGGTATTTGTCCTCAGTTTCTAAAGGCACAGAACTAATATCCTTAGAATTTCCTGAGTTATGGAGTGTCTTTTATTGCTTGTCATAAGCTCCTTCAAACAGTACTTGAGTTTATGCAAATAAGGTGACTCTTAAGGGGCTTCTAAATAACTTCAGAATGAAAATTGATTGTCAGAAAGATCAAGCTTTGATTAGAAGATTGGAACTTTCAACTCCACCCTTCTCCACCTCAGGCATGGGAGGAGAGAGATGCATGAGTTCATTTACTTGCCAAAGGCCAATCATTTAATGAATCATACCTACAGAATGAAATTTCCATAAAAACCTCTAAACAATGAGGTTTGAAAATCTTCCAAGTTAGCAAATATGTATGGTGCCTGGAAGGTGGCCAACCCCGACTCCACAACAACAGGGGCTCCTACACTCAGGATTTTTTCAGACCTCACTTCATTTGGCTGTTCATTTGTATCCTTTATAATAAGCAATAGTAAGTACAGCATTATCCTGATTTCTGAGCAGTTCTGGCAAATTATCAAACCTGGGGGAGGGGCATCAGGGGAACTCCTAATTTGTAGCCAAGTAGAAGTGTGGGTAACTGTAACCCCATACTTGCAACTACATCTGAAGTGAGGGTACTCTTGTGGGACTGAGCTCTTAAACCTGTGGAATCTGGCACTAACTCCAGGTAATTAGTGTCAGAATTGAATTGAATTGAATTTTAGGACACCCAGTTGATGTTTGCAGAAAATTGAAAAATTGGTTGTTGTCAGAAAAAACCTCTAACAGATATGTAGTATTAATTTTCATGTTTTAAACTTTATGTAACTATCACAAAATGTCATTCTTCAACTTTTTATGTTCAACTTTTTAAAAAATTTATTCATATTGCTTTATATAGCTCTAGTTTATTAACTTCTACATAGTTTTCCTCAGAATGAATATTTCTAATCTATTTATTTTTTTTCTTGCTGGTGGACACTTGGATTAGTTCCAATTTTACTATTACCAAGAAGTCAGTGATCATGATTTTAAAGCATATCTCCTTATGCAAATATGCAATTGTCTCTAGCTCACAGATATGTGTATCTTCAACTCAAGTAGAAATCGCCAAATTGCTCCCCAAAGTGATTATACCAATTTATATTCCAACAAGAAAGTGTGAGAGTCTCTGATGGTTCTCATCCTCACCAAACTTTGTACTGTCTCATTTTTTACATTTTGCCCATTGTGATGATTGTGAAATGATATTTCTTCCCTATTTTGTTTTGTATTCTGTGATTATTTCTGATTGAGAAGCTTTACTTCTTAATGTTCTATGGACATTCAGATTTCTTCTTCTGTAAATAGTCTGTTCATATGCTAATATCAATGTCCTAATGGGTTGACATCTTTCTTTTAAAACTGATTTGTGAGCTTTCAATATATATGAACACTAATCTTACAATAATTTATGTTAATCTCTTTATTTTTAAAATGATACACTTATTTTGAGTTATAAAAATAATACATATTTATTATAGAAAATTGAGATAATGCAGAAAAACATCATAAAAAATTTTAAAATTCTCTAATTACACTGTCCAAGGATAATTACTGTTTTCTAATTGGGATTGATCTTCAGAGCATTTTTATACTATGAATCTATACTTTTTTGTTTTAGAAAACTAGTTTTATGCACACATATCTACTTTATTTTTAGCAATTAATTGTTCACTTGTATATATCTTAGCCCTTCAATTAGATGGTAAGATCAATGATGATAAAAGCCATATTTTATACTACTTTGAGTCTTGCATAGCATCAACAAAATGTATTTCCTTTATTAGAAGTTTACTAAATATTGATTTAATGTTTCCTCCATTGCAGCACAGCCAAATGTGAATGGTGTCATGGTCCCAGATTTGATGGTTATCGCGTCATCCAATCCTGCAATATTTTTGGAGCAACACACCTTCCTGTTATGTTTCGTGTCTGTTCTTCTTCCTGCTATAGAAAAGTAAAAGAAAAATAGCCTCATTTTAGATAGTATTCCTAGTAAGAGAGTAGTTTTAAATTCTGATTTGATGAATCATACAATGATTTCGAATCCCACTTGAAAAGCTATTAGTGTTTATGTATATAGTAATTCATTTCTTTGAGAGAATAGGTACTGTATGAAGAGAAGTGTCTTCTCTTGTGAATCTTCTTTGGAAGACTAGCTCCCTATGAAAGTTTATGATTATTAAAGAATGTTGCAGAATAATTACTTTTAAAAAATGAGTGAAGTTTTTTGGATTTCAATGAAAATCTAGAAAATTTCTTTCAGAACATGTTTACTATAAAAAAGTGTTATAATTCTTTGCAAAAAGAATTTCTTGTACAACTGGCTTTTTCATGAATCCATTCTAAGTGATAAGATAATATTTCAAAGTCATCAGTGGGATTTTTTGCCTCATATGGCCTCAAAGTCATGTATCCAAATTCTCAACGTTTGTGCATTTCTGTGGAAATCCATCCAGTGCCAACGATCTCAATTGTGAGTTGCTTTTGGAAATAAAATATTAATTTTAGTCTTATATTTACTTGTTTGAATCTATTACTCAAGCTCTTAGAAAACCGGTACAGTCTCTCCCTTATACTGAAGTTCATCTCATAAAGCCTGACTCCATAGGCTAGTATCAGCATTCAACAGGCTTTTGGTAATAGCCTGGCAAGAAAATACAGTAAGACTTACACAATTACATTGCGGAGCAACATATGCACATAGTAGAACTTAAGGCTTTAAGAATTAGTGTTTGGTAAGAGAAAGGTAAAGGAATATTTTGATAAAACAATTTTAGAGTGGCATATCACTTATGTGTTATTAAATCTAAAATGTTACTGCTAATTAAACTTGATGAAATAAAACTGCTACCATTGATTGAAGTTATCTGAAATCTGGCATCACCTCAGTGGCATGGAGGGGGCCCCCAGTTATTTCCAGCCAAACTCAGTAAAGAATTCTAGGTCAGAGAGATTTCGGAAAAGTAAGATTTACTGAAAGTATATTTTTAGAAGGAGATGGGCCATGTCAAGGAAGGCTGCAGCCCTATAGAATTTGGGAAATGAAAAGACAAAAGACTGAGTATGTTCCAAGTGAGGGGTGGGTTTCAGTGAAGAGGGCTATAACCACACAGAATTGGAGAGGTCTGTATTATATTAGGCCATGATGTGAGGTTACAAAGGCATTCCTAGATGATTGGCACGTAAGGCCATTTTGATTGACATTTAGCTATTATATAACTCTCTGCCTACTATGTATGCAGTTACCCAGAATTTAGTCTGTTATAATTAGGTTCACGAACTAATGATGGTATAAATATGCTGAGGTGAAAATAAGGTCAGAGTAATTCTTACTGCACAAGCATTTGTGGCCAGATTAAACCTGCTATGTTTATGGCCTTTTTTACTCTTTTTCCCCCCCTCAGGATGCAAAGGTGATTTATAACTATAAAATGAGTGTTTCATGGAAATCTTTGGAGGTGCCTTTATTCCTTTGTTCCCCTGTCACTCATGTCTGCTTAACTACCTAACAAAATGACATAAATTTATATATCTATCTTATCATCAGAAAATGTCAGAAAATACACATTATGTCAGGTTTGTGCATATCAAGTAGTAATATGACTTAAATCAAAGATAAAATAAACCAGGTAAAATGATTTTTCTGATTATTAATTTTAATACATTGAGATGCTTGTATTCTTCTCTTTGAGACTTAGTTTGGTTTGAAGCAGAATTAGAAAACCTTGCCTGGGAAGTATGTGCTATATTTCCCAGCAAAAGAATAAAATTATTTATATAGAAGTAACTACCATATCACATATGCAATCTAGAAGGGATATTTATAGCATAATAACAGATCAATTCATTATTTAAAAAAATATAATATACCCATAATTATAAAACCAGATTAAAAAATAAGGTTAAATCTTAGTAACATATAGCCTATTAATAGTCATGCTCAGAAAATGGAAACTTAAAAGAAAAAATAAACAGATTCGCTATGTAAAATTAAAAAAAAATTATACAGCCAAAACCACAATAAATAAAGTCAAAAGACAAGCAATACACTGGGGAAAATATCTGTAATACATTTGTTTGAGAAAAAAACTAAGCTATTAACCAAGGAATGCTGATTATAAAAGACAAATACCACTTGAGCCAGTCGAAACAACAAAAGGAAATGTATTAGTATTAGTTTGTGCCTGTGTCTTTGGGTAGAGCTAATTTAGGAACTCAAACTGTGTTGTTAAGGCATTATCCATTTTCCTATCTATCACTATTTATTGATCTATCTCTTAGCAATACTTTTTTTTAAGTTTACCTCATTTCTAGGTTTCAAAGATGGCCACTGATGATTCCAAGTTTATGTACTGGAAAGTCAGAACTCTCAAAGAAAAGTGCACTATGTATTCCAACTGTAACTGTAAAACATATTAGAGATGATTTTCATTGGTTCAACTTGGCTCAGCATATCCATGTATGAACAAAACATTATAGTCTCATAGACCGAACACTCTGATTGGCCAACACTGAGTCACACGCTCTTCTCTGGAACTGGGAAAGGAAAAATTAACTTCTTCCAAACAAAATGAAATAGATTTTCCACAAGGAAGAGTTCTGGAACTTCAAATAGTGGGGAGAAACAATTTAAGCAGCTAAAATCTAGAACCATAAGCTGTTAAAAATAATAATAATTACAAATAGATAAACTAAATATTTAAATAGCTACAACAATCAAAATTAAATACATGTATTATTTCACCATAATAATTATAAGAAGTTATTCCTCAAACTGGTTAAATATGGTAATTCCAACAACATTACATAATTCAGCCTATTAAAATATTAGGAAGCTCTGTTTTCCTTGACATTAAAAGATATCTACCAAGTATTTTTAGAGAAATATTTTTAGAGAAACACTGAATCAGAATAGCAAAAAAGAAAAAAGAATCCAAGAAATGAGGATAGTTTAAGGGACTTCTGGGGCAACATTGAGCAGAACAGCATTTGCATTACAGGAGTAACAGAAGGAGAAGAGATAAAACAAAAGATTGAGAACCTATTTGAAGAAATAATAATGTAAAACTTCCCTAACCTGGTGAAGGAAATAGACATACAAGCCAAGAAAGTGCAGAGTTCCAAACAAAGTGAAACCAAACAGAGCCACACCAAGACACATCATAATTAAAATGGCAAAGGTTAAAGACAAAAAGAGAATCCTAAAAACAGCAAGGGAGGCAGCTAGTTACTTATAAGGGAGCTCCCATAAAACCGTTAGCTTATTTCTTAATGGAATCTTACAGGCCAGAAGAAATGGTCACCAAATATTCAAAGTGATGAAAAGCAAGGAACTACAACCAAAATTACTCTACCTAGTAAGGCTATCAATTAAAACTGAGAGGGAGATAAAGAGCTTCCCAGACAGGAAAAAGCTAAAAGAATTTACCACCAAGTCAGTATTACAAAAAATGTTAAAAGGACTTCTTTAAGAAGAAAAACAGAAAATATATAAATATTAATAATAAATGACAGTAACTGTATCTATCAATAATTGCTTTAAATGTAAATGTACTGGATGCTCCAATCAAAAGACATAGGGTAAAAAAAGATTTCTTTCTAGATCACAGCCATGATACATTATATGTTATCTCACATACTACTTTTTTAACAAGAGATAAGAATTTTCACTTTTAAATGTCAATGATGACTATACTTGTATACCTCCTAAGCACCAAAAAACTTTAATAAAGCTGTATTGATAAAAACAGGAAAAAAAAAGACATAAGGTAGCTGAATGGATAAGAAAACAAGACCCATACACATACTGTCTACAACAGATCCAGTTCAGATCAAAAGACACACACAGATTGAAAGTAAAGGGATGGAAAAAGATATTTCATGCCAATGGAAATGAAAAAAAAACTGAGGTAGCAATACTTATATCCAACAAAATAGACTTTAATACAAAGGTGGTAATAAGAGACAAAGAAGGACATTACATAATGATAAATGATAAATCCAACAAGAGGCTATAACCTTAGTGAACATTTGTACATCCAACATAGAAACACCTAAATATATAAAGTAAATATTTACTGACATAAAGGGAGAGATCGACAGTAATACAGTTATAGTAGGGGACTTTAACACCCTGTTGACACCAATAGACAGATATAATAGACAGAAAATCAACAAGAAAACAGTGGTCTTAAATGATATACTACCAGCTGGATTTAACTGATATTTTTAGATCATTTCACCCCAGAGCAACAGAATATACATTTTTCTCAAGTGAACATGGGACATTTTCCAAGATAGAGCACATGTTAGTCCAAAAAATAAGTTTCAGTAGATTTAAGAAGATTGAAATCATATCAAGTATCTTTTCTGACCACAATAATATGAAACTAGAAATTGGTTAAAAGAAAAAAACTGAAAAATACACGAACACATGGAGACTAAATAATATGCTACTAAACAATAAATGTGTTAACAATGAGGTCAAGGAAGAAATCAAAAGATACCTTGAAACAAATGAAAGCAGTATTAAGAAGAAAATTCATAGCAATACAGGCTTACCTCAAGAAATAAGAAAAATCTCAGATAAACAGCTAACTTTACACTTGAAGGAACTAGAAGAATAGCAAAGCCCAAAGTGAATAGAAGAAAGGAAATAATAAAGATCAGAGTAGAAATAAAAGAAATAGAGTCCAAAAAAAAAAAAACCAATACAGAAGATCAATGAAACCAAAGCTAGTTCTCTGAAAAAATAAAATTGATAAATCTTTAATCAGACTCATCAAGAAAAAAAGAGGGAGGACCCAAATAAACAAAATCAGAAATGAAAGAGAAGTGACAACTGACTCCATGAAATACAAAGGATTATAAGAAAATACTATGAGCAATTGTATGCCAATAAATTCAACAATGTAGAAGAAATAGAGAAATTATTAGAAACATACGATCTCCCAAAACTGAGTCAAGAAGAAACAAAAAAATCTGAACAGATTACTACTAATGAAATGAAATCAAATCAGTAATCCAAAAACTCCCAACAAAGAAAAATCGTGGACTGAATGGCTTTGCAGGTGAATTTCTAAACATTGAAAGAAGAATTAACACTTATTCTTCTCTAACTATTCCAAAAAATTCAAGAGGAGAGAAGGGTCCCAAACTCATTCTACAAAGCCACCATTACCCTGATTCCAAAACAAGACAAAGACATTACGAAAGAAGAAAATATCCCCGATTAACATAAATGCAAAAATCCTCAACAAAATATTAGCAGATCGAATTCAGCAATACATTAAAAAGATCACACATCATGACCAACTTGGATTTATCCCTGTTATGCAAGTTTGGTTCAATACCCACAAATTAATTAATGTGATACACTGCATTAACAAAAACAAAAGATTTAAAACCATATGATCATATCAATAGATGCAGAAAATGCATTTGACAAAATCCAGCATCCATTTAGGATAAAAACTCCCAGCATAATGGAAATAGAGGGAACATACCTCTATTTATAATAAAGGCCACATATGCAAATCCCCAGGTAACATCATACTCAATGGGAAAAAGCTAAAAGCATTTTACTTAAGAATTAGGAACAGGACAAGGATGTTCACTTTCATCACTTTTATTCAACATAGTACTGAAAGTCCTAGCCACAGCAATCAGACAACAAAAAAAAAAACCTAAAAGGCATCTATATTGGAATGGAAAAAGTAAAACTGTCATTATTTGCAGATGACATAATACTATATGTAGAGAAAACTAAAGATTCCACCAAAAAATGTTAGGACTAATAAATGAATTCAGTAAAGTAGCAGGATAAAAAATAAATATTCAGAAATCAGTAGCACTTCTATATACCAATAACAAACTATCAGAAAGAGAAATTAAGAAAACAATATCATTTAAAATTGCATCAAAAAAAAATCTAGGAATAAATTTAGCCAAGGAGGTAAAAGACCTGTACTCAGAAATTGAAGATACAAATAAATGGAAACATATACACCGTGCTCATGGATAGGAAGAATTAACATCATTAAAATGTACTACTCAAAGCAATCTATAGATTCAATGCAGTCTCTATCAAAATACTAATAGTATTTTTCAGAGAACTAAAACAAATAATCCAAAAATGTATATGGAACCATAAAAGACCTCAAATAGCTATGGCAATCTTGAGAAAGAACAAAGTTGGAGATATCATACTAATTGATATCAAACTGTACTACAAGCCTATAGTTATCAAAATGACATGGTAATGACATAAAAACATACTCACAAATCAATGAAACAGAATAACGAGCACAGAAATAAAACCATGCCTGTATGGTCATTTAATCTATGACACAGGTGGCAAGAATATACAATGGGGTAAAGATGATATATTCAATAAATGCTGTTGGATAAACTGGACAGATAAATGCAAAAAAAAAAAAAAGTGAAACTAGGCCTCCTTGTACTATACACAGGAATAAACTTAAAATAATTAAAGACTTAAATATAAGACCTAAAATTATAAAACTCCTAGAAGAAAACATATGAAGCAAACTCTCTGACATTGCTCTTAGTAATATTTTTTTCTGATATATCTTCTTGGGCAAGGGAAACAAAAGAAAAATAAACAAATGAGACTACAGCAAACTAAAAAGTTTTTGCACAGCAAAAGAAACCATCAACAAAATGAAAAGCCGACCTATTGAATGAGAGAAGATATTCACCAGTGATACATCTGATAAGGAATTAATATCCAAAATTTATAAGGAATTGATACAGCTCAACAACAAAAAAACAAACAATCCAATTAAAAAATGAGCAAAGAACCTGAATGGACATTTCTCCACAGAGGACATACAGATCGCAATAGACATATGAAAAGATGCTCAATGTCAGTAATCATCAGAGAAATGCAAATTAAAATCACAATGAGATAGCACCTCACACCTGTCAGAATGGCCATCTTCAATAATTTAAAAAACAAGTATTGGAGAGGATGTGGAGAAAAGTTAACCCTGTGCAGGGTTGGTGGGGATACAAATTGGTATAGCCACTATGGAAAACAGTTTGGAGGTTCCTCAAAAAATTAAAAATAGAACTACCTATGACCCAGCAATTGCATTCTGGGTATTTACCTAAATAACACTAAAACAGTAATTCAAAAAAAATATGCACCCCTATGTTCACTGCAGGGATATTTACAATAACCAAGATATGGAAGCATCCTAAGTGCCTATCTGTAGATGATCGAATAAAGAAGAGGTGGTACATATATTCAATGGACTATTACCTAGTCATAAAAAATGAAATCTTACCATTTGCAACAACACGGATGGAGCTAGAGGTTTTATGCTAAGTGAATAAGTCAGAGAATGACAAATACCATATAATTTCACTTATATCTGAAACCTATGGAACACAATAAATGAAAAAACAAAATTAAAACAGACTCAAAGATACAAAGGAGAAACTGGTGAAAGGTGATTAAGAAGTACTAATTGGTAGTTATAGAATAGTCACAGGGATATAGAGTGCAGCAAAGGAAATGTGATCAATGGTATCCGGGTGAGTGTGTGGGGTGCCGGGTGGGGGTTGGACTGGTTGGGGAGATCGCTTTGTAAATTGTATGGATGTCTGGCCAATATTCTGTACACCTGAAACTAGTATAATATTAGATGTCAACTCTACTTGAAAAAAAAGTTGCTTTTTAAAAGGGGGTAAATAAGGGTAAAGGGGATCATGGTGAACACACAATGCAATATACAGGTAACATATTATCAAACTATACACTTGAAACCTATATAATTTTATTAACCAATAACACCCCAATAAATTTAATTAAAAATAAATTACAAAAAATAAATATTTACTAGGTAATATAATCATGTAATTCAAAATTCAAAAGATATAAAAGAGTATATCTTAAAAATTATTTAATCCCAGTGCCCTGCTACTCATTGCCCTTCTCAGAGGCAACCAATGATTTCAAGCCTTTTGTATTTTTCTAGGATATTTTACGCATATGTGACCTAATATAAATAAATATTTCTTTCTTACTATGAATATAATATTAACATAACGTGTGCACCTTTTTATTTAATATGTCACAGAGGTAGTTCCCCATCAGTACTTTATTAGCTTATATTATCTTTTATGATTGCATATTGTTCTATTGAGCAGTAAATGTAATACTTTTTTCCAAACACATAATTAATTTTAGTTAATTTATTGAATAGTATATTCATTGTCAATTAGACAAGAAGTATATATGATTCATTTACTTTTTTTATTACTAATAAAGTTGATTTTGGTTCCATGTTAAATAGTCATGATTCTATCATTTTTCTGATTTTTCCTTTATATCTTTCTTCTGATATTTCTATTGTTAGGTTCATCTTATCGATTTCAATAGTTTATATAGATTGAGAATATTAATCCTCATGTCATGTATGATAAATTTTTTTATGTAAATAAGATTTTAAATTTTAGTTTGTAAATTTAAACCTAATGGATTAACATGGATGAAACTGGAGGACACTATGCTAAGTGAAATAAGCCAGACACAGAAAGAAAAATATTGCATGGTCTCACTTATATAAAGAATCTAAAATAGTCAAATTTATGAAATTAGAGAGTACACTAGGGGTTACCAGGGGCAGGGGGTTAGTAGAAATGGAGAGATGCTGTTTAAAATTAATTTATTCTTTTGTTTTTGTTTTTTATTGCTAAGCTTAACGAGTCCTTTATTACTCCTAAATTATGTAAATATTGATTTATATTTTGCTTATTTTACATTTCAATCTTTGCTTTATCTCAAAATTACTTTAGTATGGTAAGTGAAGTAATGTTCCAAAATTCAACTCTTTTCAGAATGCTGGGAAGTTGTGCCCTCATTTATTATCTACTGAATCCTTATTCCACCACTGTGAAATGCCACCTTTATGATACACTAAATTCTTACAGAGTATGGCCTATTTTTTTTTCATTTTCTATTTGTTTAATTTAACTTGTCTATGTGATGTCAACATCACATTGTTTTAATAATTACAACTGAAATCACATCTTAATATATCTAGTTTATCAAATTCTCACTCATTGCTATACTTATTTAATACTTTTTAGCTATTCTTATACCTTTATTTTTATATAACAATTATTATAATCTTTATAATTATTTTGTTTTATTTCCCCCACCTTGAATAAACTATTTTGGATTTTGATTAGAATTTCAAGAAAACAAAATACATAGTCTCCCCTGCCAAGACCATACACTGTGTAACTTCACTTATGTAATAACAATAATAAAAGATAATAAAAATTCGGTCACTGGGGGATTTGCTTCTCTATGACTCATACTGTTTTTGACAAAATGTCTGCATCTTATTTGGGAGCAATAACCATGGATATGCATTTACTCAAAAAGTATCATTTCAAGCTCAGAGTTTTGATTAATGTAACCCCAATGATATTCCACCTTGTTCTGGATGCCAGCTCTGCTTGCTCTCTGCTATGTCCTATTGTCTGCCATCAGAGCTCTCTGTGAAATCAGTCTGCTTAGTTGACTGTGGCAAAAGGCAGGGCGTGAGACTAGGAGGGCAGGACCTTCTAATAAACCCCTTTTGCTGGCGATTGGCATTTCCTGCTTGGAATCTAAGTGAGTAGAAGTACATAATGACCCTTGTACATCACAAGGAATATTAAATATCCCTTGGACAGCAGGGGCTCAGAAGTCACTCACAGATTTACTGTTTAACCATAACCTGCCCATGGAAGCGGTGCTTTACTTTCACATCTGACTTCCTGTATCCTGACCCTGTAATTCTTGATAATCTGACTCCATAACTTGCATTCCCTGCAACACCTCATGAATGACATTTTGGAGATATTTATGGTGTCACTGTCTGCTAGAGATATCAGGAGTAGGGATGAGGACGTACCAGTCCTCAAACAAGACAGCCAAGAGCATTCTCCAGCCAAGGCCGATGCAGCTGCAATGAGCATTCCACGTGATACCCAAGGCCTTTGCTTCCTGCAGGTGCAGGGGTCAGGACCTGAGGTGCTGGAGTTTGCTTGCTCAGGAAGGCCAGACAAGTGTCCCATTCTTCAGTGGTGAATAGGCCCTCAACGGGCCAATCAACTTCCTCTACTAATTCTTGACCCCTTCCAAATTTCTTTCTCCTCCCACTTGCTACCAGTGTGGGTTGGCACCCAGTTGGAAAAGTGCAATGGGGTCACATGTATATGTGGAGTAGTTCTAGCAAGTGGACAACTCATTTGGGCAGCCATGATGGGTTAAGGAAGTGAGGGAATGAGAGTTGGTTCTTTCTCCTTCCAGAGCACAGGTTAGGGAGGTGAGGGAATGAGAGTTGGTTCTTTTCCCCTTTCAGAGCACAGACTCAGGGTTCTTACTTCCAATAATGTCAAGAAAAGCCAAGGTCAGAAGTCAAATGACTTACCCAAGGCTTCTCAGCCCATTTACAGGATTGACAAAGCACCTAGTGCATGACCTGGCAGAGTAGGAGCTCAGAAAATGTTACCTCTTATTTTTAATGTTAGAATGCATCTCCTGACATCTAGCCAAATTTCCTCTTCTATAAATGATGAATACTGACAAGGGCATTATGATTTGTTTGTCTTTTTAATTAAGTATTAAACACATATTTCTCTAATTTCTTCTTTTAAAATTATCAACACAATGACATTTCAAATCAACTGCATGTCAGTTGAGGATCTCTGATTGTTTTAGTTGTTGTTTTCATTACAGTTAGGGGAGGAAGAGGATATAGAGATTAATAATAAAAAAATTGATTCCTTTTTCTATTTACTCCAAATTCTTCTTAGTTATGCACTTCTAATTAATTTTTTATGATGATATTTTTTACTGAAATCCAACATTTCAGCTGTATATTTTAACAGTAAGGCACATATTTATATTGTGTGCTCTCCTCCCATAATTAGATATCTTTCTGTCACCACATATTTGACCCCTTTTACCACATCTACCTCTCCCCTCTCCCCTCCTCCTTACCTTTTGGTAACCATTAGTATATTGTACATGTCCATGAATCTGTTTGTTTGTCCTATTTGCTGCTTTTAGGTTTATATACCACATATAAGTGCTATCATGTGATTTTCAACTTTTTCTTTCTGGCTTATTTCACTAAGCATGATTATCTCAAGGTCCATCCATGTTGTTGCAAATGGCAATATTTTATCTATTCTTATGGCTGAGTAATATTCCATTGTATATATGTACCATAGCTTCTTTATCCAGTCATCTATCATAGGACACTTCAGTTGCTTCCATGTCCTGGCCACAGTGAATAATGCTGCTATGAACATAGGTGTGCAAATATCTTTTCTGATATGAGGTTTCAACTCTTTGTGGGTAAATACCCAGTAGAGGAATTGCTGGATCATATGGTAGATCAATTCTTAGTTTCTGAGGAACCTCCATGCTGTTTTCCATAATGGCCATGCCAATTTACATTCCCACCAACAGCGTATGAAGGTTCCTTTTTCTACATATCTGCTCCAACAATCGTTATTACTTGTCCTGTTGATTATAGCTATTCTTCTAACAGGTGTAAGACAGTAAATCATTGTGGTTTTTATTTGCATTTCCCTAAGAGCTAGTGATGTTAAGCATCTTTTCATATATTTGTTGGCCATTTGTATGTCCTCTAGGGAGAAGTGTTTGTTCAGTTCCTCTTCCTACTTTTTCATTGGATTGTTTGTTTTGTTGTTGTTATTGAGTTGTATGAGTTCTTTGTATATTTTGGATATTAGGCCCTTATTGGAGGCGTTGCTTGCAAATATATTTTCCCATTCGGATGGTCGTCTCCACATCATTGATGGTTTCTTTTGCTGTGTAGAAGCTTTTTAGTTTGATGTAGTCCCATTCATTTATTTTTGCTTTTACTTTTCTTGCCTTTGAAGTTAAATTCATGGTCTTCTTAAGTTCAAGGTCCTTAAGTTTGGTTCCCATGTTTTCTTCTATGCATTTTATTGTTTCAAGTTTTATATTCAGGTTTTTAATCCATTTTGAGTTAATTTTGGTGTGTGGTGATAGACAACAGTCTAGTTTCATTCTTTTGCAGGTGGCTTTCCAGTTTCCTGATCTTAAAGGGAAGGTTTTTAGTTTTTCACCATTCAGTGTAATGTTAGTTGAGGGCTTGTCATATATGGCCTTTATTATGTTAAGGTACTTTCTTTCTATACAGATTTTGTTAAGTGTTTTGATCATAAATGGGTGCTGTATCTTGTTGAAGGCTTTTTCTGCATCTATTGATATGATCATATGATTTTATTTTTTAATTTGTTTATGTGGTGTATCATATTAATCGATTTGCGTTGCTGAACCACCCTGTACTTCTGGGATGAAGTCCACTTGATTGTGATGTATAATCTTTTTAGTATATTGCTGTACTTGGTTCGCTAGTATCTTATTTAGGGTTTCTGCATCTGTGTTCATGAGAGATATTGGTCTGTAGTTTTCTTTTTTTGTGTTATCTTTCTCGGCTTTTGGCATCGGGGTGATATTGGCCTCATAAAATAAGTTGGTAAGTATTGTCTTCTGTTCAATTTTTTTGGAAAAGTTTGAGAAGAATAAGTATTAAATCTTCATTGAATGTTTGGTAGAATTCATTGGTGAAGCCATCTGGTCCTGGACTTTTACTTTTTGGTAGGTTTTTGATGACTGTGTCAATTTCCATACTCCTGATCATTCTATTTAGATTTACCAGTTCTTGATTCAGTCTAGGAAGGTTGTATTTTCTAAGTACCGGTCCATTTCTTCTAGGTCATTAAATTTGGTTATATGCTATTTCATAGTACTCTTTTTTTCCTTTTTATTTATTTACTTTTTAAAATTTTAATTAATTTCAAGTATGTAGTACTTTGGTTAGACATCTATATATTTAATAAAATGATCCCCGCAATTGCTTCCTCCCTCCCCTGACCCTCCACCTAGACAATGTATTAATGCAAATTGTATTCCCTATGCTGCTCCCCATCTCGTGACCATCCATCAGCTACTAATTTGTACTTCTTTAACCCTTCACCCCATTCTCCCAGCCTCCCAAACTCCCTCCCCTCTCTCTGTCACCAAATTGTCCACTATATTTGTGAGGCTGTTTTTGATTAGTTTGTTCTTTTTATTCCTTAGATTTCACATATAAGTGAAATCATATAGTGTTTATCTTTCTCTTCTGACTTAAATACCTCCTAGGTCCATCAAAACAATATGTTTTCCATCCCCTTCCTTTTCATATGTAGGGGATTTGTTTTCTTATCCTTTCAGCCACTCCATCTTTTGGTTAGAGCATTTAATTATATTCCACGTAAGGTACTTATTGGTAGGAATATAGTTGTTACCATTCTTTATTCCTGTTTTTGATACATGATTTTCCTTCTTAAAGAAATCCCTCCAACATTTCCTGTAATACTGGCCTGGTGGTGAAAAATTCTGTGAGTTTTTTTTTGTCTGGGAAGCTCTTTATCTGTCCTCAACTCTAAATAACTTTGCTAGATAAAGTATTCTTGGTTGTAGATCTGGGTCTTCATTACATCAAATATTTTTTGCAAGCCCTTCTGTCCTGCATAGTTTCTTTTGAGAAATCAGCTGCTAGCCTTAAGGGTGTTCTCTTATAAGTAATTATTTCTTTTTCTCTTGCTGCTTTTAATATTGTTTCTTTATAATTAACCTTCGGCATTTTAATTATGATGTGTCTTATCCTGGGCCTCTTTGGATCCCTGATTGTTGGAATTCTCTGAGCTTCCTGGGGTTTTATGTCCATTTTTTTTCACCAAGTTAGGGAAGTTTTTCATCATCATTTCTTCAAACAGCTGTTCAACATCTTGAATTTCTTCAGAGGAATGTTTGGAGCCTTAATAGTGTTCCATATCCTCCTTAAATTATTTTTATAGTCTTGGCATCTTTTTTTTGCCATTTGATTGAGTGCCATTTGATTGGCTTTCCTGTGCTCTAGATAGGGTCTTTGATCCTCTTCTTTATTCACTTTGTTTATTCCTTTGTTTATTCCATTTAATATACTTCTCATCTAGATAATGTGTTCTTCATTTCAGACTGGTTCTTTTTTACAATTTCCATTTCCTTTTTTGTGTTTTTTTTTTTTAATCTCTTTATTGAAGTCCTCACTAAATTTAACCGAAAAATCATTGAGCATCTTTATAAACAGTGTTTTGAACTCTGCACATTAGATTACTTGACTCCATTATTTCTGGATCTCTGTTCTGTTCTGTCATATGGTTTCTGCTTCTTTGTTTTCCCATTTTGACTGCCTTTCCATGTCTGTTTCTATGTACCAAGCAAAGCTCCTAAGTCTCCCGGTCTTATTAGTGTGGATTTGTGAAGTAAGTGTCCAGCAGCACAGTCCTGAGAGGGGTTCAGCTGCAGGCCAAATTTAGCCCAAGCCTCTGCCCCTCTGGGTCCACCTGTTAAGATTCAGCAAGCAATCCACAGATGCTGTGCTTACAGTTGCCTCAAAAAGCCACCGAGGTGGAGCAACCTCTGTCATCTAGTTTGATGATGTCACAGCTATGGTGGTACTGTGTCCACACACTGAAATGGGGGAGGGCTCAACAATGGATACCGCTGGCACTTTTGTACAGAGCGAGTCTCGCCTGGGCCCTCACTCTAACAATATCTCTCTGTAAGTCTCTATCGCCCCCTGCGCACAGCCAAATGAGCACTGGTGCTCAGAGTGAGCAGGTCCGTCACCATGAAAATCCACTCGTGGACGCAGCTCCTCTAAGAGGCTTTTGCCAATGTTGCTGCTGCAGCCTCCATCTCACTCAGTTGCTCAGGACCAGGCAGCCCCATGTTCTTGTCCCATCCTACCTTCTGCCATTGCAGAGTGCTTTCTTAGATTTCTCCCTAGTTGTATGGCTTGTTCATCTAGCTCCCAGGTGATTTTTCCTTGCTGTTGCTCTTTGTTTCCATCACAACTTTGATTTGGTTGACAGAGGGATAAACAGGGCATCTATCATCTACGCCATTTTTTTCTCTCCTTTTTCATAGTATTCTTGTATGATCCTTTGTATTGTTGTAGCTGCCAGCCCCTGATAGACACACGGACCACCAGAAACCAGTGATTTATAGGAAACATACTCTTTATTCAGCCAGCTGGGTCTGCCAGAGGTATGCAGACCCCAAATCAAGCAGCTCTGAAATGTAGAGGTACAGGGTTTTTAATTCCTAAACCCCTATTCTTCATCCTGTCTGAACACACAAGTCTATTTTTCTTCTTTTTATTAACTGTCAACCCACAGATTGTTTATGCAAGCGGGGGAACAGAAGCAGAAAGCTTATTGTTAGAGTGTTATGTTCCCATGAGCAATAGCCAACCAGTAATTTTCCACCAGCACAGTATTTCTGTGATATCTGTCCTAATTTCCCCTCTTTCATCCCTGATTTTGTTTATTTGTGTCCTTCCCCTTTTATTCTGTAGTGAGTCTAGCCAGGGGTTTGTCAATTTTATTAAACTTCTCAAAGAACCAGCTCTTTGTCGCTTTATTTTTTCTATTGTTTTTTGTTTTGTTTTGTTTTCAATTTCATTTATTTCTGCTCTAATTTTGATTATTTTTTTCCTTCTGCTGACTTTAGACTTCATTTTTTCTTCTTTTTCTAGTTTTTTAAGATGAAGTATTATGTTGTTTATTTGGGCTCTTTTTTGTTTTTGGAGATAGGCCTGTAATGATATCAACTTTCCTCTTATAACTGCTTTCGCTGTGTACCAAATGTTTTGATATGTTGTACTGTCATTATCGTTCATTTTTATGTATTTCTTGTTCTCTCTTTTTATTTCTTCTCTGACCCAGTTATTCCTCAGTAGTATGTTGTTTAATCTCTATGTATTTGTTATTCTTCCTGCTTTTTTTTTTTTTTACAGTTGATATCTAGTTTCAAAGCATTATGATCAGAGAATATGGTTGATATGATTTCAACTCTCTTGTATTTGTTGAGGCTATCTCTGTGTCCCAGTATGTGGTCAGTCCTTGAGGACATTCCATGTGCACTAGAGAAAAATGTATAAGCAGCTGCTTTGGGATGAAAAGCTCTGTAAATGTCAATTATGTCCAGTTGGTCTAATGTGTCATTTAAGGATGTTATTTTCTTATTGATTTTCTGTTTGGATGATCTGTGCATATCCGACAGTGGGGTATTTAGGTCTCCTACTGTGATAGTGTTTTGGTCTGTTTCTCTCTTTAGTTCTCTTAGTAATTGCTTTACCTATTTTGGGGTTCCCTGATTAGGAGCATAGATATTAATAAGTGTTATGTCTTCTTGTTACATGATTCCTTTATCATTATGAAGTGTCTCTCTGTATCTTTCTTTACCTTTTTTATTTTGAAGTCTAGTTCATTTGATATTAATACCGGTACTCTCAATTTTCTCTCAATGCCATTTGCTTGAAATATCATTTTCCGCTCTTTTACTTTGAGTCTATATTTATCCCTGTAACTGAAATGAGTCTCCTGGAGGAGCATGTTTTTTGATCCCATCTTCAACTCTGTGCCTTTTTATTAGTGAGTTCAGTCCATTTACATTTAGGGTGAAATATGAGGTCTTCTTATAGCCCTTTTATCTTTTGCTTTCTGGTAGCTCGGTGTTTCCATTGCTTCTTTGTCCTTGGGTGTCTGCTTTTTTTTTTTTTTTTTTTTTTTTTTTTTTTTTTTTTTTTGGTTTGGTTTTGTGAGTTTTCTGTCTTGCCCTTTTTATTTTATGTTATGTACTTCAGTTCTGAATCTTTGGCGTGTGGTTACTATTATGAATGTGTAAAGGATAGTTATATACATACAATCATCCATTCTTCTGTGAATGTGTAAAGGATAGTTATATACATACAATCATCCATTTTCTTCTGTGGTGGCTTATCTCCATTCCCCTTTGTAAATTAGAATCTTTGAATCCTCCCCTTTTCTGTCACTGTTGTCTCAGTTTGTCCCTATGTATGCTGAACATTCATTACTACTTTGCTCTAGCAAATCTCTTCTTATCGTTTAACCTTATAATGCCCTGTTCTTAATGAAAGTTACACTCCTCTGTCTATCTGACTACTAGTTGCCTTACTCATAGCTATGTATTTTTTTTTTGTCATTTTGTTAGGTGAGCTGAACTCTTTCAATATTTTCTTGTAAATTTTCTTGTAAATTCAGAGAACGTGCTAAGGTTTCTAACCAGATGCGACAGTAGTTGTAGAAAGGAGAATTTTCAAGAAACATTTAAAATATAAAATTGGCAAATTAGATGCTGAGCATGTCAGAGAGATGGAAGTCTCTAGAATGTTACCCTTGATTCGAATTTCATAAGAGGGAAAATATGGAAAAAATTTTGTTTCACTTGTTAATTCACTAAATCTATAAATTTGGCATTGAAAAAAGTTAGTTTCATATCCTGAAATCATATTGCAAACTATACTTTTATTTTAATTCATGATCTGTTCTCTTCTGGACACTAAATTCCACTTTATGCAAATGTCACATATTAAAAATTTTGGATTTGTTGCTTTTTTTCGTGGCACCTCGGAAACGGTTGGCTGCTTCAGGGTGAAGTTGAACATCTCTTTCCGAGCCACTGGCTGCCAGAAGCTCATCGAGGTGGACAATGAACGAAAACTTCATACCTTTTATGAGAAGTATATGGCCACAGAAGTTGCTGCTGATGCTCTGGGTGAAGAATGGAAGGGTTATGGGGTTCAAATCAGTGGTGGAAATGACAAACAAGGTTTCCCCATGAAGTAGGGTATCTTGACCCATGGCTGTGTCTACCTGCTATTGAGTAAGGGGCATTCCTTTTATAGACCATAGTGGACTGGAGAAAGAAAACACAAATCTGTTCTTGGTTGCATTGTGGATACCAATCTGAGTGTTCTCAACTTGGTCATTGTGAAAAAAGGGGAGAAAGCTATTTCTGGACTCACTGATACTACTGTGCCTCATCGCCTGGGGCCCAAAAGAGCTAGCAGAATCTGCACACTTTTCAATCTCTCTAAAGATACACTAAACATCAGTGTATTGCTCTGAAGAAACAGCGTACTAAGAAAAATAAGGAAGAGGTTGCAGAATATTCTACATTTTTGGCCAAGAGAATAAAGGAAGCCAAAGAGAAATGTCAGAAACAGATTGCCAAGAGACATAGAATTTCCTCTCTGAGAGCTTCTACCTCTAAGTCTGCGTCCAGTCAAAAATAAGATTTTGTAAGAGTAACAAATAAACAAGATCAGACACTAAAAAAATTTTAGATATGTAGAACAAACAGAGGAAGGGTGATTATTCTCTTTACAAAAGAATTCTTTGTTTTATAAAATATATCTTTATATGACACCTTTAAATTGTCAGCTCTAAATATAATTTAATGTCCTGCTCCTCCGAAACATATTTTATAAAAACAGATATATATGCATAATTTCAAGTTGATTTATGAGTTTTTTTTCCTGATATATGTTTTTTAGAGAAAGTGGCAGGTCAGTGTGTTTAAGTTAAATTCATTCATTCATTCATTCATTCAACGAATAGTTATTAGATTCCTATTGTATGCCAGACACTGTCCTAGATATTTTAATTATAGCAGAGAAATGAAACAGAGAAAAGTTACTGTCTTCGTGTAATTTTTATTCTAATAGATTGTCCTTTTTTTTTTCTTTTTTAAAAGAAGGTGTGCTATTTTTTCTTTTGCTGATTTTTAAGGTATTTTCTAGCACAATGCCTTGCACATAGTCAGCATCTTCTATACATTTATTTGATTGAATAAATTCTCAACAGACAAATACTGACTCTAATAATATATTGCATACAGGAATTTACAATTTTAAATATTCTGATATATGGTCAGATTCAGGTGAGATGACTATATATTCTCAGTTTAAAAATTTGAAATACATAGTCACAATGTTTAAGTTATTTATCAGAAGAAAAAGACACTATGATTTGAATGCTCAATTTGCTCACTTAATCAAATAGTGTACCATCTTTCCATCACTTTAAACTTTTACGTACCATTAATATCATATTAACTTGTCTAAATGTTTCATAATATACAAAGCACTTTCATTTAGCAAAGGAAGGATGGGATTTTAAAGCCGTTGTTTTTCTAGTACTACCTGTGTGGCCACAAAATTTCCTTTCTCTTTTTCCTCCTTAGGAGCAGATCTTGATTTTTGGCTGGGTACAATTGTCTCCTAGTATAAGATATATCTCCCAAGCTCTCTTGAAGCTAGATCTTGTCATTAAATTTTGGCCAATGAAATGTGAGTGAAAACATCAGTAGTACTCCAGGGAGGCTGTTTAAAGAGAGCAGATTGATTTGAGAGAAAACTCTTTTTGCCATTTGGTTTTTCCTCTTTCCTCCAGCCTAGAATAAAGACAGGATGACTACAGTTCCAGCAGCCAGTATGGGACAAGAGGTGACCTTGAAAGTAGAAAGTAGTAGCCTAGACCCTGATGAGACCATAAGCCGCAATATCAGACTTGGTATTGCCTACTGTGTACATGAAAGAAAAATCAATTTCTGTCATGTTTTAGCCACCAGTATTTTGGGTTTTTCTATCATCTCCAGCCAAACTTAGTCCTAAAATATACAGCTTGTAATATACTACAGTCAACTACACTAGCAAAGAGTCATATTTCCTCTACTACAGTAATCTGTTTTTAGCTAATTTTTTTCCTTCAAGCTGCTCTTAACTATCTTTTAAACCTGATTTCACTTAAGTTTATATGTTAGGCTGAGAAGAAAGTTAGGCAAACTGATTTGCCTGTGATACCATCTGTGTGGAAGGGCAGGGGGACTAGATTCTCTCATCTCATCAGACATATGACCTACTGGCAAGGAAGAAATCAACCACTTTGGGTCAAATTTTTTTTTTAATTTTTATCTGGTCAAATTATCTTTGTATATCTCTTAAGAGAAAAAAAAGTCTTCTAAATCAGCAAGCCAAAAAAGCCTTGTAACAGCCTGTAAGATCTGGTTTGTTATTAAGTCCCCTACCATCTACTGGAACAGCAAACTCTAAGCACTACATCATCATAGTCCAAATTAGTAATGCAGACATTACAAATCAAACTCAGTACTCTCACCTGTTAGGTCCTGACCTGCTTCCAAATCCTTGTCAGTATAGCTCACCACACTAAGCTTCTCCTTGTTTACATATTAGCCATTAGCCTTTTTAAATGCATTTGATATCACCTCTTCTTAGGTTGCTAAGCTATTGTTTAGTGCTGGTTAACAACTATAACAGGATGCTAAAATGGGACTCTTGCTATTTCCATTTTAGCTTGGGCCCAAATGCTTAAATAAAATGATAAATTTCCAAATCAAGGTATTATACAGAACATTCCAAATCAAAGTGTTATACAGAACTTGGAAAGAAGGTGGACAAAGCTAGTTTTGTGATAGTAATGGGAGCTGTAGTGAGAGCTATCTGGTGAGTGGGAGATTCTCCAAGAAACCCACAAAATTACCTAGAAAGAGTCAGCTTTGAGCATTCACCAAGCCCAAATGACACAATGTCAGGTCATGACATTGTCAGTGACACAAGACTATGTCCTTTTATACTAGTCCCCTGGCCCTGGGACATTGAGAAACTGCAGCTAAACAATGGGAGGACTGGGTGGGGGAAGGTGGTAAAAGGGGACAGATGCAGCTGATCATGGCCCCTACCCCACTGTGGGTATTAGGCCTGGCCCAGAGAAGTGACTGTTCTCACTTACTTAGCTTGGAGTATCATTATTACACTGAACTGGACACTTTGTTGCTGCTCTTATGACCCATCAGGGTGGGAAGGACTTTTGGACCTGCCAGAGATTTCATGCAGAAGCCAGGAAAGAACCAGTCCTTAGAAGAGGTTATAAAGAGATGTGGCAAGAAAGGGTCAAGTTACTTCATGCTGCCCTCCACTGCCTCCACCTCTCACTGGTGTCACTTGCTCAAAAAAGCAGCCACACTGCCTTCAACATTGGGCCCCTCATAGCCCATAGGCAATGTGGAAATCCAGGGCACTGGAACCACCTGTCCCTTTTGAAAGAGTTTCCAGCCCAGCTGCTCTTGAAAATTAGAAAGGATATTTCCTGACACCTGGAGCATGAGAAGAATAAGGATCAGTCTTCTCAAAGTGTCACATTAAACTTGAAATGTTGTCTGGCCCTCCTTAATGGCATTTCCACAGCAACTTCCCGAATTTGTTTGACCACTGGGAAAATCTAAATCAGTTAAATTTTCACTATTTCAAATATAGAAAGCTGACGTTAGTAAATTCTGCAGAAGCTAAAGTTATCTCCAGAATACTATTATGACTAGATTTATCTAGAGTTGAAACTTTACGGGATCAATAAACATCTTCCTCAGAAACTCAGCCAGGCCACTTACCATAATTTTTAAAACTTCAGTGAGAACCTGGGCTTACTTGAAACTGTATAAATAATAGCTTAAATTTCTTCTTCCACTTTTTTCTAGCTCAATCTCATTTAGCTGTAGACTGTACAATTTTTTTTTTGTACTAATAAGAGATACACACAAATCATACTCTTTGATTCTTGAGTCACTCTTGCTTCTGTAATACACTTTTAATTTAAGGAATAAGGCACTAAAAAGTAAGAATTATCCAAGTAATTTATAGTAATGCAAAGTTTGGCTCGATAAACAAATCAATAGTCTCCATAAGGCCGAGGGCAAATACAGGGAAAACGTCATTATCTAATATGGAAATATCTGCCTGAATATTTCCAATTGACCTTAACTGAAGAGTCTCTTGGCCTCAAAAGCATGATAACAGTCCCTGAAACAGCATCTAGACAAGGACGCTTCTTTGTAACAACATGCGTCATAGAAAGAAGTGTTGTAACTAGAACTTTCCAATTTCATGTCCACCTGCCATTTGATAATACACAGAAAAAAAGAGACCCAAAATTATCTCCAGTATTTCTTTTGGCAAAGCTCAAAGAGCCTTCAAATGTTCTGGTATTTAGATTCCAGCTGCATTCATTCTATTATGATAGTACAGGGTGTTTGTTATCATGACTACTAGATGTAGCTTCTGTACCCCCAACCCCCACCCCGCGACTTTATGGAGCAAAAGAATTACAGCTATTTGTAGTTTTCCATGGACAAAGTGGATAATGTATGCTGTGTAAAAAGTTTTTAAAAATAGGAAAACAATATCATTTTATAAGTTTAATGAGGATGCCAGTAAGCACTGTTTCAGTCTGAGGGTCTAGATCTTGCTCAGTTCAACAGGACCCCTGCCCAAGCACAGGACAGGAGCTCCTTTCAGCACACAAGGGCCCCTCAGGATTCCTTTTAGGTGTACAGATATCCTGAGGAGTTGTGGGGAGGTGTCTGCACAAGGTAGTTGGACAGAAGTAAGCCTTGTGGTGCCTCTGCTAGTCTTTCAGCTGGTGAGGCACAGAGCAAGTGGAGCCCAGGTTTATTCTGCATATGAATTAGAAGTGGAGGAGTTGGAGGTCTCTACATGTGTGAAGGCTGGGTAGTCAGTGATGAAGACACCATTCAAGGTAGCTCCCAGGCACGTGAGAGGCAACCAGCATGGGCCTCTGGGTCTATTCCTCCTGACCCTCCTATCACCTCCTGACAGCCTTCTCTCCTTATTCTGACTATTCCCTCTTACACAGGTCCCAAGTAACTGAGTCTCCATCCCATAACCACTACTTGCAACTCTCTCTTCTCTGTGAGAATAGGAGGTTCCTAATGTATACCATCTTTGCTATCTTCCCAAATGGCTGAATTCTCCACTTTTCTTTCACAACAGACCTTGATTTGCCCGTCCGAACCACAGCCCAATCATTACCATCTAAAGCCAATCCGAATTCTGTTTCCTTAGGGGCCAGGAAGACTCCTTCTTCAAAGACCTTTGTAAACCTTCAAATAGACCCAGATCTTAGTCGTAGAATAGGCCCACTAAGAAAGGTTGATGAGTCCACACTAAACACACTATTCCAGGCACAGAGTGCTCACTAGAATGTTTCCTCAGGAAAACAGTAAATTTGCCCAAAAGTAATGCATAAGAATAATGTGTGTAGTTTTCTTATGTCAAAGAATCTCTTAATCTTTTTTATGACAATATGTCTGAATGAAATCATTACCTCCAATTTATACAACTTTGAGACATTTTAAGTGAACAATTTCAAGAACTGAATGGAATAAAATTCTTCACATGTATCCTAATTAGTTGAATTTTTCATAAGGAAAAATTTATGAGCATTTTATTATCTACTCTGGTAGAATAAAAAATGACCACCTCTACCCACACTCCGTGTTGTTTATGCCCAATCCTGAGAATGTGCTTAATGGGATCCTAAGAATGGAATCTTGAGAATATGTAATATCAAATTGCAGGAGAGATTTTGCTAATGGGCTTAAGGTTACTAGTCAGCTGACATTAAGAAAGAAAATTATCCTAGTGGGTCCAATGTAATTACATGAGCATTGTGAGTCTAAGCAGAAAAACCAGCCAAGCTACTCTGCACCTAGCCTTCTAAAGTACAGAAAGTATGAGATAAATTTATATATTTTTTTTAAAAAAAGAAAAAGAACTGAATGAGAAGTGGGTGGGCCAAAGCTCTCTTTCCAAAATGGTTTTTAGATTCGCTCAAGCACATAGAGCTATCAACACCCCAAATTTCTGTGCCACAGGGGTAATAATTTTTATCCAGAAAGATTCTTATTTTTTCATCAATATTTATACCTAAGAAATGTTGAACTCACATTGTATGCTGGCTATCAATTATTTATTTCTCACCTCATTCTATGACATAGTTTTTATTAATATCTACATTTTACAGGTGAGGAAACTGAATGGAAAAGTTAAAAAAGGGTATATTCTGAATAGCATAATTTCAGGGTTATAAATATAGACATGTTTAAGGCTCTTGATACAGAAAGCCAATTTACTTTCTGGAAAATTTGTACTCTGACTCATGGACACACCTAGCAGGCTACATGATCCTTTCCACCACACACTCAACAAAACATTGAGGATTGCCTTTTAAAGTAGTTAATCATTTGATAGGGGAAAATGGTGGCTTATTATAACTATTTAAATTGTTTTTATTTTAAAGTCCCTGTTTTCTAATGGTTAATTTTGTAATCCCTCTGAATTTTGTGGGGAGTAAACATGGCATAAATCTCAAATGAATGAATTAAATACTTCATTATTTTACCTAGTGCCAGCTTGTTCCAGAAATAGGACCAGCTTCTGTACTCAGAAACCAGAAAGAAGTTTGCTCTTTTCTTCTCCTCAAAGGCCAGTGTATCAGCATCATCAGAGAAGCTGAGAGCAACAGCCTAAAGTGATTGGAAACATATGGGCATATCTGTGTCAAAACTAGGTTGTACCTCACTCTGCTTTTTCTCCTTTCTTATATAAACACATCGCTGTAATAGTCATGTGTTGATGTCTCCGCATGCTGAGAATTTTATGCAACTTAATGAGTATGTGGTTATCAAACATGCAAGTTCCCAAACCTGTGCTTGAATATGAGAAAGTAGGTCAAACAGGAGCTCACTCCTGCTTGACACTGCATGAAAAGGGTTGCATCAGACAGGATGATGGGTGTTGCAAGGAGCAGAGATCACAAACTGTCTGCCACCCTAGGTGGTTCTGCACACAGAACTTCATTTTTGCTTTTCACTCAACACTTTCCATCCAATAAGCGTCTGACTCATTGCAAGAGGGTAGTGTTTTCTGGAAAGACGACAGCTTTAAATAAAATCTACAATCACGCAAGAGAAAAAGAAAAATCAGATTGCTAGCTATTATAGAGCACATTTAAATTCCCAAATGTGAAGACTCTCAAATACAAACCATTGTTTTTGATTCAGCTCTAACCAAAATAGCTAAAAAGAATTGAGAAGCAACAGGGGAGAAACTGTATTCTCAAAAGAAGCAGACTTTCTGCTTTGGCAGATTGTCTTAAAGCAGAAGTGTCATTCAAAAAATTGTATCTCTCAAAAGGTGAGGTAAAGACTACTCTAGAGCAGCAGGAACAATGTTCAGATGAAAGGTGTATTCATTTCTATAGCTTCTGTAACAAATTACCACGAAGCGGTGGTTTGAAACAACACAAATATTTTATAATTCTGGAGGTCTGAAGTCTGAAATGAATCTCACTGTCTTAAAGTCAAGGAATGTCAGTGAGGCTGTTTCTTCTGGAGACTCTTGCTATTTCCAGCTTCTAGAGGTCACCCACATTCCTTGGTTCATGGCCTCATTCCATCTTCAAAGCCAGCAATGTCAGGACATCTTTCTCACATGGCCATCTCTCTGATTCTTCCTTTTTTTACCTCCCTCTTATAAATACCTTCGTGATTACATTGGGCCCACCCAGATAATTCAAGATAATCGCCTCATCTCAAGATCAGCAATTAACAACATTAATTCCATTTGAAACTTGTGATATAACCTAGTCACAGGTTCCAGGGCTTAGGACAGAGACATCTTTGGGATGGGTCATTTTTCTGCCTCCAACAAGAGAGGGCCTGAGCAGCAGATCAGGCATTCCACCCTCTTAGCATTCCTATACTCTAGGATCTGGTTTTTAATATGACTTATTTACACTCTATGAATCTTTTTATTCTTGTCCTACTACCAATATGCTTCCTCTACTTACTCAGTTTTTGCTTCTTTAAAGTTTGGCTAGAACATGGCCATGCTTTTATGGCCCCCCTCTACTCTATGTCATCTTTTTGATGTTTGTCACTAGCACCAATTGACTCCATCTCTCCATTCTCTAAGTTCAAATTTCCAAGACAAAGCATTTGATTAGCCCAGTTTATTTTAATGTGCCAGAGATTGCTGGCCAGTCAACAGGTTGCCTTCCCTCAAGTCAGGTGCCCATTCCTGGTCAAATTAGCAGAGGTCAGGAAATGAGTGGGGCATGTCATAGGATATGGCTAGTGCATCATTGACTGGGCAGGCAATGACATTGTGTAGGGTTATGAAGGGGCAGTTGCCTGTAGCAGGGAACTTGGGCAATGCAAATACCAAGAGAAACCAGCCTTGTTATCAGATAGACTTTGAAGATTGACAGGTTAGTGATTTATTTATTGTAATCTTAAAAATATAAAATTATTTGTTTAATTGGCAAAAACTAAACCTAGATTAAAATGAGATATGTGGAATGTCACTTTGGTGCATTTGTAAAAGCCTGATGAATCAGAATGCAAAGACAGTAAGATCTTCTGATCAAGTGGGTTTCTCAGTTAATGATAATTATTCAACAAATGAGAATTTATTGAACACCTACTATGCACCGGCCATAGTTCTAGATCTGAGATTACAGAAGAGATGAGATAGATGTGACCCCTGCTCTTTTGTACATCAACCTATAATATCTTAAAACTCTCAAAATATATTAGTCTATTCTCTCAAGTAGATTAAACAGAATTGGGTTTTTATGGCTGAAAATGTTAAAGATGATCTTACTGTATCGATCTACATAAATCAATACAATGGAGAAAAAAAGACAGGGGAAGCAGGACTGACAATACACTTCCTGCAATATTCTTCAGGAATTGGTTATTTGAAATCTAGGTTTTTTGGATTAGTTCATTTAGTCTTGGTTTGTATCATTCTTCTATATTACACATACAGAAATAAAAAGAATGCTTATTGAGTTTCCTGTAAAAATTAATTTTGAGTAATTGAAGTTTCATTTTTATTTTAACTGATTTTTATTTTTACTCATTTTAATTACACATAATACTTACGAAAGTTTTGGTGATATTATCCTTGTTAACTTTATAAATATATGTACGTCATTTTAAAATGTAAACGTTCTGAAGGCTTATAATGAAATCTCTAGCCCTCTGCTCTTTTTCTCCAAGTCCTATTCCCAGCAGTAACCACTCTCCTCTTTTCTTGCTGTTCCTGCTTTCATTTACCAACATCATTCCAAACAATATGCTTTAACTGTAATTTTTTATTCTATATATTTTAAGTAATATTTTTGACTTTCTGCTGTAAAAGAAAAGTCTGGCCTACTCCTTCTTCTATCTCTACCTCTCTTCCTAATATTCCCTCATTATAATTATAACACAACTTTTGATGAAGTCTAATATCACCCCCTTTACTGACTTGTACACTATGCGCAGACCTCTTTATTGTATAACTCCTCATTTTTCTTAGAATAAGGATTGCTTTGTTTTTATCTGCCAGATATTTAATGTACTTATGACTAATTTTTCCAAATACTTTTTCATTATTGTCATGTGCCCATTTGTAATATTTTCCAGACACTCAAACGTATCAGCTACTTTTTGTGGCTCTCCCTGGAGCCCTCAACTCTCTGCTTCACGCTGGACTGTTTCCTTCCCAGGCCTGCTGCACACACTTTATCCTGTAATTTTCCTTCAATGCCATCTCAAGATTCTTTTGCTATTCTACTGTGATAGATTCTCTTTTCCGGACCTATATCTCCCTCTTTCTTGGTTTACTCCTTCGTTTTGGTGGAGCACATCCTTCGGTAGTTTCCTAAAAAAAAAAAAAAAAAAAAAAAGTATAAAAGGAAACGTTTTGAGGGCTTTGAAAATTTCTTAATTCTAACCTCAATGTGTATAGGCTATAGAATTCTGGATTGAAGAGCACTGTCACTCAGCATTGCTCCTTTGTTTCCTAACTCTGATACTACTATTCAGGGATCTAATGCTGGTCTGGATTTATGATCCTTAGTAGATTGTTGGGTACATTTTCTTTCCAGAAACCTTCAGAACCTTTTGCACTGTACAATTTTACAATGACAAGCTGTGGTGTGGGTCTTTTTTTATTTGTTGTGCTGGGTTCTCAGTCACTTGGGAACTCAAGTCCTTCAGTTCTGAGAAATTACTTCATTTCATTGCTTTGATAATTTTCTGTCCCTGTTTTCTCACTTCTTTATGAAACTCTTAGTTTATAGTGGATATTCTCAACTAATCTTCTAATTTTCTTATTTTCTCCCATATTTTTAATTGCTTTGCCTCTACTTCCACTTTATCTGAGATTTCTTCCATATTACCTTTCTTTCTTTAAATTTTAATCATAAAGAGATTTCTTTTGATTATTTTATAGTATCTCATTCTTGTTTTATTTATTTATTATTATTTATACCTACAGCACCTGTTCTTCCTAGGTGGTCTCCCATCTAAGTACTAACGAGGCCTGACCATGGCTTGACTGTGGTGTGAACCCAGAACTTTCTGCATGTAAAGCAGATGTGCTAACCTGTACCCTATGGAATCACGTCCTCATTCTTGTTTTAGATACAATATCTTCTCTTGACTCACTGGGAATATTAGGTTTGTTTATTTTTTATTTTGAAATAATTATAGATTGGCAAGAAGTTGCAAAGATAGTGCAGGGAGTCCTAAGTATCCTTTACCCTTTTGCCCAGTTTCTTACAATGACTATATCTTACATACTTGTAATGCAATATCAAAAACAGGAAACTGACATTGGTACAATGTGTATGTGTAATTCTATGCCTTTTATCACATAAAGTACATCAACACAAAGATCACCCTTGTTCTACCCCTTTATAATTTCATCCTCCTTCCTCTACTATAGAATATTATGTGTTAAAAATATTTGTTTTCAGCATGTTTTCTCCATGTTCCTTCTTTCATTCTTTCTTTATTGCTATCTTTCTTTCATTTTGGAAGTTGCCCACAAATGTCTGGTAATCTTGCCAATTCATTCATATTTAAGCATGAAGATAATTGCAAGCTCAGTTGTGACAATTTGTGGGGCTTCACCATAGGGAGATCAAATTGTGATGTTCGCTTTTTCATTAGGGGGTCCTCCAGCGTTTGTACCTGGGATCTTTTTGTAGGTTTATTCACAGGCTCTAGAGAAGAATCCTCAGATCTTATCCCCAGGGATGGGGAGGACTATAAACCTGACTGCCAACTTCTTGAAAGCGAAGTATGGGGAGAAGGCTTGAATGCCTACTATATAATGGACAAATTTGTACTTAATTTTCTCGTTTTCAACTTGTATCCCATCTCTCCCCATTCCCCTTCACTGTGATTCTCCCAAATTTCTTAAGTTCAATTTCTCTAAAGAATAAACTTCTAATGTCTGAGAGGTGGGAGGGCAGTTGTCTAACTTCACAAGATTAGGAAACAGTGTCTGACTGCTCCATAGACAGACTCCTACCAAATCTTTCCTTCTTAGCCCTTTGCCTCACAGCACCTCACACCAGTGTGAAATCTTTCTGTGGGTCTGAAGAGAAATTCTTGGCTTCTCATCATGCTCCCTCTTGGCAGACACCAATGTTAGTTACAAATCCTACATCCCCCAAAATTTTGTTGAAATCTCTCTCATCTGATGCTATCCAATTCAATTCCTTTAGTCATTTTAATAGGATTCTAAGAGAGAGGGAGGAAGAGCGAGTAGTTAACCTGCCATAGTTAGACAGCACACAACAATTGTTTTTTAAAAGAATTTTTAAAGTATACGATGAAAACCAAATTTTTGTCTTAGTGAATTTTAAATATAGAAGTAACATGAGGGTATATTCAGAAAAGATATCACCCCCCAAAATATTAAGATTACTTTCACTATTGCATAAGAGAAGTCATAATTTTTTCCTCATTTGTGTTTAAAACTTTGTCGTGCGACATATGGCAAGGTAGAGAAAGATGAGGTCGGAGGGGCTAAAATATGTAGGATGATTGATGATGGGAAAGTATTAGGGCCAAGATATTGAGGAGCTCAATAACATTGAAGAATTGCTAGAGTGAGGACAATAGATATATTAGAGTTCTCCAGAGAAACAGAACCAATAAGGTATTAAAAAAGAAAAAGATCTATTGTGAAGAATTGGCTCACATGATTATGAAAGCTCAGAAGTCCTACAATCTTTCATGTGAAAGATGGAAACCCAGGAAAGGCAGTGGTATAATTTAGTCCAAAGCCAAAGGTCAGAGAACTAGGGAGCCCATGATGTAAATACTAGTCCAAGGGCAAGAGAAGATGAGAATTGTCCCAATTCAAATAATGAGGCAAGAAAAAAAGGGGAGGTAAATTTTTCCTTTCTCTATCTTTTTGTTCTGTTAAGGCCCTCAATTGTTTTGAACAATGTCCATCCACATTGAGAAGGACAATCTACTTTACTGATTCAAATGATAATCTTACCTGGAAATATCCTCACAGACATACCCCAAAATAATGTTTAACCAGATAGCTGGGCACGCCCTAACTCAGTCACCCATAGCCATCACAGTGGAGTAAGTGGTCTGAAGGCCAAATGATAGTGGTTGAACAACAGGGGACTTGAAGTTGAGATTTCAGAGATATAATTATTGATGATGACAACATCACAGGTGTGACTTTAGGAGTGGATAGATATGTTATGGTAGGGAAATAAAACACTATAGGCAAGGAAGTTGAGAACGTAGAAGGCAGGGTAGGGGTGGGTCATCCACAGTGATGCAGGGTCTGTTCAAGCTTTACAAGCTGCTTGTGTGGCAGCCATGTTGGTTTCCTATCTTGCCATCCTCCACACCAGCCATCCAGAGACCTACCTCTGACTCTTAATTTTAAGTTTCCATAGGGGGGTGGAATTTTGGTTAGATGAGTGAGCCTAAGTGACAGCATGCATGGGCTCTGAGAGGGGGCAGAGTTCAAGGGGACTGGCGGACTGGCCCCCAGTGGGCAGAAGGCCAGGCAATAAGCCATGTGGTATCTCTCCATAGCCCTTCAAATCTTTCAGTGAGTATGTTTGAAATCCTTTTTGAAAAAAGTAAAAGAGATAAGCCTCACTTCTGGATTTGGCATAAGGCCAAACAGTATAACACGCAGGTGTGAAAATTTAGAAGGAGGAAAAGCATGAGAAGTAAGGCCCAGGAACTTTCAGAAATCATGGGAAGGACTTGAGGGGCTGTAGGTACTGGGAATGTGTCACCTGTCCAGAGTAGCCATGCCTGTGATAGGCAGTAAGGCATCAGCTATACATCTCCCACGTGTCCAAGAAGGTAACTTGGTCTCAGAGACATTAAATATTAGTCCAAGATTGTTCTCTTGCTAAAGTGACAGAGGCAAGATTTGAATCCATTCCCATTGGACTCCAAACCTGTACTCTTTACCACCCTCTGGCAATCAGGGAAGGGAAGCACTTCCACTGGCTTTTGAAGGCCGAATGGGAATTTTCCAGGAAAAGGAGGAGAAGATAATAGGAAGGGAAGTGGCACCAGGCAGAGGAGAGCATGGAGCAAGTAGAGCTGGAAGGTTTGAGAGCATGATTTGTGCAGGCTTCTGTAGAGATCACACAAGACAATTAGTAGGTATCTGGTGTAACACATTTTGTCACCTCCAAGCAAGTGAACTGTTTCTCCTCTCCAGAATTACTTCCGCTTATTCTTTACCTTAATAATTTTTTTCTCATTCTTCAAAACTTACTTCAAATGTCAATTCTTCTAGGAAACCCAGCTTTTCTCCAAGGCCTGAGCCCTGGCTGGAAGCTTCCCTTTCTCCAGCAAGTGCTGGGCTACATTTTCTCTGAAGCAAGAAAATAAGAATTAAGATGTGTCTCCCTGCACTGAGAAGGACATAAACTCACTTTATGATATTCCTGCCAAAAAGGCATAACACGATGGCAATTATGAAGAAACATCAGACAAAACCAGACTGAGGGAAATTTTACAAAATAACTAGTCTTTCAAGCTCATGAGAGACAAAGAAAAATTGAGGAACTGACCTAGATTAAAGGGACATGACAAATAAATACAGTGTATGTCTCTGGATTAGAATACCCGTGGCAAATTTTGAATAAGGTTCGTAGATGTTTTTAAGAGATAATACTATTATATCACTTTTTTTTTCTGATTCTGATCACAGAACCCTGATTCTATAAGAGAACATCCTCATTTTTTGAGACTTCCCACTGAAATATTTGTAGGTAAAAGGACATCATTTCTGCAATTATTCCCAAACACCTCAAAAGCTCACACATCCACATGCAGAAGTATTGGCAAGATGTTCACCTTTGGGAAATCTAGGAAAAGGAGCTAAAAAGTCTTTGCACTATTTTTTTGCAACTTTCTTTAATTCTGAAACCATTTCAAAATAAAAGATTTTTTTAAAAAAATATTTTTAGAGCTAAGGAGGGGGAGAGAAGGGAAAAAAAAGAAGAGAAAGAGAAGGAAGGATGGGAGAAGTTATCTCCCACTCTATTCCCTCTGAACACATACAAAATAGTGACAGGCTGTTTTATAATGAAAGTATACTCCACATATGAACACCATCAATGTTGCCTTTGTCATAAAGTTTCTAATCTGATAATGCCTTTAAAACTTTCTCTTTACTTTCATTAAGCAATTTAATTGCAGGAAACTAGAGACTCAAAACAAATTGCTTTAAAGTATGGGCGGGAGGTGGAGGGGGACAGCAAGGAGTGGACTAGCAATCCTGATTCTCCTTTATCTATTCCATGGGGCACAGGGTCTCATCACTGCTTATGGCATTCTGCTTATTGTGGTGTGCTTACTCCTCTACTGACACCTGGCTTCTACTCCCTCATGGGCCGGCCTGTTGGTGGTTCTACAGTCTACCTCTTTCTGCCTTATTATTTTTCAGTTTGAATTCTTACTGCTCATTGCCTATCTTTTAATAATTTAGATCTCAGTGAATAGGAATTTGATTGACTGAGTTTATCTTCCCACCAGGCAATGAGCTGTATGTCCCAGGCCAGTTGAACATTAGACGCCCTTGGATCAGGAAATAAGGGAGAAGGACAAAATACGGGTACCTGAGCCACAGGGGCTATGGACAGGGCAGTCTCCCTTAGAAGAAGCTGTGGGTATGGATAATGTTCTTAGGCTCAGCCTGTCAAAAACAATCTTGAACACTTTAGTCCTCTGAGCTGGTCCAGAGGAAAGAAACAGTATAGCATTTGTTGTTTCCATCTTTTTTTTAATCTCTCTCTCTCTCTCTCTCTCTCTCTCTCTCTCTCACGCACACATACACGCAAACACTCACCTACTGGCTTTCTTTTGTTTCAGTTTGGCACTGCTAACCCATTTCATGTATTTTTTCCTTCCCCAAAATTGGTGTTTCTGTCCTACCACCCAACTCCACAAAGTTGTTTTTCCTGCCACTATGTTGGTTTTGTAAGTCACAATCACCAGCTCCACATTTAACCTCCTGTGGCTTAAAATTGTAAAAATCGATCATTGGATTTGATCACTTGCAAGGGCCCTTCCAGTTCTAAAATCTGTGGTTCAGCAATTCATAAAAAATAGGACCAAGGACCTCAGCCAAAACTGCCTAGCCTTCTAACTAGATTTAAAACATTTTGAGGCAAGGCTGTGTTGCCAGTGCCCTCTTGTGGAAAGATCTTACACCTAAAACAGCCACGGGGCCTTGAGGAAATTACAAAATCAAAACACAAAATCCTTAGATCATAATAATTAACATTTAATTGAGATCTTCCCAATTGCCAGATCTACAAACTTCACACATATTACCTATCTTAATCCTTTCAGCACCCTGTGTGACTGGAACCCAAGGCTGAGGCAACTTGTCCAAAGTCATCAGCTGTCCTGTGCATTGTAGGACATTTAGCAGCATCCCTAGCCTCTACCTACTAGATGCTACTGATAGCCCCCCTTTCAAGTCACAACAGTCAAAAACATCTCCATACATTGCTAAATGTCCCCTTGTTAGGTAGCTAGTCAGACAAGAGCAACAGAGGGAACAAAGGAATAGGGGCCCAGCCTAGAGACCGCCCAGAGAACACTCCAAGGTTAGTAGGATTCTAGGTATGCACATGCGCACTAGGCAGTTATTTAGTAGCCAGGTGTCAATCAAAATGACCTCACTTGCCAATCACCTAAGAATGCCTTTGGAATTCCCATTATGTCCCCCAAATATAATGCATACCTCCCTTCAACCCCCTTATAGTTCTCCACCTTCCCTGGCTATAACCCATACCTGCCCCACCCTTAGAGGTAGGTAACCTCATTTCCACGTGGTTAGCCGGTTTTAGGCTTGGCCTGTCTTCTGCCTCATAAAGTACTTTTAATAAATGAATATTTCTCATATTCACTGAGTTGAAATTTATTTCTCCAGCAGTGAAAACAACCTAGAAGTGTGTGTGTTACTGGAACAATGATAACAATTATTTTTTCT
>CM053508.1:75029381-75136203 GCA_028627145.1 Eidolon dupreanum | reverse complement strand
TCTCTCTCTCTCTCTCTCTCTCTCTCTCTCTCTCTCTCTTGGCTGGAGGCTCTTTCACCTCTCCTCTCAATCCCTCTTCTCATTGGGATGCGGGCATCCCTTTCTCACAACTCCCCCCTCCCTAATTCCTTCAGTGGCCTTAAGTTCCTTTCTCAAGCTAGAGAGGCGGCATTTCCGCACTGGAAAGAACTCTCATGCCAGAGAGCCACAGTGTGCAGTAGGATCCCTAAGTCAATTCCCCCAAGCCGGAGAAGGGGATGACTCTCCATGCTGAGGACCACATAAGTGCTCTTTCCAAGCTGAAAGGGGTAGCTGTCTCAAGTCAGAAAGCCAAGCCAAACTGTATAGCCTCCCAAACCAGAGATTCATTTCTTCTCTCCCACTCCCCATTTCCTTTGTCTTCAAACACACAGGCTATTGTTATAGAGCAAGTTTCCCAGTGAGCACTGACACAGAAGTCAGATAGCCGAATCAAAAAAAAAAACTTTATTACAGATTCGAATCCGGGCTCAAACCTCCACTGTCGCAGCAGTGATAGAGGCAAGAGCCCCGAACCTAGTTTTTGTTACCCTTATATACCCCCTTATCCTCCCTGGTTGCCCCCCCTTCCCAATTACCCACAGGTCCCCCCTCCCAGATTCCCACAGGTACAAAGGCTGTTTGTCTAAGCAGAAGTTTCTCATGGCCTGGCTGCCTTTGCAATCGATCTATTTGACAGCGTTAAGCAGGATGCAGTTAACCTGTTCTGGGAACTGGCCTATGCAGCTGGGTCTCAGGTCTATATGTTCTATAAATGCTTCTACTTTATTGTTTGCACTGAAAATTGATTATTACAGCTATCACCATCTTATCTTTAGGCACCCCAGACCCTGCCATTTTCCCCTGGGAAAATCTACCACTCTAGATCTGGGCTTTCTATGAAGCCACTCTTTTAACTCTAAGTTTTCCACTCTATTATATGCACTCATTTTTTATTTCTTTTGTATTATTGCCTAAGTTTGCCAACTTAAAAATGCTAATTGCTTACTTTTACTTATTGCTTGCAATTAAAGGATGTATGAGTTCTTTTTTTTTTTAACTTTCAGTAACTTTCTATATCTTGCAGATAGACAAAAATGTAACTCAGCCATTGCTTCCTCAGACTGAGGCCTAGAGAAAAGGAGCACTTTTATTTTATTTTAATTTTTATTGAAATATAATAGACAACTAGATGCCTGCATTTACATTGTACAATTCGATGAGCTTTCTAAAAAAATTATAGTTGGCATACAAAACACCGCCTCAGCTATACAGCATATTGATTAGAGAACCACACAACTCTCAAAGTGCTCACCCCACCAAATCTAGCACCCCTCTTCCGCCCCCCACACATATTAATTCCAACATTATTAACCATCGTCCCCATAAGATTCAGCAAGCAATCCACAGATGCTGTGCTTATAGTTGCCTCAAAAGGCCACGCCAGAAACCTAGGCCAGCTGCCACCAGTGAGTCTTGGCACTGCTCAGCAAGGAGAACCTGGCTCATGAAGATATACCTGGATGTGGCTTGGGTGGGGCCATGAGTTGGGGGAGACAGAGTTTCAGGGAATACTCTGGGCAGAGCAACTTCTGTTATCCAGTTTGATGATGTCTCTGCTATAGTGGCGCTGACTCCGTGCACTGGAAGCGGGGAGGGCTCAACAGAGGAACAATGGATACCACCGGCACTTGTGCCAGAGGTGGGGTGGGAGGGGGTGTGGGGCGCCGCGCAGCAGCCCTCACTCCAACAATTCAGTATTAAATTCTTCTTACAGGAAGAAGTCCCTGCACAGCTGAATCAGCACTGGTGCTCAGAGCGAGCAGATCCATCACCACAAAAATCTGCTCAGGGACGCAGCTCCTTTAAGAGGCGTCTGCCACTGCCACAGCCTCCATCTCACTCAGCTGCTCGAGGCTGTACAGCCCCACCTTGCCCAGCCCGTTGCAGGGTGATTTCTTGGATTTCTCCCTAGTTGTATGGCTTGTTCATCTAAATCCCAGGCGATATTTCCTTGCTACTGCTCCTTGTTTCTATCACAACTTTGATGAATGAACAGAGCCTTTATTATCTACACCATTTTTTCCCCTCTTACCAAAAAAAGAGATCTTTTAAAACACAAGCTGCACTCTACCCTTGACTTTCCACAGCCTCTATAAAACTATTAAGGGCAAATGAATTACTTCTTTGCTTACATTCTAATTGCCTTTAGACCTTAAGAAACTTAAACATCGATAATAAGCTGATACAAAGTTAGTGTTGTGTTTTTTTTCTCTCTAATGAAAGACAATGTTTCCTAAAATTTCAGACTGCTACTGATTCCATGAAAAAGATTTCTGAATAGAAAACAAGAAACTTGTGCTTCATCAAAATAATCTTCTGTTTTAAATCAACAGCTGAGTACGTTTGTCTCGAATTAAACCAATGCCTATGAGTCTCCATAGGTTCCTCCAAACAATGAACCAGAAGCTATGAGCTATTCCTGTAACCAGAAAGTGGATAAGTCTATAAACTAAATTCCCTAAACATTCAGAGTCCCTCTCAGGGTTTTTTTGATCTTTCTCAGGGCTTTTACACTGTCCCCACCTTTCTATTGTCTCTGTCCCTCTGAGTCTCAGATTCACTTACATCTTTAAATACTTTCCTATACTTCACCAAGGACCCTCTTCTCTCAGTGCAAGGCTTGAGTTTTTCCTCTGCATTGAGAATTTACCCTGTCCTACATCACTATTAACTTACAGTCAATCTGCTCCCTCCATAATGAGTCTCACCATTTAACATTTCAATCACCTCTTCTACACCAGATATCCACACTACAGGCCTCATCAGACCAGGCATTAGAGGCCAGGCTCATGAGAGGGAAAGGACAGAAGTTAGGACTGTTCAAATACTAGCAGCTTTTAAAGGCCAATCATAGCCCAGGTCCATGGGTACCCAGTTCCCAAAGGCAAGAGCTCATCGAAGTACATCATCTGCCGCCAACCTGGGTACTGGGCCAAAAAGCATTTCAACAAGGACAAGCCTCCCAAATCTGCTTACTACAAGTGTCAGCAGTCTGGTCATTGGGCTCCCCTCTGCCCCAAGAGTCGAAGAACCCCTGAGTCAGAGCCAGCTACAGGCTTCCGAATAGTTGCACAGGACTGAAGAGGCCCTTCCAGTTGGCAGAATATCTATATTTGTCTACACCACTGGACTGGAGCCAGGGGTACCAATGGACGTGACAGGTAGAATAATTACTTTCTTTTTTGGATACCGGGGCCACCTGCTTTGTCCTTCCTTCTTTGGACACTTCTCCTCTCAAACCTGCACCATTTGGGGAGTCATCAGTAAGCCAATTTCTCTATATCACTCCACTTTTAAAATAGCTATTACCTAATGGATACTTATCCATTAGTCCAATACATCCAATAGTCCCTAATCCATATATTCTGTTGGGGCACATACCTCCAGAGACTAACTTGGTTACTACTTTAGACTCAAAGGATGCATTCCTTTCCATCCCTTTTAGTCCACAGTCACAATTTCTATTTGCCTTTGAATGGGACTCCTCTAATAGTGTCCACTAGCAATTGACTTGGACAGTACTTCCTTAGGGATTCCCGAACAGTCCTCACATTTTTGGTCAAGCATTAGTTCATGCTTTACAAGATTTACAATTTGAGGGAACATTCATTTTACAGTAGATAGATAATCTCCTTTTCTTTTCTCTTACCACACTGATTCTATGACCCAAGACTCTATATCAGGTCACTTGATCATTTTATTAATCAAAGTATACAAGAATAATTCTCAAGCCCCTCAGATACAGTCAATTTAGAAAGAAACTTACCCTATTCTTTTATCTTCCCCAACTATAGTAAAGGTCCCCGGAATTTCCAGTTGGATTCATCACTCACAAATTTTAAGATTCCAGAAGTCCCTACAAAAGATTCTACTTACACCTGCAAACCAATAGAAGACCTGAAGTCCTCTTCAAGAAGACCTGAAATCCTCTTCAAGAAGACCTGAAAAACCTGGATGAGTTTTATGATTCTTTTGACTTTCTCATCTCTGTTAATTTTTACCATGGCTATTCCTATTCCATCTACTCTTTATCAATTAGCAGTCCAAACTGCCTTGCTCAATAAGTTTTCTTAGCCCTGCTGGCTAGGCCTTTCTACTCAGAGCAGGGGATGGGTTACCTCAACCTCTGACTATTTGTGGGCTACCCTTCCAATATCTTTATCTGCTTCTACTCTTCAACGCTGGCTGGAGGAGTTAAAACTAACTTAAATCTTTAAGGATATTTTAGTTTTTACAACAATGACCTAAAACCTCTTTGTGTTAATCCAGTTTGCTCCCCTGCTGGAGCTGTTTTCTTTCCTCAGCAATGGAGATCAAGTCTCTTTTCCTCTTTGTATTATCAGTAATTCTTCTTTGGGCCTTTTTCTTGGTGAGATTTCACCCTCACAATGTGCACAGACATTCTTAATTTGCTCCCAAAGACTCAGTGACATGACATCAAAGAGTTCCTCCCCAAACAGCCAGGCCTGGGGAGTCACTTAAAATATCCTTTTCTCAAAGTCAATTCTATCTGTTCCTAATTTAATTTAAATTTACATTAATTCTTAAGACCAACTTTTGCAGAGGCCACCCTACTGCCCATACTTTTTCCAGTGAGCTATTTCAGATCACTGATTCTGATTGTCTCTATATTCAGCAAGAAATCAATCTGATCTCTTTTGGAACCCCAAATGGGGGACTGTATTCTTCAGAAACTTTTCCATCTGTGACCACTGTCACCCTCTCCTTTCCCCTTTGCCTGTAGCAAACCTCGCCGCCAAGAAACTGTCCTAAAGGGAGAATAAATCAAGGATGGCAACACTCCTCGAACTCTTATCCAGACATTTATTTTAGCCAAAACAGACCCCTTGAAGGGATTCTATTGGGTTTGTGAAGAAAAAGCTTATTTCATACTACCTACAAGATGGTAGTATGAAATTGCCATTTTTCTCACAGTGTTGTAGAGTTAACTACAGGTGGAACTGCACTCGGCTTTCAAAAAGAACTGTTGGAGGAAACTGCCAAGGCCATCTAGGAGACAGCCTTTGCCCTGACCCAAATCCAGGAACAACTAGACTCCTTAGCAGATGTTGTACTTCAGAATCGAAGAGCTTTGGATCTACTGACAGCAGGACAAAGGGGGACCTGCACTTACCATGAAGAAAAATGCTGTTTTTATGTCAATTGATCGGGACAAGTTTCCACATCTATCCCAAACATCCTTAAATACAACAGACCAGATAAAGCACTCTGGTATAGGCATCTTTACTAGAAACTGACAATAGTGGTTACAATCCATTCTCCTACTTCTTGTCCTCCTAATCTTACTCTTTATTCTCTCTTTTATTTAGGACCACCTTGTTCAATTTGTTTCTTTCAGGATCTAAGCAATTCATCTACGGATGGTTTTTCAAGGTAGCTATCACCCACTCCAGTCAATGGATCCTGTACTGCGGTCCCCTAGATGGGCAGGATAGCCATTGGCTCCATCAACAGAGAGAAAATATAAGAGGTCGAATCCTTCACCTTCAATCCCTTCTCCGCCTGAATTAGCCAGAGTGGTCATTGTCCACAAACCCCAAGATTTGGATCCCTAATACTTGAGGGAGGAATGTTAGGTAGCTAAGTTAGACATGAGCAACAGGGGGAACAAAGGAATAGGGGCCCAGCCTAGAAACCACCCAAAGAACATCCCTATGGTGGTAGAATTCTAGGTACTCACATGCACACTAGGCAAAGTTATAAAGCAGCCAAGTGTTAATCAAAATGACCTCACTTGCCAATCACCTTTGGAACCACCCATCACAGCCCAAAGGTATGGCAGACATTCCCACTTCTGGGCCCTTTTGCCTTTCTGGGTTATCTGTTTTGTGACTTTTTTGTTGGTTACAGCACTGGGACCATGTTCCTCCTTGGGGCATACTTTATCTTTTTCCATGTGCCTCCTTGGGCATTCTTTGTCTTTCTGAAATATACTGTAATAAAACTATTAAATCCCAATGACCTGTGATTCTTCACTGCATCATTTGAGAAAAAAACAAATGAAAATGCTAACTACACGACTATGCCATCTATCCCTCTCCCTCCCCACTACTGCTGAGATGACACCCTGAGGGTCAGAATTGCCCCTGGTTAAAACCACTGCTTTAGAACATGTAAGGCTTTTCTTCATGGAGCAACATGAAGGACCAATGTTCCAGAAAATTCACTCCTGGAAACACTGTTTCAGTTCATTTCTGCTCATCTTATATCAAGGAAATGAAGGCCCAGAGAGATGAGGTGACTCGTGTATGTCAGTCACATAACTTGAGTGATGCATATAAGAGCTGTTTCCAAATGAACCATAGCCCTTTGGGCTTTGACCCTATCCTAGCTTCTCTTGGGTGAGGATGACAATGTAGGCTGAGGGTGGGGTCTGTAGACAGCCCTCACTCCTTCCTATCTGTGTTGCTAGTGCTGATTTGTAGATATTCAAATACTGTACCTTTTTTTCTCTAATTATGCTGCTCATGGACTCAGGGTACTTAGACACCCACTGAAGGAAAGACCAGTTCATGCAGTCAAAGTCCTACTATAATAAATTTTTGTGTTTGAACTAAAAGCAAGGGGGAGGCTAAGTTCAGAAAGAATCCCTTTTCTTTATGGATTTCCCAACAATGGTAGTGCTTGGGGACAATGTTGGTATTTTGTGTCTCTTTTCCTGAAGAACCTTGGAATTGGGAAGATTTCCATTTACTAAGGCTGATTTGAATGTGGAATTTGTAAACAAAAAGGGATCAGAGGAAGTTCTTAAAGAGCACATGCTGTGCTTTCTGAGAGTGCTCAAGCAGAGGCCAAATGCTAAAGTTGACTCCAGGAGGAGTGGGAGGCTGGACTAGGCACAAGGTACAAATTTAGGTACATTCTAGAAGCAGGGACACACCCTGTGCCTCTCTCAGTCCACTTCAACTTTGTGTTTCGACCACCTAGATTCTACTCTTGGGAAAGTAAGAAGGTGCTAAGGATGGAAGATTTTCAAGTGAGCCAACTTCTGCTTCTGTAATCTGCTTGCTTGTTCTAGGCTTTATAAGCTACCTCTTCTGGGAGCTCGGGGCTGATCTCTAACTCTGTGTGGTAGAGTCAGTCACCAGCCGGCTAATAAAGGCTCACAATTAATTTCAATTGGCTCCGTGGATCTTAGATTTGATCACACCACAACAAAGGTATTCTGTGGCCAGTTGCTTCTGTCTTGAGGCAATGAGCATTTAGTGCTCTGCAAAGCTGTTTTCACCCCTGAAATGCACGCACAATGTTGACTGCATTAGCCATTGTACCACATTTTCCATGTGGCCAGCACTGCTCTACAACCTTTACACTTACAACTCATTCAATCTTCACAACTTCATGTGTCAAGTGCTGTTACTATATTCATTTACAGATGAGAAAACAGGCACACAAATTAGATAAACTTGCATAAGATCACAGAACTAGTAAATGTAAAAGCCAGTTTTGAAATCCAAGTGGTCTAGATCCACAGGCTCTTAACTTTTGCACTCAGTCCTCCCCCACCTCCACCGCAGGCCTAAAAACAAAACTTTGAGATCCTCTCCATTAATGTGATAAAGACACTGTAGACTTACCAGGAAACCACTCATGGTACAGTGTGGTGCTTTATAATGACAGGAAAGACAGAAAAAAAACCAATTCTTTCTTTTAAAAATGTGACATGTTGTCCTTATGAGAAAATGAGATGTTGAAATTACAATCTGATTAAACACCTTTCCAAAGGGTGATTTTCTAGATAAGGACAATAATTGATTAACTGTTTCTCTTCTCACAGAGGTGAGCTTGAAATGCTGTTGATTTGGGTAGCCTTGATGTGCATGCTTCTTTGCTCAAGTATTGTGATGTGTTAAACTCAAAGAAATGCTGCCACCTATGGTAGAGATGGATGATATATACATATTTTTCTCTTTCCTAAACAATGTTAACAGTCATACAAATGAGGAGAAAGAAGAGATGTTAATCTCAACTAATCTCCCCATGTGCTGACTTGATGTCTAGTTGCAATCATGGCCAAAGATATAATTTGGTTTACTACATTCCTTCACCTTTCATTAGAGCATAACTGTACTTTGAGTCCTTCTCAATCACAATGTTGGTGCCCATACAATAAGCTGTCAACTTCTCTCAACTCCACTGCTACCATTGCAGTTCCAAGAACCATTAGCTCTCACCTGGATCTGAAACAACCTCTAACTGATCACCTGGCTGCCATTTGTTCCCTTAATCACTCCCTTCACCAGGGTGTTCACTTTCAAATATACTGTAGAGCACAGTACTCACTTACATATAATCTCCAACCTGTTCTTGTTGTACAAAGAATAAAATCCAGACTCTTAACATGGCATTGGCAACTTTATGTGATCTAGCTCTTGCCTGCTCCCTGATCCTTCCCTGAGTCCCTCCAGTCATGACCTTCCTTCTGTTTTTTGAACATAACAGTTTTCTTTGTACCTGGGGTCTTTTGCATTTCTATTCTCACTGTTAAAGGATGCTCAGGCCCCAAATCTTTGCATTTCTGCCTACTCTTTGTCATTTAATACTCAGAATCAATATTACTTCCCCAGAGAGACCTTCTTTGCCACTGGTTTTAAAATATAAAAACTCAGTATCTACCACATAATAATAGATGCATAATAAATAGTCATTTTACTCCTTTACCATACAGCCAAAGCTCTGGTGCTGTTGATACAGAAAAAAGCACAAGTATAAAAAATTATTGTTTAAGTCCTCATCTGTTCCCAGGACTGAGAGAACACATTAACCTGTTAGCATAAATTAGTATAGCTGGGAAGGCTGAGGAAATAGTTATAAGTGGGTGAGTTTGGCTTGTGTCAGTGTGGGGCCAAGTTCTTTGGGAAAAGAAAGCCCCAGAGAATCTAGTTAAGGAACTGGGCTAAACCAAAGGAAGGCTGGGTCCATCCACAGACCCCACACTTATAGTTACCCATACCCTGGGTGCTTCACTGCTACCACAAATTCACACTTTTAAAGACAAGCATCTCCAGATTACCTCAGCTTTCTCCTCTCCAGCTAAAACTCAGAGAAGCGTCTCAGGCATAAAAGCCACAAAAATAAGACTCTTCATGAATCATAAATCACCTTCCTAATGTCCTCATCAGAGCAGTCCCTATGAGTTTATGGAGTGTCTGATAGAAGATAACACTTGAATGGTAACTTACAGGTTGCAAATGTTTTCACATACAAGATCTCAATGACAACTCATGATAAGCTTTACAGGTGAGATTGGATAATGGGTCACAGGTCTGTCAAGCAACAGAATCCAATTTTATTCCCAAGGTATGAAATATGTTGGATACTTATTTTTTGTACACCTGGGGCCCAGCAAGAGGGTGCTTAAAAACATCAATTTTCTCTACCTAGAGCTCAAGTGAGCAAGTCACTAAAGAAATTTGTTATCATGGAAAAGTTACTGAGCAGCCTTAAATCACTGGTATATAAATGTAAAGTCAGTGTGCACACCTTGCCTGGGAAACAAGTGTGTTTTACTACTTGCCAGAGTTAGAGTAGTAATCACACTCCAAACGCTAAAACTGAGCACTCCAATTATATATGATTTATTCTCTAACAAATTTTCACCTAGGGAACCCTCTTCCCAGGACTTAGGTATACAAAAAATAGATATTCATTTTCAATCCCTTGGGAATATAATTTGGGTTTTGTTGCTTGCTAAATCTATGATCCACTAGCTACATGTTGGCATGTCAAACCTTCATGTTTATAATGACATTGACAGTGTCTCACCTATAGGGGTTGTGAAAAATTATCATTGAAACCATGTAGGTGAAAATATTTGCAACCTGTAAAATGCCATTCAAATGTTATCTTCTATTAGATACCCCATAAACTATCTTTGATAATCTAGGTGAGCCTAATCTGGTCAGTGAAAGGTTTTAAGAGCAAAATTAAAGTCTTCTTGAGGAAGAAGAAACTCCACTCGTGGACTGCAGCTTTAGCTCCTGCCCAAGAGTTCCAGCCCTTCCTGATGGCTTGCCCTACAGATGTTAGATTTGACTAGCTAGCCTTACAATCATGTAAGCTAATTCTTTACCATCAATCAGTCAATCAACAAACAAACTGTGTGTGTGTGCGTGTGTGTGTGTGTGTGTGTGTGTCTCCTATTGGTTCTGTTTCTCTGATGGAGCCCTGATTGGTACAGTAACCAAGAGCAGCTTCCTCCGCAGCTGGTGTCATTTTCCTTCTTGAGGCCTTGCTCATCTGTGGTTAGTGATGTCACAGTACCAGGCAGGGCAGACTTTAGCACAGAAGTCAGCCAAGCAGTTGCGGAGTACACTGACCTTCTAATTTTAATATTGGCTTTAATAGCAAATCGAAATCTGACTTTCTATCTGTAGATTTATAAGAAAAAGACTAAAAATTAAGTGAGAAATTGGCAATGAAACAGGTAACACACAAAGTCATGTTCCATGAACATATGCTAAGATGCTCAAAGTGAATTAAATTAGCGAAACATCATGTTTCATATATCGAGAAAAATTTAATAGTAGTAAATATGTATGGTTTATTGTATATCAATGATACCTAAATAAAGCTATAAAAAATATAATAAAAAAAAAAAAGAATGGTGTTTGGGAGACCACCAGGAAATGGAAATTCTCAAGCACAACCGTAGAATATGTAAATTGATTCATTATTTCAGGAGGGCAAATTAGCAACATTTATAAAAACATTAATTATACTCATAATTTGACATAGCGGTTCCATTTTCTAGGATTTATCTTAGGGCTAAATTTCAAACTCATGCCAAAGGAGCACATAGAAAGAAATAAAAGAAGAAAGAAAATTACCATTCTAAGGAAATAATTAGACTGATGAATAAAGTCATACAAAATTGATACTAGGGTATTTAGAATACCAAAAATTTAGACAAGAAAAGGAAGATTAGTCAAATTATAGTAGAACCACAAAATAGGATACTATTAGGTATTAAAATCATTATCTGGTTCTATGTGAATTGACATAGAAAGATAACAAATATTATTGAGGAAAGTATATTACAAAACAATTTATTGTATAATCATTTTGGTGGGGTTAGAAAAATAAATAACAAAATAGGTTTAAACTTTCATACTTTTTGGATTTTAAGAATGAAAATAAATGACTTTTATAATAAAAAATAATAGTACATTACCTTTTCATTTAAAGAAAAATACAACAAACAATAGCAAATAAATATTGTGTCCTTCAAGAGGGAGCTGCCTTTACAATTAAGCAGAAATTGGACTTATGCTCTAATATATTCATTTAAGACTTCCTGAAGCTCTGACTCCTAAGATAAATACTTCTTAAGGATGAATACTAGGAATAACTGTGCCTTTCCTGAAAAAAGTCTAATTTTATCTCAGGGGCTTGAATCACATAACTGAGAGTTCCATTCTCTGAATTTGCTGTGAAAAAGTTTAGGGCCAAATTTTTGTTCTCTTTAACAAACTTGAAGCATCTTGCACTTGCATTTTGCATTCTGACTTCTCCCAAAATTCATAGTACATCTTCTCCTCTTATTTTATCTTCACCTCAATTTTCTCACTTATTTTTACCTTAATCAATAATTCATTTGGAGGAGACTGGGTAATATAACATAGATGATAGAAGCTTCATTCATTGTCAAAGTTTGATGGAAACATGGAGCAAACAGCAAGCAGAGTCACCTGGGGTCTAGATGAACAGAAATCCTACAACTAGGGAGAGAAATAAGAAATTACCTCATAACAGAAGGAGGCAGGAGAGGGCGAAGGCATAAGGGTGCCCAGTCCTAAGCAGCTGAGTGGGACAGAAGCTGTGGCAGCTACAGCTAGCAGCTTCAGATACCCCTTAAAGGGAGCATGTCTGCGAGTGGACTTTTGTGGTGATGGACTCGCTCTCTCTGAGCACCAGCACCGGGTCAGCTCCTCAGTGAGTACCAAGGGAGCACTGAGCTGTCAGAGCAAGGGCCGGAGGTGAGACTTTCTTCTTGGAGAAGTGCTGGCAGTATCTACTTTTCTGCTGTTGAGCCATCCCTCCTCCCAGTGTGTCAACACAGCACCGCCACAGCTGAGACATCATCAAACTGGATAACAGAGGTTACTCAACTTAGGGGATTCTCTGAAACTCCACCTCCCCTAACTCATTGGCCCACACAAGCAACATCCAGTTGTGTCCTCTGGGAGTCCAGTGCTCCTTGCTGAGCAGTGCCAAGACTCACACTGGTGGCAGCAGGCCTTGGTTTCTGGAGTGGTTTCTTGAGGCAACTATAAGCACAGCATCTGTGGATTGCTTGCTGAATCTTAACAGGTGGCCCTGCGGGAGGCACAGGCTGGTGCTAAACTTGACCTGTAGCTGAACCCCTCTCAGGACTGTGCCACTGGACACCTACTACACAAATCCACACTAATAAGACCAGGAGACTCAGGAGCTTTGCTTAGTACATAGAAACAGACATAAAAAGGCAGCCAAAATGAGAAGACGAAGAAGCAGAAACCATATGAAAAAACAGAACAGAGGTCCAGGAATAATGGATTTAAGCAATCTAACAGAAGCAGAGTTCAAAACACTGGTTATAAAGATGCTCAATGAACTGAGGGGAAGTGTAGATGAACTTAGTGAGAACTTTAACAAAAATATTAAAAAAAAAACATAAAAATGGAAATGGAAATTATAAAAGGTAACCTGTCTGAAATGAAGAACACATTATCTGAGATGAAGTATATATTAGAGGGAATCAACAGAGTGGATGAAGAAGAGGATTGAACAACCAATAAAGAAGGTGAGGAAGCCAAGGACACTCAATCAGAATGGCAAGAAAAAAGAAGCCAAGAATATCATAATAATTTAAGGGGTCTAAGAGACACAATTAAATATAAAAATGCCCATGTCATAGGGCTACCATAAGGAATATAGGAAGTTAAAAAGCTATATAATGATGGCAAACTTCCCTTAGCTGGTGAAGGAAATAGACATACAACCCCAGGAAGCTCAGAGAGTCTCAAGAAAGAGGATTTCAAAGAGGCCCATACAAAGACACATCATAATTAAAATGTCAAAAATTAAATACAAAGAGAGAATCATAAAAGCAGCAAGAGAAAAGCAGTTAGTTGCCTACAAGGGAGCACCCATAAGACTGGCAGCTGATTTCTCAAAAGAAATTTTGCAGGACAGAAGGGCTTTGCAAAAAGTATTTGATGTGATGAAAACCCAGGATCTACAACCAAGAATACTTTATCCAGCAAAGCTATCATTTAGAGTCAAAGGACAGATACAGAGCTTCCCAGACAAATATAAGCTAAGTGAATTTATCATCACCAAGCCAGTATTACAGGAAATGTTGGAGGGACTTCTATAAGAAAAAAAAAATATGTATCAAAAACAGTAATAAAGACTGGTAATAACTACATATCTATCAACACGTATCTCAAATGGAAAAGAATTAAATGCTCCAACCAAAAGATAGGGTAGCTGAATGGATAAGAAAACAAGATTCTTACATATGCTTCTTACAAGAGACTCATTTCAGATTAAAAGACACACACAGACTAAAAGGAAGGGAGTGGAAAAAGGTCCTTGATGGACCTAGAGAGTATTGCACTGAAGTAAGCCAGTTAGAGAAAGTGAAATACCACATGATTTCATGTATATGTGGAGTATAAAGAACAAAATAAACAACAACAACAACAACAACAACAACAACAACAAAAACTCATAGATATAGAGAATATTTTGAGGCTACTAGACAGGAGGGGTTGGGAGAGACGGTGAAAAAAAGGTAATGAGATTAAGAAATATATATGGGTAGATACAAAATAGTCATGGAGATATAAAGTGTAGCATAAGGAAAATAGCAAAAAATGTTGTAAAAATATGTAAGAGGCAAGAGGGGTACTAGATTTACAGGGGTGACCACTTTGTGAGTTATATAGATCTCTAATCACTATGCTGTATAACTGAAAGTAATACATTATTGTATGCCTACTAAAATTGAAAAAAAAAACTCATTGAATTGTACAATGTAAATACAAACAACTAATTGTCTATTATATTTCAATAAACATGGGTGAAAAAAAACAGAAAAAAAATTCCTTCATTCAACAACATGTACTGAGTAGCTTGTATGTGCCAGTTTATGCTAAAACAAGATGAAATACGCATGATCTCTGCTCTTGGTTTGTTGGGAGGAAGCAGTTGTTACAAGTAAACAAATAAACTAATTATAACTTATGTTAAATTCTACAGAGAAAAAAAAATTGGTGCTGAATTGGAGACAAGTAGGAAGAAGTCCCACTGAGATAGAGGAGCTCAGGGGAACTGCTCTGAGGAGTTGAGCTGAGTTCTGGGGTAGGGAAGCAGCTCAGCATTTTGAAGGTGGGAGGCATGGGAAAAGAACAGAGGACTGCATATTGAAATGCAGAGTTTTCATATCTTCTGGATATGAAGAGAATACCAATATTGGTAGATCACAGCCATCCAATGGAAGAGAGAGGCTGGGGTATGGCATTCAAGATCTCGGCAGCTGGAGTGAGGAATTAGGGTTCTGAAGGCATTTTGCAAGTACCCTTAAATGATTTTCTGAGCACTAACGGAAATATATGGGGAAAAAAATTTAATTTTCTTTTTTTCCATAGCAGCAGTTCTCGAGTATGATGATCACAGGACCCCTTTACACTCTTGAAAATTATTGAAGACCGGAACATGCTTCTTATTAGGTAGACTATATATACATTTACCATTTTAGAAATTAAAACTGAGAAATTTTTAAAACATAAGAATATACAAACTATACTATATTCTATTAGCTGATGGAGAAATTATGTCATTACATGTCATGTGGCCTCTGGAATAATCAGCACTTGTGAGAGCAAAAGAATAAAAAGAAAAACAATGTCTTAGTGTTATTGTGAAAGTAGGTTTGACATCACAGAAAGGATTTCAGAGATGCCCTGGCCCACACTTTAAGAATTACTACTCTATAGCAAAACTATTCCCCTGACTTTCCACGCCTCCCCCTACACTCTATTTGTCTTACTTTATTTGGGCTGCTATAACAAAAATATATACCATAAACTGGGTGGCTTGTAAACAACAGAAATTTATTTCTTACAGTTCTGGAGGTTGGAAGTTCAATATCAAGGCACCAGCAGACTCAATGTCTGGTGAGAACCCACTTCCTGTGCTATGGTGATGGGCAGACAAGAACTTGTGGCCCCCATCATGTCTGCAGTACCATGTTGAATGTGAATGTAAGGTCTAAAGATGAATATTTCTTATTCAACAATGCAAATCAACTACTTCTGGTGTTCAAGGGCTAAAACAATAATCTGATCCAAAGCTGAGGAAACACAGTGCTTTGTAAGAAAGACTCTATATGTTAATCTCTGATATGGCTTTCCTAAGGGGCTTTTAAGAATAACTTTTTACTAAGCAAGTTTTAATCTCTTGAATATAGCTCCCAGAGCACCGAATGATGCTCCCAATGAGGTGAGACTTCACAACATTCCTTTTTGTAAGAGTCTGTGACTCTAAGCCTCAGCATGGCTTCACTGCAACAATTCGATCTCTGTCTCCTACACCATTGCCAAAGTTAACTTTCTAAATATGCAAACATAGTAGTCTCCTGTTAAAAATCTTTCATAGATAGTGAAACATAGAGGTGAAGTATAGAACAATAGTCAAGAGTGTAAGCTTAACAGTGTGGACGCTGAGAAAGAAGATACCTACTAAGAAGAGCTGTTGGTGGCTAACTGAGCTCAAATTTAAAAAACAGAGCCTGGCAGCCATTTTTATATAGTGGCATCTCATACAAATTGTATTCAGGAAAAAGTCTGCACTGAACTACCTGTCTGCACATTGTTCCTGCCATCTGAGCCTGCTCTGATAAAGAAGTTCCTGGAATTGTATTTCAATCAATAGCACTAAGGCTTTCCCTGTCTATTTAGATCTATGCAGCTATATCCCCATCAGCATCTTTCCTGACCAATCAGAGCAGCTCCATTTTAACCAATCAGGACAGAGACTTTTGGACCAATCAAACTGTGAGGGCTCAAAGTCCTCATTTGTATGAGGATGTACCAATCAGGGACTAGGTGTGGTGACTCCTGCCTATATAAGTCAATACCCTTCTGGCTCAGAGAGTATACTTTGTCTTTCTACTGAATACTGCATTTCCTTGGCTGGAGCTAAAATGTCAAAGATCACACCAGAGCAGAATGGGCAAGGCTGGAGAGGGGCTGTCTAGCTGGAGAGGGGCTTCACCCCAGGGCCTCCTCACAGCCATGCTGCTTCATAATTGAGCTGTAACACTATTAAGCTGTTCCACAGCTGGCCTGCATCACAACCGAGCTGTTTGCTTGCACTGAATAGTTTCCTTCTTTACCATAAATTAGTACCTGAATTAGCACCAATGACCCATCAGTTGACAACCATAAAGAAAAAAAACGTGTAAGCTTGAGCTTTTCATAGAGATGGCAGCCTGAATGCACAGGTTTACTTTTGTATGTCCCTGAGCCCTTCTAATGCAACAGTAAAACAATTGCTCAAAAACAAGTTAAGGGATTATTTTAAAGGTATAAACTCACAGACGGAAGGATGAGGGCAGTGATGTTAGTAACAAAACTTTGAGAGCTGGAAAAAGTTGGTGTATGTGCTGTAACTGCCACAATTTTGGCCCAACTTCCCTTTTCTGCTTTATTTTCTCCTTGGCAGGGAGCTGGAGTGGGGTGGGGGGCAGGGAAGGGGTGCTGCAGGTCCACAGGGAGCCCACTTGGATGAGCTGGCCTGAGGGGCTAAGAGGCAGGGGTAGGGACATCCAGGATAAGCCCTATTCTGTTTGACCACCTGGCACTAAAGCAGAAACACCGTGTCACATGGTCAGCAGCTTCAGAATGAAGAGGAAATGTAGTGGTTAACAAAGAAAGTTAACCTAATTAGAATCAAGTTTGGTCGGGAAAAAGCAATAAATTCTACATGTGTTTGTGCTTGTGTTTATGTGTATATGGAGTGTTCCCTAGGATAAACATTGGGGAAAATTCTCCGGGATTCTAGGACTATTCCATCAAGAAAGAAGAGCATCTGGCAGTTTGCGGTATGAAGTCTTGCCCACTCCCTATCCAGTGGCCTGAGGAAGAGCTACTTACTGGAGCATTTTTATAGAGTCATGCTTCAGAACCAAGGAGAGACTGAGAAGCTGAAAGTGGAAGTTAATTCTGATGTGGAAACTGTCAACTTTTGAGGTTTCAAGCTCCTCTATAGCAGGCACTAGGCCGGATTCACACCTGTGCCCAAAGCCTGGCACAAGACAGATGCTCGGTAATTGACTTTTAGATTGACTTCAACTCAGGAGTCACCACGGAGTTGCTGAGTGTTTATTGGTTACCTAAGAAGCAAAGACTCAGAAGACAGGCAACAGAGACCTGAAAATTAAGGTCAGTCTTCCTGTACCATGAGAGCTCCATACATAGCCACACATCATTAGCTCCCTGAGTTGATCATGGCCACCAAGAACAGCCCCTTGTGTGTAATGACTGGCCAAAAGGTGGCCTGTGTCCTGAAAACTTGCGAGAGCATAGTCAAGATGTCATATTAGCTTTCAGTCCACAGTGAATGACTATAGCACAGAACTGGTGTCCACCAAGCTTTCTATTGGGTTCAAGGTTGCCAGAAAAATATTAATTATACAGGGCATACTTATACTTAAAACTTATTCTCTGTTTATCTGAAAGTCAAATTTAACTGGGCAGGTGGAGGTGGTATCACATATTTTTATTTGCTAAATTTGGCAACTTTAATAGATCTGTGTCCCTACCCACACCAATTCTCTCACCTGCCATATTGTCAGCTCAAGATGATAAAAAGCAGTCCAAGAGAGAAACGGTGGCTTAGACTGTTGCAATAACAGTGGTAGTGGTGAGAAGTCGTCCAAAACATTTTGGAGGTAAAGCTGACAGAATTTACTGATAAATCTGGGGAGTGAGGGAAAAGGGAAAACAAGAATGACTCCTAGGTGTTTGGCTTATGTGGAGAAATATGATGTGGTTACCAAGCAGGTTACTTGGTTGCATTACGCTGGAGCTGAGGAAAAGGTCAAAGTTGAAGCTATAAATTTGGGAGTCATTTAAAACTATTTCACTGAAAGTAAGTTTGGAAATGAAGAAAAAAAGACTGTTCTTCAAAAATATTCCTGTGAAAATGAACATAGAAGTGGAAATGAAGATGAATGAGAAGTCAAGAAATTTTTTCCTTCTGTTCATGCATTTATTTTTTAATGCAAAGGATAATAGGTAATACTACACTACTTAGAAATAGAAGAATAGCTTTTGCCAACTGTATGACAAACCCTTCCCCTGCTTGCTCATCCACTTGACAACAGGCATCAGGACAGCTTGTATGAGTCAGGGAAGGCTAGGTTAGGTTATGTTGCTAAAACAGACAAGACAAAAATCTCAGTAACTTAATGAAATAAAGATTTACTTTTAGTTGTGCAAAGTCCAATGCAAGTGCCACGCTTCTGAGTAGCTCTATTAAACAATCGCTCAAGGATCTGGGATTTTTCCATCATGTGGCTCTTCTGTCACATCTGGACAAGCAGATTAAAATGAGAGTGTAGGAGGTCAGGCAGAATGTTTTAAGGCCAAACTGGAAGTTTTATCCATCATTTCCACATTTATTTCATCAGTCACACTTCAGCCACATTGGCTCACCCAGATGCAAGAGGACTAGGACATGGAGTTTAAATGTGTGCCTGTGAAAGAGAGCCAGATATTGCTGGACATGCTACAAGCTGTAAACACACGATTCTTGGGTTTCTTCTTACAGGCTGTGATTAATGGAAGCCACTGTCCACTAGCTTGATGTAATAAAGTTTGTCCACTAGTTACTAATAAACCATTTTCTATTGGCTATTGATAGAAAAGCTGTCCCCAGAGCCTTTCACCCACAGTGGTAAGGCCATGTGCTCTTGTTTGACTCTCGTGGAGTCCATAATGAGCAGAGTACAGGAGAAAGGGTTCAGATCTGAGTAACTGGAGTCAAGCCCTTGCCCAAAGACGTCCTTATATATCTAGCAACAGTACTTGCCTAAATAGCCTATCGAATGGCTTTATTAATTTCTACTTAATGCTGGAATTTATTTAAAGTGAATGGGACTGAGGATGAGAAAAATATGATGCAGGTTGGGAGGTGACAGAAAAGATACTTCTCAAATGAGCAATTAGAAGCTTTTCTACCTCTGCCTGGCTGGTGGCAGAAGAGCTCTATGGGTGAAGGGCTGGTTTGCAGGCCCCTGTCCCTGGAAGCCAGGACTGGTGATCTAATGCATCCAGGCAGCTTCTTCATCTTGCTGCAATAACATAAACCTGTCAAGAAGGAGTTTGGGACTTCAGTCCCTGCCACCAGTTCTCAGCTGGTTTAACACTAGCTGGACAAAAGCCTCTAAGTCATGAGCATTCTGAGTTATCTCCAGAGAAGGATGAAGTAGAGAACTGCATCGTCTCATTTGTCAGTATCCTTTATAAGCATGCTTCCTTAAAACAATCATTTAAGTGCCTCTACCTTTAAATAAATAATTCCCCAACTGGCTTGAAAAGAGAAATCATAACTCCTTTCTCACACTAAAAACTGAAATAGGGCTCCTACAAGTGACATCACGGTAGGCAGACAGCAAACACAACTGGAAAACCCTGGAATAAAACTGAGAAAACAAGTTCCTTTGCTTCCTCACACATGTAAGGGTAGCTCTCCTAGCCCAGAGGACTGAACTGAAAATCTAGGAGATTGATCATAGAGTTAAGGCAAATTCTATACTTTTTTTCAGTACATTTTCAGGTCTCTGCCTGGGCTTCCAGGCATTTCCTGTCCTTGGGCGGCCCCCTCATCCTCTTCCTGCTGTGTCCCTTCTCTTAGGCTCCTGCTCTTCCCACATCTCCTGACTGGGGTCAGTGTGCCTTTAGATCCTAGAACTCAGGCTCTGCTGTGGCCTTCCTGTCTATGTCCCTCCCCACAGACGATGGGACTAAAACCAAGAGACATGCCCATCCTAAGCCCCCATCCTTCCTTTTACTTTCTTTTTTTTTTTTTTCCCCAGCCCTCCTTTTAGACAGTGCTCGGGGTATTCCAGAATTCTCTGCTCAGTGGCTCCAGACCACTTATAGGGGCTGCTCAGGACCTTTTCCTTGGTTCAATCTTTTTCTTCTTTTTCTTTTTCTATGATAACATTGTATTTAAGTTTAAATTTATTTTAATTTAGTTTAGTTTCAGGTATACAGTACAATGCTTAGACATTTATATAACTTATGAAGTTACTTCAATTTTTTAAAGGTGAACTGTGCTGCCCCACTAAGACCAAGGGAAAGCCAAGGGCAGCTGCTTGTGGGATGGAGCCAGAAATGACAAGAGAAAGAAGGCAGGCCTTAGCCCTTCACCAACGATCCCTGAGCCATCACGTTATAGAGCAGAGCACCAAGGGCTCCAAGAATTTGAAATTCAAACCTGCCTAGCCAGGTCCTGATGAGGGTATATCCATCACAATAAAAGGATAAAACATATTTTGCTTAATTTTTAAATACTGAATTATATAGTGTGTGAGCCTGCATTTGTTTTCTTATCTAGGCTCCATAAATGTTAGTAGTAGGCCTTTCCCCTTCCTGCCTCCCTTTCAACCTTGCTCATTTTTTTAACATATTGTATATGTTTAAGAGTACCTCCCCTCCTTAAACTCTAATATCTGCTTAACTCCATCATTCCAAATGACAGGAGCTCTCAGAACTCTTTGCAGCCATTGATTCTTTTTCTGTTCTCAAAATTCTCCCAAAGCCCATGACACTGGACCCTCCATGTCTCTTTCCCTCACTTCTCCAGCCTCTGAAGATGAACCAAAGCCTTCCTCTCCCCCATGATCCCACCCATCCCTATCACAACTCAGGAGCTCTGGCATCCATTTTTCCCAGACCCTATTCTTAGCTGACTGTCAAGTTTTCCCTCAGAGTGCCCACTGCCAGATCAAGCCTCTCTCAGGTGTGTCCCCTCTTGGTTAACAATGCTACCCTCTTCCTTCACTACAGCTCTTGTCTTCTGGGGCATCCCCTGCCAGCCCCCAACCCCCAGGCTTGATGTCCAGCTACTGTGTCTCCTCAGTGTCCTTCCCACAAGCTGGGATTTGGGTGAAATGAATGAGGCCGCATTGGGCTTGTGGAGGGTAGGATTTTTTCACATTAATTTTTAAAAATTGTTTGAAAACGTAATTTCTCTTGGATACCAAGTTTTGGGAGTTCCCTTGAATTTTATGCCTGAGATGAGTGCCTCCATCACTTCGCCCTAGTTACTCCTTGCTTTTTCAAGCATCCCTTCCTTTCTGTTTCCCCTGCAACAACCCTCAGGCACCAGCCTCCATTCTCTGCTCTGATCCATTCTACAGCTGGACCCAGCATTTTCTTCCTTGAGTTTAGGTTGAGTTGTGCCCATTTCTTCTTAAAATTCTTCAAAGCCTCCCTGCCTCCTATAGAGTACAAACCCCACCGTGCTCACTGGGCTCTGCTAACCTTTCTGGCTTCATTCCCAGACAAATCCCTCAGTTCTATGCTGGTCTACTCAGTATTCCCCAGAGAGGTCTTTCCTACTTCACTGCCCTTATGCTACTCTTCCTCTCCTGGAGCCTTTTCTCTCCCTTCCTTTTAATATGGAGTCTGGTCGAGGCTTCAAGGATCATTTCCACAACCCCTCTTAGAGTGTCAAAGGGGAATCTCCTCAGTGTTTTGACTGCTTCAACCTCAGAATAAATGCATTCTGACTTCCATTTTTCATACCTGTCACTCTGCTCCTGCCAGCCTCCCTGGAGGTGGCTGTGAACACCTTGATTGCAGAGTTTATGCCTTGTTCCCCACCCCCAGTGCTGGACAACAGCACTGCCAAGTTACTTTTTGGTGCCAGCTAAAGTCTATACTTTGATAGATACTCTGGTTCTCTCTTTTATGGCCTCTATAATGGCTCTTTCTCCACAGCAATGTGGATCTTTCCCTCTGCCTGATGGTTGCCCCAGTGATGCCTCAGTCATAACTTGAAATGGAATCCTGTTCTTGACTGGCTTCCAATCTCCTAGGACTGTATACCCTAAACACCTACAGCTAAGGGCTACAAAAGTCACCTGCCCATGGTCAGGCAAAGTTATTCCACAGGACATCACAATGCCCTCTATTTAACAGCCTCTCTCACTCTCTGAGTTCCTCTGCATGAAGCTGGGATGGGGAGGGGCCATTAGAACCCAACCCCTGGTACACGCAGATGCCATGAGTTGGGCCACCAGTGAGGTCAGCTTGGGGCAGCAGCAATCCCTATCCAACCCTGGGCAGACAAGGGAAGGGAAAGGCCTTTATAATAATGCTCACAATCAAGGTTTCACTAGAGATTTGTTTGAAGATATATCTCAATTTCTACTACATCTGAAAATCAAGATGGATTCAACTGCTTTTTAATGAGGTAACAGCCAGCATCCCTCACCCCCTCCACGATTCAAATCACCACCTTCTAAATCCATTGCCATCTCCTATCACCTCAGGGTAAGCAGCTCTCTCCAACCCTGAAGAGCTGAGAAGAGGTAGCAGTGTTCAATTGCTAATTTTCTTATTGCTATAGACACCCATAAATCTATAGATGGTATAGGTTTTTATGTCGCTATTTTTCAAAGTCCATTTTCTATGTCTTGACACCTGAAGGTAAGAGGTCCAATAATTAATAATGCCTCTCATGTGCCAGAAACTGTGCCAGTTCTTTTATACATGCTACTTACTTATCATTTAATCTTTCCTAAAAACCCCAAATGGTAGGTGTATTTTCTTAGGGCTTCCATAACTAATTACCAAACTGAGTGTGTTAAAACAACAGGAATTTATTCTCTAATAGTTCTAGATGCTAGAATTCTGAAATCAAGATGTCAGCTGGGTTGGTTTCTTCTGGAGGCTCTGAGAGAGAATCTGCTTCAGGCCTCTCCTCACTTCTATTGGTTACCAGCAATCCTTGATGTTCCTTGGCTTGTAGATGCATCAGCCCAATCTCTGCCTCTTTTACATGGCATTCTCTCTGATTTCTGTGTTTATGTCTCTGTCCAAATTTCCCTCTTCTTATAAGAACAGGATCCTGTCACTGAAGAGGATTTACCCTAATCCAGTATGACCTCATCTTAACTCTATTTCCAAAAAAGGTCACACAAATAAGAAAACCTGGAGTTAGAACTTCAACATATCTTTTTGGGGGACACAATTCAACTCATAATATTAGGTATTGTTCTCTTCCTCATAGTAAATTGAGATTCAGAGAAGAGCTTATAGAAAGATATAGAAAATAAGTGGCATAACTCAGTTTTTAATTTGTCTAGACCTAATTACCACCACTTACTGGGCCTCTGCTAGTACCAGGCCCTCTGATGGGTGCTTCATTTTTATCTTTAATCCTCATATAAACTGTATATAGTTACTGTCCCCCCCCCCCATTTTACAAGCAGAGGCTCAGATAATTTAAGTACCTTGTCCAGAGTCATTAAGGTAGGAAGTGGCAGATCTGAGAATTCAATAACTCTCACCTAAGTCAACACACCAGAAAGTCCCCTGGTATTACTCCCTACCTGCAGCTGAGGCTCACAACTGTAAAGGACATGCTACTAGAATTTTCCAAGTGAACTGTGTAATGTAAAGGCAGAAAATTGATCACTGGGATCTCAGCACTGCACCTTGATGTCTTATGGTGGGCAATGATGAGAACCATCAAGAAAGTTGTACAGAAAAGCTACGCAAGGAGTAAAGCCCGTTAAAGCGGAATATATGTCACAACTACTTCCCTACAGGGTACTACATATGGGCTGAGGTCACTTCTCTGTTCTGACATGCACCTTACTGAGAAGGAACCTCTACTACCATGGTGGGGAAGAACCATGTCTCAGTCAAACCTTTATAGAGGTTATTTATTGCTCTATTCTTCCTCAAAATAAAAAATCAAAAGCATCATTTCCTGGCAGCTGCTGTGCACTCTTCCTCAGCATCAAAGATGTGTCACACACATTTTGGTCAGTGCCTTACAAACACAGCACCTGAACACAGAGACCTTTAAGCAATGCCTAAATCACAGCAAGTTCAAGTCAACACAAGACAATATGAGAGAGCACTTAGCCCAATGCCGCTAACTTATGTTGGAGCAGCATTTACAAATTAAAGTTGTTTTTGCTCATATTATCTCAAAAAAATACCACAAAAGTAGAGGGTAGGAACATGGACTTTGGAGGTAGACAGACTCAAATGTCAATCCCAGCTCTACCAGGCACTACTTGTGGGAACCTAGGTGAGTTATTTCTCATCTCTAAGTCTAGATTTCCCAAACTGCAAAATAGAGATATTGACATGAACCTTGTAGAGCTGAATAATAAATATCAACATACCACTCTGACCTTTGATTCCTAATAGGGAATATAAACTATGGGTAAGAATAAAACATTGCTTTAATTTGATCTCATTTCTCTTATCCCAGGTGACTAAATTCTGTTTAAAAGAGACATGGCTTAAATAAGAAATGGGAGCACAGCTCTGGAAGAGTCATCAGGTTGGAAAAACATGTGACAGGATGAAAATACACCAGACTGATAGGAGACACTCTTTTTTTTCATGTGCTCAATATTATCCAACTGAGTAACACACACACACACACACACACACACACACACACACGAGAATATATGTGGTTAAGAGAATACCTGTATCACTTTATTGTCTGCCTGTGCTGTTTAAGAAGTTCATTCAGTGCAGGTTTTGTTAGGGCATGTGAATCCTGGGGGATATGACACCCATACTCCAGACTGAACACATGCTAGGAAGGGCCCTTTCTCAAGCAGGAGAAAGTATGTAGGAGGTAGAAGAAAAAAAGTATCTTATGTTTGAAGAAAGCATCTAGGGAATATTAGGAAAAAGGAATTCGTAAAGGTTTAGTGATTCACCTAGCCTTACTAATTGATGTCTTTAATTTTAATGTTATTACTAAAGTCACATTGTTATTAACAATATTTTCCCATAGCTTATTTAAGTCTTCAGATACTTTATGTTAAATTTTATATCTGTGAGACAAAATCCTAAAGGGCAGGGATGAGTTTCTACTGACTCAAGCATCTGTTGACTTAGTGTGTGGAAAAGAGATGACAAATACAGGTTTGATTTTTGCCATCTGAAGGAGTGCCATCTAGAGGCAATTGCTTCAAACGGCATCTCCATACACTGCTAAGCAACTCAAACTCACTTTGAAATATATGTAACTGCAGAAGTAATGTGTACTCTCTATACAAACCCTGGAATAACTAAAATCTGCAAGACTGATATAATTACAAAATGATATTTAAGTGGAAAATGAAACCTGAGCAAAGAGATTTGGGGTTATACTTTTGTTCAATGAAAATACCAATCTGTTTCACAAAACAAGCTTTACAGGAAGATGAACTGAGCAATTCATCTTGTCAGTTAAAATTCATAAAAAAATAGATTCCAACATTAGTTAAATAAAACTATTCAAATACAAGTATCAAAAAAAACTTAAGAAAACAGTAGCAGCAAAAATATTGAACATTTATAAACAAAATCACCAGTAAAACCACTATGCTTAATAACAAAGAATCTGCATACTTTTAAAATATTAAATATATAAGAGACTATTGTCCATTTTTCTTAACATACAATACTTGATAACTAAAACAATGTTGTCAATAATAGACACGAATAGGTGTTATCATAAGGCCTGTTGAATAGCCTTTTTCACAGCACTCAGGGGCGTCATGTTGCTGTAGACGGCAAACTTTCCAAAAGTCTCCTCCTAGCTGTGATCCTTGCACACCGGGGGCATTCCGAGGCCTGGAAACATTGCTTGTGAAAGCAAGCTCTGCAAGCTGCAAGCAAGGGTGAGAGCCATCAGCAAAGGGCTATCTTGTTTCCTCACATACATAGACACTCATCCCCATCCTGGGGAGAAAGGAGGTCTGAGTCCAGAAAACAAAATCATCCAAAAAGAAATCAGACAGGTTGAAACTCATAGGAATTATGTAGTTTCCAGGAGGTCATGAACACGAGGTTCAGAGAGCCTGATGAATGGATGCTGCCGTGCCCCCCAGATTTGCCCAGGGCCATTCCCCCAGCTGCTTAGAGTACTGGTAGTCCATGGCTCAGGAAGCTGTGTCCCTTCTCTGGAAATGGCCCTAATTGGAGAGAGCTGCCTCCTCAAGGTCATATCCTCTTGCTGGCACCAGTCTATGTCAGGTGACTGGTCAATGTGGGGTTTAAAGACTCGGCTGGCTCCTTGTCCCCAATTTGAGATAATGCTGAAGGCCATTCCCGCTTCAGAAATCCCCATGAGATGTGCTGGGCCTCCACTGAAACTGAGGCAAGGGTAGTTAGCCTAGGGAAGTTCTCCCTCCCCAGGATGTGACTCTGGAGTTTTTCCTCAATCCCTTACTCAGCCCTCTCCCTATTTTAATTCCAAGAGTGAGACCCCTGCATGAGAAACAAGCCAAGGCCAGGAGACAAGATAGATGGCCTTGGGCTGCCTCCTCCCCTCCAGGTGCCATGGAAACATGCCAAGACCTTGAGGCAAGCTGGATATCCTTGGGACAAACCCCCATCCCTAAGAAAACAAGAGCTTATGATTTAGACAGTTCTGGGCAGACTCTCTGAGCTGCCCTCACTTTTCTCCTAAGTGTGTACTGTCGAGTTAATAAAACTTGCACTTTCCTGCTCGCTGTTTGTCATGACCTTGAATTCCTTCTCGTGGCATAAGACAAGAACCTAGTCACTGGAGCTCCGGGGTCAGGGTCCCTCTTTGGACTCCCACCACGTCAAGCTCTCCGGCATCACAGCCACACCACAGTTCAACTTCTCCTTTTGCCAGATCCCGCTACCTTCACACCTCCATAGGTGTTGAGCTTGATATCACGGCTCAGTGAACTTTCTGCATGAAAACCCCTGTCTCACAGCTTCTCTGCTGGGGAACCCATCCTGTAACACTGCCTAATGAGTTAGGGGAAACAACACTTGAGTAATCTAAGAAGAGGGCCTGCTCACATCAAGGGTGAAGGCCAAATTCATCACCAGATCTCTTCCATGAAACAGTGTAGAGGGTCCCCCTGCTTCTGCTTTTTGAAGAGTAGTCTCAGGTCCTCTAGAGAGCACAGGCTTTCTATAGAAGAACAAGGGTCTGCAAACCTTTGTAAACAGCTAGATAGTAAATGTTTTAGGCCCTGAGGACCATATGGTCTCCATAACAACTACTCAACTCTGCCATTGTAGTGTAAAAGAAGCCAGAGACAATTTCAGCCTTGGAATGACCACAGTGGATTACAAAACTGGCTGTAGCTTGCCCTGGTGTAGAAGAATTGGGGAATAGAAAAAACAGTGACCACCTCCTCTCTCCAAATCCTGTACCAGGAGACATCAACCCTTATCCTTGCCCCACCCAAATACTCCTCCCTGTGCACCTAAAACTTTATTAGTTCCAATCTCGCATGTAAGCACACATTATAATGTCATTATAATTTAAATAAATGTTAAGTTGTTATTAAGTTTAAGTTAATGTTGTGCTTTAGTTATTGAACTTATGTTAACTTTACACTTAGGTTATTAAGAAATTAAGTTTATGTTATTAATTTATTAAGATACCTGAACATCTTCTACATGTTGTGGTTTGAAATGGGAAGATGACGGCCGTACTCCGGCAAAATTCACAAATGAAGCCCTTTCCTTGACACAGCTATTAAGAGAAAGAGTCAAAAAGTTAAAATCCTCATTGGTACTGTTTATTTTGATGGGAAATCTGAGTCACCACTTTTAAAGAACTTTATAAGCATCAATTTTTAAACGTCTGTGATCCCAGGCTCTAGAAGGAACAGAATGTTATATTCTGTTCCAATGAATCAGAACAATAAATGCGCAACTGTTTTGCATGGAGAAATTTCACACCATGGCAGATTGAGGCACCAGAGGAAAATCATGAGTTTAAACATGTATTCTTAAACGATCTAATTTTGTTTCTGATAGCTACACTACAATTCTTCAGTCCCTAGAGACAGAGCACCTATTCCATTGGATCCTGAGTTGACATAGCTATATTTGGCACATGGCGGCAGATGGGAGTCAAGGAAAGCCCCAAGCAGGGCTGGGCACCCAGGCTAAGAAAGATGTCACTTGGCCCAGGCTTGCACCCCAGCCCTGCTACTTACTAGCAGAAGGACCTTGGCCTGTTACTTAATAGCTATGAACCTCATTTATACTCATCTGGAAATAGTGTTGTCAACACTTCTCTCAGGGTTTATGAGGATTAAATGATGTAAAGTGCAGAACACCCAACACAGGCCCTGATGCGTAAGGGACAGCTCAGGGACACATCTGCCCCCTGCAAAACCTCACCTCACAGTGGGCCACATGAGCGAGCGTAGCTTTCAGAACATCCTTGAGTGAGGACACCAGCAGCCCTCTCTTGACTCTGATCAGGTCTTCCAAGGAGAACAGGTGGAGCTCATCAGTCAAGTGTCTGGGCACCTGCTCAAATTTCTTTAATGCACTGCCAGAGAGGAAACAAAGAGGATTAAAGAACCCAACCACACAGAGGCCTAGACAGAATGGGGGTAGGGGGTGGGTAGGCAATTGTTTTCTTCTGGCACTCACACTTATTTTTTTTAATTCAATTTTTTTCACTAGCTGCAGTGCAAGAACAAGTTAACCTTACTCATCACTTTATACTTGCAAGTTCGCTTAGAAGCCATGAAATTAAAATTCCATAAATGCTGACTTTAAAAAACTGAACGAGCAATGTGTCTCTTGCACCTTGCCCATGTACACGCAGAGCAAAAGAAAACAGTTTCAAATCTTAAAGATGTGTACTGAGATAAAACTCACTACCTTATTGATTCCAGCTAAATTTCAAGTTCATCACTGACAGTTGTCCCAGACTGTTCATGAGCAGGCCTACAGCTCCCAGATCCATGAGTACAGCACCGAGCTTAAGACTCAGGTATCCAACTGTAGGCTGGTAGTAGGCACTTGGATGTCCCAGGGGCATTCAAAACTGAACATAACCCTCTCCAAACCCTCCTGATCTCCTTCTGAGTTCCCTAAATCAGAGAGCAGCATCACCAAGCTCTACATTCCCAAGCCAGCCACTGCCTATACTATACTGACATTCTAGAGATGCCAGACTACATTTAATTCTCTATTCAGCCTGGGGTGCTTGCTCACACTGCTTCCTCTTTGTGCTCAGTCTTTTTCTCTAGAAGTCTTGCCTGCTCCCTTCTCCATCCCATCCCTTATGAACTAACACACAGTCCACCACTGAGTTGTGTTTTCTTCCTGGACTTAACTAAGTCCAGGAAGTCCTGTTGAGTCCTGTTGATTTTTAAATGTCTGAAACACTGAGTGGATATTCAAGAACTTTTCGCAGATGGTAAGAATTGTAGCCATTGTTACATGTTATAGACAAGAAAATTGGGGGTCTGAGAAGTAATCAACCCGTCACACCAATGCCATGAGGGAGAGCTCAAAGCCAAATGACTACAGAAGACATACTCCTCCCCAAAAATTTAACTCAAAAGTAATACATCATCATTAAATAAAAATCAGACATTGAAAGAGCTTTAAAACAAAATATTTTTAAACTTATGATCCAATTATAACAAATAATCTTAACTCATTGAGTAACCTCTCTTTCCATTAAAAATCTCTATGTTCGTCAAAGAACTGAAGCCTATACCTTCATGGCCATGGCTTCCAGAAATTCCACTTCTTGAAGTTTAGCCTAAAGATATACCTATGGATGTGGGCAGAGATTCAGCTAAAACTTAGAATTTAAAAATTTTTAAAAAATTTTTCAATTACAGTTGACACTCAGTATCATGTTAGCTTCAGGTATACAGCATATTGGTTAGACATTTATTTAACTTATGAAGTGATCCCCCCAATAAGTCTGATACTCCCCTAACACCATACATAGTTATCATAATATTATTGACTATATTCCCTATGCTGTACTTTGTATCCCTGTGACTACTTTGTAACTGCGAATTTGTACTCCTTAATCCCTTCAGCTTTTTCATCCATCCTCCTAACGCCCCTCCCACCTGGAAACCATCTGTTTGTTCTCTGCATCTATGAGTTTTTTCTGCATTACTTGCTTGTTTATTTTTGCTTATTTTTTATTTTTTTTATTCCACACATAAAGCAAAATCATATGGTATTTGTCTTTCTCTATTTGACTTCTTTTGCAGTATGGAGGTTCCTCAAAATACTGCCATATGACCCAGCAATCCCACTTATCCAAAGAAATCCAAATGACTAATTTGAAAAGACATATGCATACATATGTTCACTGCTGCATTATTTACAATAGCCAAGATATGGAAGCAACCATATCTTGGTTGCTTCGATAGACGACTGGATAAAAAAGATGTGGCACATATATACAATAGAATATTACTTGGCCATAAAAAATGAAATCTTACCATCTGTGACAACATAGATGAACCTAGAGAGTATTACGCTAAGTAAAACCTAGTTTTTTAAATAATAAAACACCTTAAAAATATATCTAAATATCTATTAAAATCTATTAGGTTTAATATCTATGAAGATATTAAAACATATTTTCATATTAAGGTATTTAAAAATCTATCAGTGATAGGACAATTATGGTCTAGAATACTATACAGCCAATAAAAGTTCAACATATTTTTCTATTAGGGGTTTTTTAAAAGCCATTGGTATACCCATGCTCATAGCAACACGATTCATAATAGCTGAGAGGTGAAAGCAACCCAAGATGGATGAATGAACAAACAAAATGTGGTATATACATTCAGCCTTAAGAAAGAAGGACATTAGGGCACATGTTATAACTTGGGCAAAGCTTGAGGACATTATGCTAAGTGAAACAAGCAAGTCACAATTGTACTTTAAAGTAGTCAAATTCATAGATACAGAAAGTAGAATGGTGGTCACCAAGGGCTTGCGGGGGAAGGGACTGGGGAGTTATTGTTTAATGGACACAGAGTTTCAGTTTTGCAAGATAAAGAGTTCTGTGGATTGGATGGTTGTGATGGTTATAAAACAATGTGAATGTACTTAACCGCACTGAACTGTTTATGTAAAAATGGTTAAGGTGGAAAATTTTGTTATGTTTATTTTACCACAATTTAAAATAATAATAATAAAAAGATAACTTTTTAAAGAGAGGGTCTGTGTTCCCAAGGAGACCTGAGGCAAATAAAGTTAGCCCTCTGGATCTGTGGGCTGGGTTTTGCATCCAAGGACCCAACCTTCCACAGATCAAAATTTTGAGAAAAAAAAAAGCCCCAAAAGTTCCAAAAAGCAAAACTTGAATTTGCCATGTGCCATACACTATGCTGAATCCATGCAAATGAAGTGATTGATATGTAGACATACCCTGCTGTAGCCTATATGTAAATATACATTATATGCAAAGACCCTGTTATTTTATATAAGGGATTTGAGCATTTGGGTATCCACAGGTGTCCTGGAACCAATGCCCCATGTACACCAATGGGCAACTGTACTGCGTTAAGATGCCCTGTGTATTGGAGGAGCCAGACCAGGAAGCACACAGAGGATTAGCAAGTGGAGGTTATCGGTTTCTCCCAACTCACATGCCCAGGCTGTTCTAGCCAATGGTAGTACCTTTCAGCAAACCTGCAGGTCTTCAACAGCTTCTTGACATGAAATAGCTGCTCCTGGATTTCCTAATATGAGAAACCAAACAGGGCAAAATTTAACCATGATAAAGGACACCGGAAATGTATATGTCAAATTTAAATGTTATTTCTAAACTTGAAATGCTACAACTCTATAAAACAAGCCTTTAAAGTCTATATAGCAGGGGTTCATGACAGTCCAAATATCCACAGAAGGTCCAGGATGAACCCAGGTTTTGTGGACCCTGAAGCTTATATGACATTGAGGCTTTAAGAAAACACACAACTGTGTATAAAAGAAGGAGATCCTGTCATTTGCAACAGTATGGATGAAACTGGAGGATGTTGTGCTAAATGAAATAAGCCAGACATAGAAAGAAAAAAATTTCATGGTCTCACTTACATGTGGTGCCAAATACATAGAAGCAGAGTTGAATGCTGGTCCCCAGGGGCAGGGAAGTGGGGAAAAGGGGGAGATGTTGGTCAAAGGTGCATAGCTGCAGTTATGTAGGATGAATAAGTCTAAAGATCTAATGTGCAGTGTGACAACTATGATTAGCAGCACTGACTTGAATACTGGAAATTTGTTAGTAGTAGATGTTAAGTGCTCCCACCACACAAACACACTCAAAAGGGTGACCGTGTGAGGAGATGGCTTTATCAGTCGACTAGCAACTATTTGACTACGTATATCAAATCATGTTGCTCACTTAAATCTATATAATTTTTATTTTAAATACTATAAATAAAACTTAAAAGGTACATATAAATGCAAAACTATGCATAAATATAAAATTTGGCATGGGGCCTTCACAAGAGCCAGAGCAGGCATGGGGCCTTGAAGCATAAACTCCATCCGTCCCTCAGGGGTGTGTCTGGATCCCCTCTGATGGGTGTGACGTGCATTTGCGGCAGCAGGACCCTTTCAGCCACTGGGACTGGCTTCCCCATAAAAGGCAGCAGCTCACCCTCACTTTGTCCAGTTCCTTGGCCTTCGCATACAGGCTGTGGCTGGCGTTCAGCAAATGGAAAATGGGCTGGTGCCATATACTGTTCAGCAACCATTTGGAGAAATTGCTGACGTGGTACTTCCTGAAGTCCCACATATTTAGGATCCGCGCAGGGAGGCAGGACTCTGCGTATGAGTGGCAGCAGTCACAGAAATACTTGCCTAGGTATTCGCAGTACCGGAGCCGCTTCACAAACTCTGCAGAGCACATAGGGGATGAGAACAAATCAGCCGATGTAGAAAACCTAACCTCGGTGGCCCCACCTCCAATTCTATCCAAGGATCAAGGCTTGGATTTCTGCTTACATGCCGCAAAAGCCATACTCAACTTCATAGCAGCTGGGAAAGCACCTGGCAGGGACTGGGAGCCTTAAATCATGGCCATTCCTGAGCTTTGCTTTTGTGGAACAATGCCAGAAAAATAGAACTTGTCCAAAGTACGGCTAGATTTGGGAAATGGGTATTGTAAACTGCGGTGTAGCCAAAAGAGGATGAGATTTGGGGTCTGAAATTCTGGTTGGAGTTCAGACTCTGCCTCTCACTGGCAGGAAGGCAAAGGGCAAGTTAGAATCTCTTCATGCTAACTGTCCTGAAGCCACAGAGGTAATTACGAATTGGATTACAGGATATCATACATATGAAAAGTGCTTTGTGAATTGTGAAGCACCATATATACACTGTTAAAAGTAGCACCCAAAAGAATTCCTGGATAAATCAGTGAGAAAAAAAATACAAAAATACACAAAGGATAAGAATAGGCAATACATAGAATGAAGAAATGCAGATAAGCAGTAAAGATGTGAAAAACACTCCATCTTGGTAACAAAGATATGCATATTAAAAGAGTGAAATAATTGGTTTTGCCACAGATTGTCACACATTTAGAGGATCGAGAGCTGGTGAGGTGTAGATGGGTGGGCACTCACTTATAGTGCTGACAAGAGAGTTACCTTTGACGGGGACGCTTGCATGATATGCTTCAATTCTTAACCAAGCAGCATGAATCCTAATGCTATGACATCAGACAGAAATGTTAACACACGCACATGGAGATAGAGAAAGGTGTTCACCACAGCACATTTATGATGAAGGGGTGGGGAGCAATCTAAATATTTATTAAGAAGCAACTGGTTAAATAAGTGTGATGCACTCCACAGTCAAATGTCAGAGCCTATGAAATACATGGAGAGCATAGGCAGTGGACATATAGTAACAGGTATGTATCATGTGATCTTGATTTTGTTTTTTAAAAAATACATATACTGTCTAAAAAGACCCCTACAAAAAAGTCAACAGCAAATAATTCTGGAGGGTAGAGGAAAGGAATTTTGCTCTTTGCATTTTTTAATTTGCTAAAATGAACATGTGTTGCTTTTGGAAACATCTCCAACAAAATATGTTGACAAGCAAAAGATATAGAGACTACTAATGCAACAAATATTTGGTTGCCTATTACCCATATGAAGAAAGAAAAAAGCAATACAGTTAAATCTCCTAGGGTCTAACATGAGCTGAAGCTTATATTTATCATTCACCATTTGGCTCAAATTAGCTGACACATGTTATGAGGATTAAATGAAATAATGATGGCAAAGCAGCTACCACAGTACCCAGCACACTGTAGATTCTAAATATAATTTCCCTATAACCATTTTACAAATAAACAAGGTCTGAGTGACTACAGGAGCAAGCTTTATTGAACAGTTGATCTGTGTTACTCACTGATTACATATCTTACATATGCTATATCATTCTGTGCTCAAACCCTACAAGGTCAGGACTATTACACCATCTCACTGATAAAAGCACAAGATAGGAGGTTAAATCACATGCCAGAGGCACAGAAAAAGTAAGCAGGCAAGCAGAATTCCAATCCAAACCTGGACTGGGGAAGCTCCAACTTTTAGCCATCATATCCCACTCTCCCTCTGCCTCATTCAATGGAGGAGAAAGGTAAGGAGCTAATGCACTTGCAACAAATTATCCTGAAACCTAGGTCACACTCAGAGTTGATTTTTAAATACAAACAAATAAATACAGTTGATTCTTATTATCTATAGTAGTTAATATTCTATAAAGTTGCCATGAACACTGAATTAGTGAATACTGAAGCATTGCTCCTGAGGAAATATAGAGTTGGGTTCCTGTGAGTCTCTCAAAACATTTTCATCAATTCATCAACACATAACCTTGTTTTATGTATGTTTTCTGTTTAAAGACATGGCTCTCAATACATTTTGTTGATTCTTATCATTGAATTTAGGGCCAACAACACTACCACTCATGTCTGAAGGAAGCTGATCCAATGCACATATTTTCTCCGTTAGGTGCATCAAAGCCTTCTTGTATTCAGGAACCCTCGATAGCACTTCAGCGGTATGTTTGGTGCCCTTTTAAACAGCGAAATCACCAACAAAAGGCACAAAAATGTTTTTTTTTTTTTAAAAAGGTACTAAATAGACTGTCAAAAGGGTTTGTTTACTGTATGAGCTCAAAGAAGAAGGCAGAGCATGACTTTGTTCAACTTCAGATAGAAATGCAGGTATCGAGCAACTCAAATTTCAGGTGACTAATTTTTCAGTGTTTTGTGCATATCTGTGAAAGACTGTGAAAACATGGTGAGTGTAGATTTTGTAGTTACAAATAAATTTTAGGGAGCAAGTGGATTCACAAATATGGAAGTCATGAATAATGAGAGTTAAGTGCAAGTGCACACATACATATGGTATTATGAAACTGAATTAATTATGTGACCTGTCTCTAGGGTTGACAAATTATTTGTTAAGAACTTATTAAGTAGCTAGTAATTATGCCTGAGTTCTCAAATCTGAAATTTTGAAAAGTCTATTGTATTGCATCTATTTCCCACTCTGGATTAAGATCTCTGATGTGGTAGATAAGGAGTATTATTTTGCTAATGATAGAGCCTTGATACATTTTATATTAAACAGGCAAAAAGGGAGGTAGACCCTGGTTCCCATACTCTACATTTCTGATCAAATTTAGTGAGATGGGAAGAGAAAAGAGAACAGAAAAGGCCTACAAATTTTCCTGATATAATTCATCTTTCCCTAACATCTAAAATCCTAACATTTTAACATCCAGTTACTCATTTATCAAATTTCATTGAATATATACTAAGCACTGTATTATTAATACAGAATAAATTATGTCCATCTCTTTTGATTTCCTCGTTCCTTTAATTGAAACAAAACAAAACAAAGCACCCTAGACCAGTGGTTCTCAACCAGGAGTGATTTTTCACCCCAAGGGACATATGGAAATGTCTAGAGACATTTTTGGTTGTCACAATGGGGAGCTGCTAGAGACATCTAGTGATGCTGTTAAATATCCTACAATGCACAGGACAGCACCTCACAACAAAGTTAATAGTACTGACACTAAGAAACTCTGCTCTAAAACACAATTCTTCTCATTTTAGGAAAGTCAATGTCATAGAAAAGAAAATAGGAGGCAAAAATTCTAGAACAGGGCTGTCGAACAGAACTTTTTGTGAGGACGGAAATGCTCTATATCTGTGCTGTCAAATACAGTAGCTATTAGCTGCATGTGGCTATTGAGCACTTGAAATGTAGCTAGCATCACTGAAAAACTGGATTTTTAATTTCAACGAATTTAAATTTAATTTTAAGTCATCACAGGGGATAGTGGCTACTATACTGGATAGTGCAGTTCTAGAATAAAGCTGACTAAAGAGAAATAACTAAATGCAATGGATGAAATTTGGTTGGAACCTAGATGGAAAATTTAGCTATAAAAGACATCTTGAGACAACAAATATGGACTAATATTAGACAATATTAAAGAATTGTTATTTTGTTTGGTGTGATAACTGTTTATAAACCTTATTGTTAGGACATGCTGAAGTATTAAAGGGTGAAATGTCATGTCTGCTGTTCACTTTTCATGTGTCTCAGTGTGTGTGAGACTGGAGGAGACTAAGGAGACTAAGGAGACATGAAAATTAAATTCAGTATGGAATTCTGGATTGAACCCTGGAACAGATCAAGGTCATTAGTGAAATCTGAATAAAGTCTATCGTTAGTTAACAGGATTATACCAATGCTAATTTCTCAGTTTTAATAATTATACTATGATTATTATGTTAACATTAGAGGAAGCTGGGTGAAGGGTATACGGGATATCTATACTATTTCTGCAACTCTTCTATAAGTCTAAAATGATCTCAGAATAAATAATTTTTAATAATTATCCTAAGGACTACATAAATTTCACAGGAAAAGTCCAAAAATTTTTTACATAGTTGATAATGTTTCCATAATATATGCTCTGCCTACCTCTGCAGCAGATTTTCTCCTCTCTTTCTTCCTCTCCTGTCATACAGGATTTCTCTGTAATAGCCTCAGGCCCTTTGCACATGGTGACTCCCCTCCATCTCACCTTCCCCCCAACACACGCATACACACTCTTCTGTGGATAATCACTTCCTTACAAAACTTCTTACTCCAAGTCCTCCAAGCCCAGATTAAGTTCCCTTGCAGTAAATCACATAGCACAAGTTGACTTTTCTCTCTTGTTGCATGCATCATCCTTGTTATTTACTTGGCTGATGACTACACCTTCCTGTAAGCAAGCTCCATGAGGGAAGGATCATGATTCTATCAATAGTGCAAGCATACATCTCCACATCTGAAAAACTTAGGGAAGTACTTAAAAAGTTAGTGGAATGTGTTCATGGTTTCTGACTGTGCATTCAATATTTACTGAGGCACCAGAATATTGTGGTTAATCAAATAGACATGGTCTCTACTAAACTAGCTGGGAAGATGAATTATTTAAATAAAATTAATTACAGCTGTGATACATGGCAGGCATTATCATTCAACTGCTTGAAGGAAGCCCAGATAGATTTCTACTTTCTATGTTGATTTCTTGAGGTGGAGGTCCTCAGAATCTCTTTCCTTTAAGACTGCCTACAAAGGCCAAGGGAACCCTTTCTAGTGAATCTCCTCCTCCTGGCTTTCCCCAGGTCAAACTTATGTACATTCTCACAGCAAAACAAGTGATTCCCAGTCCCAAGTGGGCAACTTGCATTTCCAACTGAGGAAAGCCTGATAGCTTATGCCTCAGCAGGCCCAGGAATGATCCCCTCAGGAATGACCCCAAACCCTGTCAGAAGAGTTTGGCCAGCTCCGTGGTAAGCCATTTAGTCATTCAACAAATTTATCTTTTGAGGATCAACTGTGTGCCAGGTACCCTTGTAGGAGCAGGGGATAAAGCAGTGAATAAAACAGACAACACATCTGTTCTCATGGAATTTAGAATCTAGTGAGGAAGACAGACAATAAAAACAGTAAAACCTAAAAGGGTATTTTAGGAAGATAAGTGTTAGGATGAAAAATAAGAAGGAAGGTAACATGATGCATACATGTGTATGTTTGTGGCAAGGTGGACATTTTCAAAATGGCAGCCAGGAAAAATCTCATAACTTTTTAGTGAAATGTGAAGACATAAGGGAACCAGCCTTGGTGGGAGGGAATTCCAGGAAGAGAAAACCACAAATGCAAATCTGAGTTGGGAGTGAACACGCCACCTTCAAGGACCAGCAGGAAGGCTAGAGCTGAGTGCCCCATGGGGAGGCAACTAGGAGATGATACTAAGAGGCTAGTCACATAGCGCTAAAGGTCATGACGGCCTCTTCATGAAAAAGAGGGCAATGTTATGAAGCTCTTCTACTAACTTCTCATCAAAGACATCTTTCACACAATCAAAGCGCTGCCCAGCTTTGTTACTCCTTTGCCCTGTCATTGTATAATAAGCAGGTAGTCCTTTTCCATACTTACTAGGTTCTATTGGAGTTCCACAGCCAGCACAGAAAAAATTCTGGGTTGCTAACACAAGATCCCTCCTGAGTACAAAAAACAATAACAGTTAAATTTCAGAAAAGGCCAGTAGAGCATTTTTTTTTCCACTGACTAAATTGACATCATGATTCTTTTCTTGACTTGGGGCCAAATTAATGTCATTTTTCATTTGGGAAAGAAATAGAATTATTCAATAGAGTTTTCTAGTTAGAGTCTCTGGATCTTTTAATAGCCCCTGCTACCACCAAAGCAGAAGTCAGTATCAGAAATAACACTTCTACCAGGGATCTTGAAAGACTTCTCACTTCTCACTGCCCATGAGCAGGATCCTCTCTCCAGAGAGAACTAGAAATGAGTAATGCAGAGAGAAAAAGTTTGGGTAGACGAGATAACAAAAGGTGATGCACTGGGAAGTTCACAAACGGATCCAAAGAAATTTAGATGAATAAGAGATAATGTAAGACAAAACTATACAACACTTCCAGTGAGAGACAGTTCAGTGAAGTGTTTTCTATTGAACTGTTGGTGCCACAATTTCACATAGATTTAGAAATACAAAGAAAGTTGTAAAATTCTATTATAGTTTAGGGTCAGCAAAAATGGTCATGATAAAAATATCACGTGCCTTTTAACTACAGGAGCTCTCCTCAAGATTATATTCTTTTTCAAAAAATTTATCCATTGATTTTTATTTCACATTTCAATAAAAAATAAAGTAGTCTTGTCTTTTAAAATTATTGTAGATGATTTTTTTCAGATTCAATATTAGCCACTTTAAAAAATCCCCTTTAAGCCTATTTAATTTTCAGTTGCTATATAATATTCATACTTAAGGATAAATTCTCGACTTGTCAAAACAAGGTTCCAAGAAAGCTAAAATATGCCTAACTTTCCTTTTCCTAAAACAATTTTCCTTTGTTCCTCAGTATACTTTTTTTCTTTCACATACTTCCACAAAGAGTCAGGTGGGAACCCTAACAACTTGTTTTAATTGGATTGGAGCCCCAAGTAGCTACCCAGACTTACTTCAGTGGTGGATGAACATTAAATATGACTTGAAATCTAGGGGGTGCCCAGTCTTTCGTCCCTCTAATCCTCGGCTTAAATTCAATCTCTTCTACTTTATCCACACTGGATTCAAAGTCTTTTTGGACACTCTCTTCCCTTACAACCTGCATAACACAAAAGGGGATTTAGGAACAACTTAAACAAGCATATTTCAGGTACTGAAATTTAAAAAGCATTCAAAGGTGTTTCCAACAGTAAAATTTACCATGAAAAATTGAAATGCTTTCAACTAAACTAAAGGACATGGCAAGAACCCTTCCCGGATCTAAAGCCATATGCAGAAAAATCGCTTAAAATACCACCTACCTGAGATAACTTTTCTTAGTTCCTTAGTTTTTTTGTTGTCATTTGTTTCCAGACTTCAAAATTACTGTAAGTAGGTCACTGTGACCTGGAATGCTTTTATGCATAGCAGAAACCTTACCCTTCTTAGTCAATAGGCTGGCAGATGCTGCCAATCAGAAGCCCTGTGGTTGTCAGACTTCCCTAGAAACAGCTCTTTAAACCATTTCCTGTTTAGAAAAGTGCAGCTTGCTGCAGGCGTTCACTTAACATCACACGTAAGGAATACTTCATTTTCTAGGATTTGACATGTTCAGTGATTGAGAATTACTATATTTTGTAAATAGAAATACTACTACTAAAAACAGAATGCCATAAATAGAATGTCATTGGTTTCCAAAGACTATTGATATACTAGAGCAATGCAAAAATAATAATAAAAGCAAAATATTTCATGGCAAACTTGGGGGTAAGGTTAGGATTGTAATCCACAAGTTATCTTGGGGTAAACGCTGCAGCTGCAAGCACCATAGCATTCTCGGGCAACCCAGAAATGGGCTAAAAACCATTACTCAGCTTGGCTCTCTTCTGAACTACCAAACTTGCCTATTAGCATTTAAAAATACAAACTCCTCAGATTAGCATTTTACATGCTCCATAACTGGGCCACTATCATTCAAGCCTTATTTCCCAGGAAGATCATGCCCCTCTCCTCTGCCCACCACATCTGTTAGGTAGCTAGTCAGACCAGAGTGACAGGGGAACCAAGGAATGGAGGCCCAGCCTAGAGACCGCCCAAAAAACATCTTATAGGTAATTAGAGAATACCTCCTGCATTCCCAGAAACAAAAGACAGGAGGGCCATAAACTATAGCTGGTTTAATCCAGCCACAGACGCTTGAGCAGAAGGTACTACCCTAACCTGCCCACAATTTCAACCTCATTATATCAATATTATAATACCACAACTATGCCTGGAAGTTCATGAATCTAATTACAATAGACTGAATTCTGGGTAAGCGCATGTGTACTAGGCAAAGTGTTATATAGCAGCCAAGTGTCAGTTGAAATGAGCTCACTTGCCAATCACCTAAGAATGCCTTTGTAACCACCCATTTCGGCCATAACATAACACAGAAATCCACCCCTCCCCGCCCCCCGCTTTCCCTCGGGGTTGCAGCTCTCTATCTTCCCTGACTGTAACTTGTTCCCCCACAGGTATGTATCCTCATTTCCTGTGGTTAGCCAGTTTTAGGCTCGCCTTGTCTACCTCAAAACGTGCCTTCGATAAATAATACTTTCTATAACTGTCGCTGAGCAGAAATTCATTTCTTCATTAGTGATAAGAGCTGAGACCTGCGTATTACCAGAACTCTGATCACCACAATGGTAAGTTTTTTAGTACTGTGGACTTAGATCCTTTTTTCTTTTTTCTCAGTAAGCAAGCCAAGCTTCACCAGTCTTGGCTGGAGACTCTCTTATCTCTCCTGAAGTTAGGGAACATGGACATTACCTTTCCCAGTGCTCACTCTAGCCATGACTGTAAACGGGCCCTCTACAGTTGCTGTCCAAGTCACAGCACCAAAACACTTATCGTTGAGGTGAATGGAGTTCCGGTAACACGCAGGTCTCAGCTCTTACTACTAATGAAGAAATGAATTTCCACTCAGTGACAATTATGAGAAGTATTTATTAAAGGCATGTTATGAGGTAGAAAATAAGTCAAGTATAAAGCTGGCTAACCACATGGGAATATGTACCTCAGTTGGGGGGTGGGAGGTATAGGTCACATACACACAGATACACAAAACACAGGCTATCCAACCACACCAAATCACTCAGCTCAATATTCACCCCATACACCTCCATGTCACCTTTGCTCCAACTGCCCTTGGCTTCCCCTGCATTTCTAGAGTGTTTTTTGCTTGCCCCTATTTTAGCCTTTGCCACAAAATTCTCTTCCCACCACAGGCTGCATGCTGTCAGAGGGCAGAGTGTTCTACAGGGAGGCAGCCTGGACTTTCAAATTAGGTGGCGTGAGGCACTGATGCCTGCTTTACCACTGACCAGCCCTGCTGAGGGTCTGGAACTAACTCTTTAAAATAAAAATAGCATCTACCTAATAGGATATTTATGAGGATTAAAATGTGAATTGCTGAGCATAGTCCCTGGTGCATAATAAACATCAATGAATGTCAGATTCATCCTTCCTTTTGAGTCCTCCCCCAACACCTAGTGACCACACAAGGAAACACATACATGTCTGAGGTGAACAGCATGCAAAATGAGAACTTGGGAACTAACAATTCAAGGTCAACTTATTTTGATACTTACTATTGAGCCAGATGCATTCAGAGAACCAGCCAGCTGATAATTAACTTGTGACAACATCCAGCACTTCTGGAATACTCTGTACAATTCTTTGGTTATTAGCTCAGCAGAATTGAAGTTTGGCTCATAAATGACACTGAAATGTAAAAGATATAAAAAAATTAAAACTTTATTCATAAGAAGTAAGTTAAGGGTCTTTAGGTTTTCAATTATTCTTCCCTCTCGCAAGAAGTCAGAGGAGGCATCATATAAGAGGCCATGCATCAACCATGTACCAATAGTTATCTTACTCACTATAATTCCTCCACGCTCAACAGAGCAGCTTTTATTTATTGAGAGTATGAAGACTGGGAGGTATGGTGAAAAGAGCACTGGATTTAGATATTTGAGTTGCATTATTTAACAGCACTGTGTCCTGAGGCACATTCCGTCAGAATCTCATTTTCTACATCTATAAAATGGGGTTTTAAAATACTCCGTCTGGCCTATTCATGACGATTAAATAAGAATGTCTACAAAAGCCTTAAACACTTTAAAAACACTGTAGAAACTTGAGTGATAATTGTTTCATTTCTGTGTAGTAATCCTTGTCATTGGAACTGGCTGAACTCAATCTGTCAGAGGCCCGGACTTCACAGTGCTTCAGAGGTGATGGCCAAGAGGCCTGTGTGCAAGTGGTTATTGAAAAGAGATACCTCTTAGAGGAGCTGCAGGTACATCCACAGGTTTCTGTGGTATTGCTAAACTCTCCAAGTTCTGTGAGAAAAAAAAAAGAAGGAGTAGAGAGGTCTTTAAGTCTGTTTTACTTAATGACAGTCAATTCTATAAGAACATAAAAATCGCTCCCTACACTTCATAAAGAACCAACTTTCAGCATCTCCATACTTCAGGTTCTTTTGGGTTTCTATTATTAGACTACAACTAATGACCAAAGATGAGATTTTAAAATATTCTTATCTGAAATTTATCCAAAATATAATTGAGAGGCCAAACAGATATCAGACCATAATAAATATCTGCTTTTGAGATGAGAGATTCACTATCAAGACATTTGAAAGAAGGACTTTTTTTTTATGTCAGAGGCATAATCTGATTTTGGGAGAAGTTTCTCTGAATGCTACTGTAATGTGGTATTACTTGTGACGCACATCAATATGTGGAGGGGACAGGAGGGAGGTACCTGTTCATATACAAATCTTACCTATAATAACGAAGTCATCAAAATCACATTTGCAGGCCTCTTTCACCACATCACAGCAAGTAGGTGTTTTAACTGGGCTAACCCGTAACACAGCACAACCTAGAGAAAGGAAAGGGGTTTCACCAATAAGAAGAAAAGTACATAACCTTTAACACTCAAATTTAGAGAAATTGGGGATAAAAAGGGCTAAAAGATTACTTCTAAAATATTTAAAAATTCAGCTTTAATAACTAAAAAATACAAGGAGCTATTTTTGTGTTGTTCTTATATTCATTAAGAGAAAAGGACTGATGAGTATATGGGGGTTCATAAGAGTAATCTGCCTACGTTTATATATGTTTGAGAATTTTCATAATACAAAGTTTTAAAAATGAAAGAGGGGAGAACAACAATCTCACCTTCACAGCGAGGCAAAGACTATAAGAAAGATAAACACTGTACTGGGTTCAACAGTTCTCCCCCTGTCCCCCTGCCCGCCAAAAAAAAAAATCATGTTTACCTAGAAACTGTGAATGGGACCTTATTTGGAAATGGGGTCTTTGCAGATGTAGTCAAGTTAAGATGAGGTCATGCTAGATTAGGGTGAGCCCTAAATACTGGTGTCATCTGACAGAAATTTGAACACACAGACCTATAGAGAGATTGCCATGTGACGGTGGAGGAAGCGATTGGAACCGATGTGTCCAGAAGCCCACGAACATCAAGGGTTGCCAACAATCCCCAGAAGCTGGGAGAGAGGCATGGAGCAGACTTTTTCTCAGAGCTTCCAGAAGGAACCAACCTTTCCTACAACTTCATTTCTCACTTCTGGCCTCCACAACTGTGAGAGGATTAATTTCTATTGTTTTATGCCACCCACCCAGTTTGTGACATTTTGTTACAGCAGTCCTAGGAAACTAATACAAATATGGTCATACTTTTCTATCCCTAATATCAGTCTGGGGGATTATCCTAAGAATGTCATTTAAAAAAATAATGGAAGAGAAATGCTTTGATCACAAATGGGCTATTTGGAGTCTATTTAAAATATTAGAATATTGAAGGCTACTTAAATGCCAAATAATAGAGAGCTGATTTTGTAAATCACTCTATTAACTCAAGAAATACCATTATTGAAAAATGTGAAACCCGTAACATGAAAAACTAGATATGAAATAGTGTCATTATAATCATATTATTGGTGTAATTACATTAATATGAGTAATAATTACTATGAAACTGAATACACTTGAATAAACATAGACATGAATACAGCTGTTTAGGGAAATATTTGAGCCTATAGGTTACCGAGAGTTCTGAGAATGAGCTTGGTACCACACTGTCCAGTCCAGCTGGGTGAGCAGAGATGATCGACACCTCAGTTTCAGTTTCCTCACAGATAAAATGGAGGCAATTTCACCTACCTCTTTGTTTCCCACACTCTTTTGACCATGATCCACAGTAACATACAGTTTACATTGTAACTTATAAAAAATTTAGAAGTTCCAGAAGCCTTGCTCGCCCTAAATGAGGAGCACACTGATGCTTTCTATTCTTTTTCTTTTAATTTAATGCTCTCATGACCAACTTGCAATTTGAAGAACACTAACCTGCCTCACAGAGTAGCATCTATCACCATAAATATCACAAGAGTGATACTTAATGAAGGTAAATATTTTATTTGGGTGGTAGAAATATTTTTAAACTTCTTTAACAATCATAATTTTAAAAATTTCAGCTAAACATTAATATCCATTCAACCATTGAACAAATATTTACAAAATATTTATTTTAGGCAAGGTACTATGCTGAATGTAAATACAAATATGACAAATTCTCATCTATCAAATAATTTTAGGAACCAAGACACTGACACGCTTGACAACAAGAACACATGGTTGAGTACATAGGCCTTAAGCAGTTCAGAGGCAGGACTCCACATCACACAACTCCAAGGGGAGCCATGTACATAGAGCATTCTGGAGCACAACTTATATCTCATTCCACATGAATGGTACCCGTGACCTGTAAGACAAATCAGGAAGCATGTCACAATGCCAGTGGCAGGAGGCTGCTTTTGAAGAACAAGAAGGATGAAGAAACTAATGTGTTCCAGGAGAGCCTAGCTAAAGTAAAGAGAGGGAGGCAGGAGCTTAGGAGAAATGTCTGCCAGCAAGTATAGTGAAGCCTGTGGCACAACACTGAAAAATGGCAGGAGATAACTGCTGGAAAGATAGGAAGATGCTGGATCCCACAAAGCTAAAAAACTCAGGATAAAACGTGGAACAAACTCAACAGGCCGTTTTAGAGGACTAAAAGTTGTGTTCTAGAAACATAAGCGTGTATGATCAATGAAGTAAAAGAGGCTGAAAGCAAAGAGAGAAAATTAAAGGCAGCAGATGCATATGAAGGACATAAATGCAGTTCTTAACGGAAGTCTGTTGCAGTAGTCCAGGTAAAGGCATGGATAGGGAACAGATGGAGGGGATGTTGCTATATCTGAGAGGTCAAGGCCAATTTGTTCATTAACTAGAAACAGGACGGGGGACAGGGGCACAGGGAAGAAGAAAGTCAAAACAGAGTTCAGTGTGCTGAAATTTGAATCACTGCTTTTCCAGCCACATGACTTTATTCCCCACTGGTGGCCTCAAAAGGCATGATGGTCCATATTGCATCCCCTGGCTCCCTAGGCCACAGTCACCTGACCAGCTATGGACACCTAATTAAAGCAAGCTCCAGCAGGTGCTCTTCCTTGGGAACCTGGACTTGGGGTCCTGCAAGACTAGGTTGAGCTGTGAGGCCCTGGCTCAGAAATCATAGAGAGGGCAGAGCTGAAACCAGATGCTAGGAGCGGGGTAGAAGTCTGGCTGTGGGAAAAAGAGAATGAAGCATGAAGAGAAGTTGATGAGAGGCCACAAAGCCCCAGAAAACACAGATGCCAGAGCTGCTTTTATACTGGTCAGTTTTGTATTTCCCACCACTGGGTTCAATGAGGATGCTCTATATTATTTAAAAAATTCCTTTTAATTTGAGCCAGGTGGTGCACTCAACAACTATTTATTTTACACCTACTTTGTGCCAGGCATTGTGATACATATGTACCACAGAGAGTGAGTTCTTCCCTCCTGACTGAAAGAGTGCTGATTAAGATACTAGGTAAAGGAAGTCAAAAGGAAAAGCAAGCATTAGATTTTAATCTTTTATTTATTTATTTATTTATTTATTTATTTATTTATTTATTTATTTATTTATTTTAAGAAAGGGGCTTGTGCGGGAGTGATAGTGATGACATGTTAAGTTAGAGATCCTGGGGGCCATTCAGGTGGACATGCTCTACAGGTTCCTGCCACATGAAGCAAGCACTTAGAAGAGAAAGGCAGGATTTAAAACAGATTTGAGAGATGTCAACAGAGCAGGAATAATGAAAAGATGTTGCAGTGGATAAAATCTCCAGAAAGTGAACATAGAAATAAAAGAATCTAGGATTGAAGCAGGACTCACATTTAGGAAATGTTAAGAAAATTACAAGCCCTAACTTCAGTGCTCAGCTTAGGTACCTCCCCTCCAAGAAGGAGTCCCTGGATCCCAGAAGAAGGCGAGCTGCTCTGGGTCCCTGCCTCTACCCAAGTGAGCCCGTATACTTTTCTCAGCCTTGGCTCCAGCCCCTGATGCTCCCAGAGAGAAGGAGCACATATTCTTGCCTATTGATTCCCAGCACCCAGCACCGCACAGGCTCCTTATTTGTGGAATGAATGAAAGAGGATTGCTTGGAAAAAGAAGAAGAGCTAGGAGAATACCATGTGACAGAAGACAAAGGAAGAGGGAAAACTTTAGCCACCGCCAAAAGGAAAAGTAGGATGAAGTCCAAGAACAACAACAACAAAAAAAAACCAACACTTATTTAACTACCAAGTGGAACATGCTAACCAATGCCAAGCCCCAACGGGAGAAATGGTGAGGATGATAGTTACTCAAGGAGTCTTAGATGAAGGTTTTAAAGATGTATGTGGAGAATACAGCATAAAGCTTTCTCATATTTGCCTCACCATAGCCACTGTCTAAAGAAGTAGAAGACCCAGATTCTTGCTTTGTGTTATAAAAGGTCACTTTGGAATCAGCTTCATCCTTCCCAAGTGACCCACTGGCTTCTTCTGTACTCCAGCTCTCCATGTGCTGTTGACTCAGAATGTTACACTTCATGTTTTCCATTACTGATATAATCATATCTGCAGCATAAAAGTGGGCATTTTCCTGCAGAAAATAAAATTATCAGTTAAAATATAAGCATAATCAACTTTTTTTTCATTGAGAGGTATAAGATTAAAAAATTGAGAAGCTTTATTTAAGCGGAGTTAATGCATAAGTGTTCATTTAACTGAATTATCATATGTCATTATATAAAGCACAGCTCGTATCTTCCAGAGACACCACTATAATCAACAGACAACCCAAGCTGAACTGCCAAGGGTTTTACTGTGATGTAAAACCCTAGGTTGGTGGTGGCTCAATTGTTGACATCACTCATCAGTCATGGCAGACTTTCCAGCTGAGCACCGACACTGTCTCAGAACCCTTCTCAGCTTGGGGTTTCTGGCAGCCTCTACCAATCAAACGCTGAAATGGAACCTATTTGCCATGCCTTATCAAGTAAAATTTCCAAATTTAAATCAGAACAGTGCTATCTAAGGGATTAACATTCTCTGTGGTTTAAAAAAAAAGAAAAGAAAAAGAAGATATAGTTACCTTTTCCATATCAACAGGGAACACGAATGTTTCTTGTGAGAAGGAATTCAAAGAAATGCTTCTTCCACTGACTTGAACAGCACCTGCCAATACAGCAAGTTATTAAAAGTGGAACAAAAGAAGTCTAAAGATTATCTAAGAAAACAAAACAATTCTAGGGAGTGGCTTTTAAGTTTCATTTTTTTAAAATTAGCGCAATTCTAGAATAAATTAGTGTCAAAAGAAGAATGACCTTTTGGTGGGTAGACTTGTAGATATTGCCTAATGATAATCATTTCTATGAGAGGCTATTGGAGTAACAAAGAAGACATGGAAGAACCACTGGAATGGAGAACAATGAGGCAAAGAGGGTAGAAAGAGAAGACGGTCATGGAAACTACCTAAAGGAGAGGGAGAAGAGTGAGAAGGAACAGTTTAGAAGCAGGGCCATAAGAATTATGGAATCACTTCTTTAACTCACTGCAATTGACCCAAAATTTCCTGTCTGCAGAAACAAAATATCTGAAAAATGTCAGCATTGCTTCCCTAAAACTGTCTTTCTCTAATCAAAAACAAAAAGAAACTACAGAGTGTATATTCTGCTGACTCATCCACTCTATACCCTAGGCCACTCTATTATTGGCAATGAACACCAGCAAAACACAAATGATTTGTCATGATATTTTTATTGAAGTATTTAAGGTAAAACATTTCTGTGAGAGCCATAAGAGCTGGATTGTCCCAACCTGCTAAATTAGAACAAAATGCTACAGATGTCTTGATGATTATATACAACTCTCAGATGACAGAGAGACAAGCAGATCACTCAAATCCCTTGCCTCATCTTCAAGAAAATGACTGTTCCATGGAAAACTTTGGACCTCTTAGCTTCAGAAGCCATCTGGGATAGGCAAACTTTTTCTGAAAAAGACTACTAGGTAGTAAATACTGTAGGATCTGAGGTCCATATAGTATCTATCCCAACTATTCAGTTCTGCCACTGTAGCTATAAACAAAACAAAGCTTTATTTGTAAAAATCAGGAAGCTGGCTGGACTTAACCCTAAGCTCAGTTTTTGGACCGAGGATAGAGGAAAAAGCAGAGAATGGGACAGTGTGGATTCCAGTTCCAGCTCTCCATGCACCAGCTGTGCCACCACATTAAAATTTCCTCATCTTTTAAATTGGCATAATTATCTATTAGGAGATTAAAGGAGGTAAGAATGTGTAAGTACTTTGTAAATGTGTAGATCCAATGCAAAAGAAGGAAGAGCAGAATTGTTTCTGACAGCCTCAGGATGTGCTCACCAGCTTAAAGTAGTCTTTACTTACCACATTATCCAGAAAAGAAAACCCTCCTGCTGTTACTTGAGATGCAACAATCATAGGAAAATTCCATGACCTAGTGGCAAATGCCTTTCTCCCCACTGCTGCCCCTTACTAAAGAAAGAAAGAACCCAATCACTCAGGACTTTATTTTTTAATCCCATGGAATGAATTCCCTTACCAAGTTTAAGAGATACTCCCAAAAGACTGAGTTGTTTTTAAAGGTACTTAGAGAGGTCACTGGGAATCACTGTCCTTGCACAAAAGGGGCTGGGGTACCTGTTTTTTACCCGAGAGAAGGACAAAGGTGGTACATATATACAATAGAATATTATTCAGCTGTAAGAAGAGATGAAATACTGCCGTTTGAGACAGGAATGGACCTTGAGATAATCATGCTAAGCAAAATAAGCCATATAGAAAAAGTTGAAAACCATGATACCACTTATATGTGGGATATAAATCTAAAAGCAATAAATCAACATGACAAACAAACAGAGACTCATGGATATGGACAGTAAGTAACTAGTGGTTACCAGAGGGTGGAGGAAGGGGGAAGGTAAATGGGGTAAAAGGGATCCAATATGTGGTGACAGAAAGAAATCTAACTATAGGTGGTGAACACACAATGCAATATATATATGACTTACTGTTGAATTGTACACTTGAAACTTATTGGATTCTGTTAATCAGTGTCACCATAATAAAAAAAGAAAAAAAGAAAAGATAAAATGTCATTGACTATTTGACCTAGAACTATTTTGTTATATTATAGAACCATTCTGTTCTATTTTAACAGAAATATAAATAAAGCATGAATATAACAATGAATATTTAAAAATAAAATAAGCACACTACAAATTTTAAGAACGATAGCTAATTTATTGACTCTTTCTTTAGTGGCATTTTGCATGGATTATTTCCTTACAGCTATTCCAGTATTTTAGGAATATGTCCATTACCTCATAGACCTAGGAGCCCTTGTTTTAATTTAAAAAAAAAGAAAAGAAAGAAAGAAAAGAAAAAGGTTTTGTATAGCCTTTGGAGAATTGTGGTTACTGTTTTTTAAATCTTACTATTTTCTAGTTACACTCTGTTCAGGTACATATAACAGGTGAAACGAGTTCATTTCCTCATAAGTACTGGTGTGCAACAGAGCCCACTCTGTCTTGAAACACCGTCCACCAGCACAGCAATGTGAGTGCACTTACAATGCTCTCCCTTGCAGACAATAAGTGGAAGTTCCTGATAGCACACACCAGCTCAAAGATGGCAGATGGCACTGATTATCAAGTAAGCTAAGTTAAGATGACATTTCCCTGCAGTCTAAGGAGAAAGGAAATACTTGATTTCACCATTTTTGATGGTGCAGGTGGCGGGGCCTAAAACAATATTAAATGAGCTACTGCACTGGCTTCTGGTCAAAGTGGAAACTCATGACCTTTTTTTCTCCTGAGGAAGACAGTAAGACAGGCTTTAGACCTTTAGACACAGACAAAGCAAGTGTGTGAATGGACAGGAATGGAGGAAGTCCCCGACTAAAGTTACCTTCACCAGTGGAAACTGGCAGGTGGGAAGGTGTGAAACAAGCACTGTCAGCCTCAGAATGTGGGGAAGTCGCCAAAATCTTGGAGCGTGTGAACAGAGACATCCAAGGAGAGCATCCTGGGAACACTGTCCTCTCTTGTGTTGAAGTAAAAGAAAAGCCTCTGCTCTTTTCACCAGAGCTTCCCACGGAATCTACAGTATCCTTCAACAATACTGTCTTCATCACAGAGTGTTCAAGAGACAATGGTGAAGGGCCCAAGGGAGAGGCGCCATCCCCCACAAAGTAGCTGCCACTATTGCCCACTGTTGGCATCTGGAGGGGCAAATCCTGCAGCTGTTGCTGCACACACTGGGGGTTAATCCAGGCAGCTTTGTGCCTCATGAACCTGAGGTCTGATTGGCAAGTGGGGTGGCCAGTGTCCAGGAGTCTGGGTGAACCATCAATGCTGCCAGGGCAATCACTGCCCCCTTCCCAGGGGTCCACAAGAGAATCCTCCCAGCCCGAAGACTGTGACACCATCTTTCCAGGCAGGGCTGATGTAAATTCCGTTGTTTTACTAGATTAAGGCCTTGAACTCACATGTGGTTGGCTGGAGGGCTGGAGAGCTTATCTGCAGTGAACAAGAATCATTCAAGATAAATAAGGGCTCAATCATATTTTTAACTCCAAATCCCTTTAAGGAGGCAAAAAAACAAAAACAAAAAATAAAGTTTGCACTTCACCCTAAACAACAAAATATATTCTTTTGAATTTATAAGACAAACAAACAAACAAACCAGCCATAAACTAGCAGCCAACATAGGGGCATGACATTGGGGTAGGAAAGGGTTTTCAAAGCATCTACTACATGATTGGCATTGTTTTTGTTTTGGTAGCGTTGGGGTAACAGTGGTGACTAAAATAAGCTTCCTGCCATCCAGTTTACATTCTGGTAGAGGGAAGATAGTGACTAAACAAACATTCACATATTTCAGGTACTGACAGGCAATAAATACGTAATGTGGGTCTAAGCAATGCTTGGCATCTTCTCAAAGTGCATCTCACTGTCACAAATGGGGTCCTTTGAATCAGAGATGCAAAGATATGTACAAAGATAAAATCAATTTTCAAAAACATTTTAAAGGTAGAGAAATCAAGTTGTAAAGTTTACTGTCATTTCTATTGAGATTTTCCTATTGAGGGTAAGGTAAGCACAGGTCAGATTACCAGTTAACAGATACACAGCAGCAAAAGTCCTAGGGACAAAAAGAGACCGTAGAACTCCCCTGCCAAGTCATTCACTCATTCTAGGCATGTCCTTGCCCATCAGTCAGTGGTCCCACTGAGAATGACTGCTTCACTAGGGCCAAGACAGCCATGGTATCGGCAGGAAAGATGCAACCTTTTTAAGAGGGGCAGGTGACTCAGCAAGACATGAATAAACATGACTTCTATAGAGAGCCCAAAAAGTCTTTCAGATGGTAAGCAGCCAGTGCTTTGATGGTAGATGAACAGCTTTAGCTCCTTAACAATGTTAAAATTACTCCATGACTAGGCACAAGTAAGATTTAGGATTTTATCTGCCCTGAAACTAAACCTCTAACTGAAGACATGAATGGGACCATCAGAGTAAAAACTCATCTTAAATTTTACTTTCTCAGTGAAGCTTTCCTGGTCACCCTATAAGTAATGGCAACTGTCCCTCCTCAAAAGTTCCTGTCTCCTTCCAAATCCTTATTTTTCTCTTTACTCCTTAGCACTAATCTTCATTTTATTTGACCTCAATGACTAACACCCACTAAAATGTAAAATCTCTGAGGGTAAGTTTTTAAAAAAATTTATTTTGGACACTGCTCTGTCCCCAGAACCTAGAAACAGGGGCACATAATAGGTGTTCAATAAATATATTCTAAGTATATGAATGAGTAAACAAATGAATAAACAATACATAAGTATGGTTATGTTCATTATTGCTGTTGCCCAAGAAAGGAAGAAAAGATGTCACCCTTTAGAAAAAATTGGAGGTCACAACCTAAAATGTCTGCCAACCATTTCCTTAGAATAAAGGATGTTAGAGAATAGAAGTCACAAATGAGAGTTGAGACTGAAAGGTAAAATTCATTTTTATCAATTTTATGGTGTCTTACTAAGCACCCCCACTCCCAAGCAATAAACAAATGCAAGCAAACAAAGAGTAAATGGATCTTTAACCATAGCATGTGAGCTATTTGGTTAACACAGTTCCCCAGAACCACTTCCCCTCTTTTTGTATCTACTTCCCTTCATGCTTTGACTTTAAACACTCACATCCCCAAAGACTCAACAGACTAAAACTATCATAACATGTCAAACAGAAACCATTTCAATGCCCAATAATGTGATGCCACAACTTCTACAACAGTGGCCAGGAATCAGAGTGAACCACAACTTTCACACAGCTGCACCTTCACTGCAGCAAGTGAACACTGTGTTCTAATGCTAAAACCCTAGGAAGGAAACATGTTGCAATGGTGGCTTCACAAAGACTCTTCTAAAACCAATTTAGCCTTTGGCAATGACCCTTAATTCTGAAGATTCGTTGTCAGAAGAACACAAAGGAATGACAGAAAATAGTTAAGAGAAATAGGTGAGTTGGGGTGAGAAAGTGACTCAATGAAGGCAAAGATCAAGGAACTCCAGATATTTTGTCTAATAACACCATACAGTTGTCCAAGACACATAAATGATTAACTTCCTATGGTCACTGCATATGTCATACTTTCCACTCTCATTCTTCACAATGATAACTCGTGATATTTCAGATTTCATTATGCCTATTCGAGGAATGAAATGGAGACTGTTAGGGGACTTGCCCAAAATCTCACCATTAGTAATTAGCAGAAGTAGAACAAAAAAGTCTGACACCTGCTCTTTCCACTGGTATTTACACATTGTTAGACTAAAATTAGCAGAATATTTCCTATTTCATTAGCAAAGTAATTTTAAAAAATTTCTCATCAGATTTGTCACAAAACATAGGATTAAGAGCCACATGGCTATTTTTGATTTCATGTTATCATAAAATTTCCCCAGAATTTTATAGTTATGGCCTTCCTATTTATAAAAATAATTATTTGCACATACATCTCCAATATAAAACTATTTATTTATAAACCTTACACATCCACAGCTATTATATGAAATGTCCAGAACAGGAAAACCCACAGAGACAGAAAGTAGATCAGAGTTTAGGCCAAGGGAAAGGGGATGGAAAGATAGGGAGTGACTACTAAAGGGTATGGAGTATCTTTGTGAATTTCTAAATGTTCTAAAATCAACTGTGGTAATGATTATATAAATCCATTAATACATTAAAAACACTGAATTGTATATTTAAATGGGTGAATTGTATATTATGTGAATTCTATCTGAATTTCAATAATGCTGTCAAAAAAATAAAACAGGAAGAAGTACCCATCTCCCTTCAAAAAAGTCAGAAGACTAGATAGTGAGCACGGGTATTTCATGGGATACAGGAATCAAAGGAGAGCAAGTTGTAAGTCAGGCCATAAACAAAGGCACTGAAAGTTAAAAGGGAAATAGAGAATAAATAAAGGGTGTGGACCTCAGAAGAAAAATTCCTTTGATGTGAAGAGCAAGACGGAACTTATCTGCTGAGATGGACTTCCCATCATCAACTGAGGGCCCACATTTTATGAATAATAAGAGTCTAGGGCCACTTGCTGTAAGGGGCTCTTCAAGAGCTCTGTACACCAGGAAGAACCTCAGACTTAACTCTGGGCTTCCTGCACTGTGCCCTACGTGCTTACACAGTCTGAGTCATCTATTATTAGGAAGTTCCTTGTTTCCTCTTTCTGACAAATGAATAGACCTGCCCTGTCCAATCAGGACTGCACAATTTGGATGCCTCATTTACATAACACAGACCTAATTAGGAACCTGGGTAGGAACTTTCTCTATAAAAGGCAGTCTCCCCTTTGTTTCAGTGGAACACAATTTAGGTTCCTACTCTTGTGTCTCCTGGACTGCAGCAACTTTTGCTCAAATAAATGCATTATATTTATTAGTCTAAAATTAACTTTGGTTTGCAAGGAAATACTTAATAAGTGTGCCTAAAGTAGGTATGAAGAGGAGAAAGGAAGTAGAAGTGAAAACAACTGAATCATCTAGAAAAAGTAAAAAATAAAAAAAAATTTAAAAAAAAGGACTGGTAAAGACAGATCATCAGCATGATGGCTAACAGTAATTGGGCACCGATTGCCAGACTCTACACTAAGGACTTCAGGCATCCATCCTCACCTTTAAACCAGCACTGTAAGGGAGGTTCTGCTGGTTCCAATTTATAGATGGGAAACAAAGTCAAAGAGATTAAGTACTGTGGTTATGTTTGGTTAAGTACCTATCTTTTTAGAAATATTTAGAAATAATCGATAGAATTTCTTGAATTTGCTTTAATATAGCGGAAAGTGTTGGTGGGAGATATAGGTAAAACACAATTGACCATATTGATAGCTCTTGAAGGAAGGAGATAGGTACATCTCTACTTTTAAAGTTTGAAATTTTTCATAAGAAAAGTTCCTAATTAAAAAAAATTTTTGCTGTATCTGTCCAAGTGTCCCTAAGTTAGCTCTCTGACCTCCTTATCTACTACCTTTATACTGGTACATCCTTTTATCCCTCCCATCTTTATTTAAATTTACCTTTAGATTGAAACCTACCATCACCCTTTTTAAAACTGCATCCCTACATGTATACACTATCTTTATTTACTGTGTCTACTATTTTATTAAGCCTTATTTTTTTTCCCATTGCTCTCATCTTCTGATACCAACAGTTCATAACTCACACTTATATGGGATTTGTTATGTGCCTGAAACTGTTTTAAATTTTCTACACACACACACACACACACACACACACACACACACACACTTGATCCTCCTAACAACCTCTGTGTGAGGTAGATATAACATCACTATCTTCATTTTACAGATAAGATACTGAGGCACAGCTAGTAAATGGAGCCAGTTTACATCCAGACAATCTTGCTCCCAAGTCCACAGTCTTACCCACAATAGCACAGGGGTGAAGAAAAGACCTTTACATCTCATGGATCCAAACAACTCTCCAGAATTCAAAATATCTGCTGTAAATCCAGCAACATCTATGACATTGACATGCTTACCTCCCTCAGCCCAAGTATCCAAACTAAGAGTGAGCAACAACAAAAAAAACGGTTTTTATATAGATCCTAAGACAGTTTAAATGATTTGACAATTGAGCCATATTATTTAAAATATCCTTAAAATGTGAGTCTCCTCTCACATACCAGATTTAAAGTGGCTGTTATCTATCAAAAGCTGTCGTCTAAGAACAATTTTCAAATAAAGAATAGGGGAAGTACTTTACATACATTGAGTTGTTTTCTGACCCATTATAGTTTATTGGAAAAGAAGGTAGAAAGAAAAAAGCATTAGGATAAAAATAAAAAATCCGCCATCCAGTTTTCATCACATGAAACAAACCAATGAAAAGCACCTGCTGGCCGTGGGTACTTTTTCAATGTTACCTATGAAAGGGAGTAAGTAGAGTTTGCCATCCAAAATATGCCTCTTTAGGATACTATTTTAGGCTGGTTAATTTCAAGAAACAACAGACATGGGAGAAGCTCTGAAAATCAAATAGAAGTTACCCTTTGTAAAAGGACATTTACCCAAGGACATTTGAAAGGGAAATCTCCATTTTAAGTATGCTTCCCTAGCAGCATCAGGAAGTGAGGATATCTAAATCTCTGGAAACTATTATCAATGGAGAAAGCACCAATTTAAATCTGCATAACAATCTTACTCTTGTTTGCTGTACTCTTTCTGGTAACCTTCCTTAACTAACTCCTCACTCCCAGCATCTTCTTTTGTCTTTAGCTAAAAGTGGTACTTAAGATGATGACTTCTGCCATTTCTGCAATTTCTCATCTATACAGGAGGTATATGTGTTGTTAAACTTTTTTTTCTCCTGCTAATCTCATGTCAATTGATTATTAGACCAGCCAGAAGAACCAGAGGAAAGTTTTTTCTCCTTGACACCTGCAAAAACAAACAAACAAACAAGCTTTCAGGTCTAATTTATATTTATCTCTTTTGATAAATGTAAAGTTAAAGATCTAAGAACAGAACTAAAGTTATTTTAGGGAAAAATCATTTTCAAACAACTCTTGGGCAGATGACATGAAGTGTGTAGTTAATTTCAGCTTCTATTCATTTGCCATTTTCCAGCCTAATGTTACAGATGACAAAAACACTTGACTCTGAAACTTCCTTTTATTCGCTGAAAAGTACTTCTCATCCACAGTTCACACTTCACATTCTAGTGAGAAACAAAGTATTCATTCAATATTCATTCATTATCACCATTTTGTGGATGAGAAAACAGAGCCAGAAAACGGAAGACCTAACAACCCAGTGGCATTCTCAGGGTCCATACTGTGGAAACTTATTTCAGAGCCCTGTTTCACCCCTAATGCCCTCTGTATGTGGAATAAAACACAGTGCAAAAGTTAAAAAAAAATCATGAGTCCCAATCAAATATAATTTCTATACCAACTTGAGAGAAATTACTTAGTAGCTGTAAACTTTGGCAAGGCTCTCTGTACTTCCTTTGCAGGATTGTGAAAACTAAATGAACTGTAACATGCATATCTTAGTTAGGAATGCAATATTCTATCAAAGGTAGCTTTATTATCACCATCATTGGTATAATTTTATAAAGACTGACAGTTCACTTTAAGTCGACACAATTAAGGAGACTTTGGTTTTATTTCCCAGCCTCCTGAGTCATCCTTCAACTCTTGTCAATTAAAATAGAAAAACCAATCAGAGACTGATTTGGTATCCAGGAATGATACAATATGACACAAAGGCATTAGTATTTCTCATGTTTATAATATCCGGCAGGATAGGCATGCTTATCTAAAAAGAACTGTTTATTTGTATGCCTTCAAATGAATGTGTGTGTGGGGGGGAGGGGAATGTACTCTTTCTGGAGTTCTTTATCTCTCTTCCTCAAATGCTTATTCTTGGAATGTTTATCCTTGGCTCTGACAGAATTTTCGTGTCAGAAATCAAGAACTCCAACTAGAAAGCAAACGATGTGTTCAGAGTTAAATGGTCTCATGAAGAACATGTCTGATCAAATCTAACTCCCCTGGGGCCACGACTTTCAATTTTCATCAATGTGCCTAGCAGCTCCCCCACTTTGTACAGGCCCTAAAGAAGTTGATTTAAAAAAAAAAAAAAAGGCAAAGTTCCTCTCCCCTGACGTCCCACCGTGACGGGCAGTTTCAGGAGGTAGTGAAGAGGAACTGCAAGAAGAGATTGAGAAACAGACACATCCGGCCACTTTGGACAGGTAATCTGGAAAACTCCAGCACTGCCTTAAAGTTGCTGCAGTAACTCCCTGCTCCAAACAAGTTTACTGTTCTTGGCCAGGAGGAAGGTGTGGCAGCAATGTGATGATACCTTAATTTATCTTATTTTGTAGAAACCACACTTTATACTTTCAAAACACTACCCTCCCTCCAATTATCTTCCAAACCACCTAGTGAGGTAAAGCAAGTTGCCCTCCCACTTCTCATACCAGCAACTGAAATTAAAAAGCAAACCGAAGTTCACTGCTATTCGGCCTTAGGGTAAGGGTCTAAGAAGCACTTTCCCAGCACATCGTCAAACTCAGAGACCCTTCTAAATTCCATTGTAATAACACAGTAAGGGCAGCTCTTGAATATACCCTTTCCTTTGACCCTTAATTCGCATTAGATCTAAATAACCCCTCCTCCGAAGGTTTTCTACATCCTTTAAGCATCAATATCACAGGCAATCGGTAGCAACTCCCACCGTGCAGTCACGGTAAGTGGGCGGGCGAGTTAGGGATAAAATGCAGCTATTCTGCTTTTTTCCGTTGCAATCTCAGTAAGGTGGACTTCACATGGGACGTTGGAACCAAACAATACGCCGCGCTTTCATGCTCCAACCTATCTCGGTTAAGTTCAAGAGAGGGTCCTCCACGGGCGTGCACAATCTTTGAGCTTACTTTTGGGGAGCTGAGAAAAACCACCAAGTCCGGAACACAGCGCCTGGAACCACGCAGGGCTCAGACTTTGTGCTCAATGAGAGTCGTCCTGCGCAAAAGTGCCTTAAGACGCTCCCGCCCTTCCGGACCCAAACCCAGCAAAGTCGCCCTCTCCTGAAAGTAAACTCCATAAAAACCCGCCCGCCGCTCCTACAGAGAAGCCCCTTCGGGCATTCTCCAAAGGCCCTCATGACTGCCCTGACCTACCCTGCAATCCTCGCAGTGTCTGACGCCCCTCCCACCATCCCGCTTCTCAATCACATCCCCAGTCTACCCAGTACCTCGGGCCACCAGCCCCGCGCAGCTCACCCGGAGGTGAAGAGCTGCGACCGGCTAGCGCAGCGCGTCGGGTCCTCTCTCACGCGCGTCCCGGCGGCGTTGCGAGGTCACTGCGCTCCACAGCGGCGAAGTGAGGGAGCCAAGGGCGGGAAGCTGCACGCGGACGCCGCCACGCCCCTTCACCCACCCGCCAAATCCCGGGGCCAGCAGGGCAATGCGAGGAGTTCAAGGCCGCGAAGCGCCGCCCGCGGGCCGTTTGCTCACAGGGGGACATCGAAGGCAGAAGCTAGAAGATACTTGGGCCCCCGGGCTCCAGTTTCGGCGGTGGCCTCTGCCCCGCCCCCAGTGCCCTGGGCGATGCGGGCTGGGGACTGCAGAGAGCATCGGCGCTCCCCTCTCGCCGTCCCCACTCTGGAAATCTCGCCCTGCCCCCTCTGGGGGCCCAGACTGAGCCGCGCCTTAAGGGGTAGAAAAAAGAGATAAACGCAGACCTGGCGGACATAGATGCCCAGCCCCAAACGCCCCAACCAGCGGTATTGAGCATTTGGCACAACTTCCTGAAATGAAGGATGATCCTCAAGAATAATTTGGATGCAAAGTCTGCACAGAAATCAGCGGGACCAGAGGGGAACTGCAACTTACCCGGCTGCTGCTCCCCGCGGAGCCCCACTCCGATGACTTAACTGTCAGCATTCTTTTAACCTATTCGTCACCTTGTTCTCTAGCAGCGAGGGGCTGGAATCCCATCACAGCTGTGCCACGGAAAGTAACCAGATCCAGGTGGATGCTGGGGAGAAGCTGCCAACCAATACAGAAAGTGTCACAAATAGAAACCTAAGCCGGGTTAGTTAAGGCTAAGCGCTCCGCCCCTAGAGGGCTTCAGCGAGCTCCAGTAGCGCCCTCGCCTCTCTTGGGGAAAGAATCTTTGAGTTACCTGCTACACAACAACGCACAGGTGAACCGATCCTGGCCTGCTTAGAAGGGTCCCTTTCACTTGGTATAAACAAGCTCCGTCACACTCCCCTGGATTTCTTGGCTTTGCCTTTTGTCACTTTTAGCTTGCGGAACCATGTCACAGGTATTTGGGGCTTAATTTGCCAAGTGTCTCTCTGGAACACTACCCTCCCTGGCATAGCCTGGCATAGAGAGGTTAAGGGGCAGTACTGTTTAGTCGCTGCTGCTTCAGATGAAGACAGCAGAAACCAGTCCTAGAAAGCCAGATGAATACTACCTGTCAATCACCTCTCTTCCGTTGAGGTAAGCCTGTTCAGAGCTTAGGACGGCTTAGCCCTAAAGAAGCTTTGGACATTTGGGTTCTGTTTCAGGAATTCAGGTTGGCTGAAGGCGGATCGGGGAGGGCTTACATTAAACTACCAGAAAAAAAGGGGAGTATGAGGTGTATGCTTTTATTTGTTGACTACCTGCTATGTGCCAGATTTTTTACCTAGTTATCTTAAGCGATCCTGTCAACATCCCTGAGAATAGCAAATCATTTGTTCCCATTTCGCAGAGGAGGAATCTGGTTTAGAGGGGTTGAGTTATTTGCCCAAGGCCACACAGCTAGTAAGTAGCAGAGTCAGGCTTTGAAGGTAGATGTATCTAACACCAAATCCTATCTCCACTGTCCACCACACCATAGCAAGACAGAAGAATAATGAAGTGAAAGGGCCAACCAAGAACCTGTGTGAGGTATATTTAAAAGGCAAGAGGAATCAGGAGGAAGGCAAGAGAAAGAATCTTAAAACAAGAGCATAGGTCATGCAAAGTAAATCAGCAAGTCTACTAGCCAAATAATAACAAACTGTACCAGGTAGCAGACTGGACATCATCCAAGGCAAGAAAAGCATTCTTATAGGGAAACTAGGAAATTTTGGATCAAGACTGTAAGATCTAATCAGTTCCCTTTGTAGTCACTTTGAAATCATCTTGACCGAAAGTGTCATAGTCTGGCCTGTGCAATATTGTGTGTGACATCCTATGTATTTGAACATACACATAGAACATCTAGGCACAGATAAAGGAGGCTCACATTCTTGAAAAGCAGCTATAGAACTAACAGTTCAAGGACAGATTTCTCAAATTAGGAATACCCACTGGAAAGCTGCTATGTCTCCCCTGGGACCTGGCAGTAGAATTTCCTAAGCTCTAAATACTGAGGGATGATGGGCTTTTCAAGAATGCCTAATTGATTGGTCAGTTCTGAGAGAGTCACTGATAATTACCATGCAGGAAAAGCAGAGGCTGGTTTTGGTTTTGTTTGAGGAAGGTCATCTTCCAGATCACAGTGCCCTCCAAGACTCAAGGCTTGAGGGTAGTGTGAATATCAGGAATGACTCACCACTTCAGCCAGACTGACTCATGCCTAGCACCCCCTGGTCACACACAAAGCTCCATTGTGGCCAGGACAGCCTCTTAGGAGTCTAGAAGCCTGGCAGCTGCTCCTTCTCCCCAAACCAGCCAGGTTTCACAAGAAGTGATTTACGCCATGAGCAGAGATGCGACCCTGTTTTTGAGCTCAGCTGATGGAGTCAGAAGAGGGGAAATCAGTCTTTGTACAAAACAGGAAGAAGATGAGATGAACTGCATAATAAGCTATCAGAAGGAGCCTATTGACATCATTACCACACTGCATGGGAGACATGCCTCAGGGAGTGAAGGAACTGAGGGAAGGTACATTTGGCTTGTCTCAGTTTCTTTTCCTCCAGTCTGAAACACCCATTACCCACAAAAGGACAAATTTGTATGATTTCACTTACATGAGGAATCAAGAATAGGCAAATTCATAGAGTCAGAAAATAGAATAGAAGTTGTTACCAAGTGATGGGGGAAGGAAAATGGGGAGTTATTATTTTATGGGTACAGAGTTTCTGTTGAGATGATGACAAAGTTCTGGAGATGAATAGTCATGATGGTCATACATTATACATTATTGTAAATGTAGTTAATGCCACTGAGTTGTATACTTAAAATAGTTAAAATAGTAAATTTTATGTGGTATATATATTACAATTATATATATATATATATATATATATATATATATATATATATATATATATTTAAAATCTATTATCATGAGCAAAAGCCCAACTGAAAGCAGTATGTTAAGAAAGGGTTCCTACCCCTGGAAATTCTTTTCTTGAATTTTAATAAGTCTTGCCTTATTTTGCTTTCCTTTAGAGTGTGCTGGCTGGAAAATTACTGCTTGGCTATCGCCCACGGGAACATAGGCTATCATCCATAGGAACATAATATTCTAACAATAAGCTTTCTGCTTCTGTACCCCCGCTTGCACAACCGACTTGTAGATTGACAGTTAGTAAATAGAAGAAAAATAGACTTTTGTGTTCAGACAGAATGAAGAATGGGGTTTAGGGTTTAAAAACCCTGTACCTCTGCATTTCTGGACTGCTTAATTTGGGGTCTACGTACCCCTGGCAGACCCAGCTGGCTGAATAAAGAGTGTGTTTCCTATAACTCACTGGTTTCTGGTGGTCCTTGTCTTTATCGGGGGGTGGTGGCTACAACAAGAGGTGTGTGAATCCAGTTTTGGATTTTTGTACTACCTCATTCAGAAGCAATAGTCCTGCCATTTTACTATTTACTATTTTACTATTACCACTAATGATAAGCAGCTTGGGGTTTGTGGGGCATATTCAGAGATGACATGCCCTGAAAGAATCTCATCGCCTTTGAGAGAAAAAGTTAACACGTAAGGAATATGGACCCAGGTGAAAATGCTATTTGTTTTCAGCCATCCAGGAACACCAGATATGACAACCCCACAGCTCCAGGCAAACCCTGATTCCAGTGTCAGTCTGTTTCCATAGAGATGTTAAGATGAGGGGCATGTGCCTTTGGTCTGACAGATAAGTAAAACTCGTCTATAGTTTTCCTCCCCTCTCATTACACAGTGCCACTTTTTCTTTTTGAAGATGCCTCTAACTGGACTAGTAGAATCAGAAGTTGCATATGTTCAGTGATCTATTTTCATGATGAAAAATGTGGTACACATAAAAATTTGGGGTCTTGCGTGAGTGCAATGGTAAACAGTAATCTACTGTTAGAACTAAAAATAGTAAGTTGTTTGCATTCTGTCTTACAACTAGCTTGTGGACCCAGAAGGACCTTACTCATTGCAGAATTCTTCCCCCCACAAATCCTCTCCCAAGGACCTAGTCCTGTACATCACATGTTTTAGATGTCTCATAAATTTTTCAATGCTCACACAGCTTCTAAGGTGTTATTTGAATGCCATCCTACAAAGAAGAAGATAATAAGCTAAGATTATTTCATGTTTGGGAACAGTTAATGTGTCCACAATTGATTTTTAATCTAGTGTTTAAAGTGTTCTCTACTGTGGTTTCAACCCAGTATTCAGTCTCTTCTTTCACTCCTGCCTCAATTACCCTAAAATCCACAATGGCCTACCAAATGCTCTGGGAACATTCTTCACATTTTTCTACCTTTATACCTCAAGCCATTGACCACATCTTTTGTTTTTCACATTGGCTTCCCAGCGCTGACCTGGTGCTTCAGTGTCTCATGTCTAACATTCCACTTGTTTTTGCAGTAAACTTTGAACCCAGTTTAGACAATTTCCCAAGTAATTTCCACCTGAACTGTTTGATAAGGAAAGGCAAAAACACCTAGATAAAATATTGTTTAGCTAGTATAAATTCTTCTCCATAATGCTGGTACCAAAAAAAAAAAAAAATTACCACTTCTGAATTTTTTTCTAATTCAAATTAAGTTGATTTGATATCCCTATTTGAATAAGTGGCAAGAAAAATTTGTTATGTATTGGAGAAACTTGCCCTCTCCCTAGAGTTTCTTAAGAGCCCAGGTGCTTATGTAACATCTGGAGAAAGATTGCTGGTCTTTGTTCCATCATGGTCACCACTGAGATTCTCATTTTTGAAGTCTATTAATGTGGGAAGTTCCATTACTCTATGCCATATGGATACAGGGGCCCTTCATCAGGCTCCTAGGGATTCAGTCTCTCAGCATCCAAATACTGCTCCTTCAGAGAGTCTGTCTCTTCCTCACTGAACCTCTCTGCCCTTCCCTTTCTACTTTCCACTCAAGTAACTGTTGTCTTTCTGTCTACCATCCCACAGAACCACAATATAACTAAATACAAAAATCTCTTAACTCTGCCCTAGGGGATTCAAAGGCCTGCTGACTCTCTTCAGGGAGATGAGAAAAAAGTAGTCTCATGTATTCAGATTTTTCTACAAAGCTGTGTAAAAAAAGTAAGTGAATTTCTCAATAAATGATTAGCAATGACAAAATACAAATATGTCAATAAATTATTTTGCCACATTAAGTTTAAGCAATTTAATGTACCAGTGCAATGAATACCAATAGATACTAGTCTCTACTCTCAATAGAAATTATACATCAATTCAACCAACAGCTTTTCTCTTACCTATTCATTTCACCAGCCATTAGAGTCATTCAGCTTGATCTGATGCTCTGCTTTCATGTTCTCCAAGATATCTTCTATTTAAAAATAGATTTTCTGTGTCAATTCACCAAAGGGAAAAAAAGGCGCTAACCAGCCAACATGGGCATTACTACCTATCCCACTCCCCCAAAGTTATATTTTTCATGGTAAATAGTATTAAATTATTATTCACATATATTAGCCTCCAGTGAGTTTGGTCAGAGTAAATCAGATCCTGTGATAGGGAGAAAAATGGTCCCCCAAAGATGTCCACATTCTAATCCCCCAAAACTATAGTTATGTCATTATCAGCAAGGAGGAATTTAGGTTTAAAATAGAATTAAGGTTGCTAATCACTTGATCTTGAGATAAGGAGATTTTCCTGAATGATCCACATGGGCCAATGTAACCAAGATGGTCTTTATAAGTGAAAGAGGGAGGCAACAGAGTCAGAATAATGCAATGTAAGTGATTTGACCAGCCATCCATTGCTGGCTTTGAAGATTAAAAAAAGAAAAAAAAAAGGCCATGAGCCAAAGAATGCAGGCAACTTCTAGAAACTGGAACAGATAAGGAGTTGGATTCTTTCCTAGAGCCTTCAGAAAAAAACACAGCCCTGCTGACACCCTGATTTTAGTCCCATGAGAGCCATTGCAGACTTCTGACCTCCAGAAGTCTGCAATTTGTATTGTTTTAAACTACTGAATTTTTAGTAATATAAAGCAGCAATAAGAAAACTATTATAGCCATATAATAGGGAAATATTACTATTATAGCAGTGGGAAACTAGTACAGAACCCTGATGAAATGCAATTCCTGGAGCTGCAATGTACTATCCCTGCCAGTTGGTTTCCTGGACTCCCTTGGAAATATCTCATTGTTTTTCTCTCTCTAATCATTAAAGTACCTTTAACATAATATAGACTCTTAAAAATATCTTTTGAATAAATGAGATGTGGCAAAATATAGAGTCTGTGAGACACAATTAATGTATTTTTATAGTCTGAAAACATTGAAAATTAACCATCTCTCTCTCATTGTTAATTAATGCCTTTACTATCATGAAATTGGTAGTTAAATTATATAGACTTGAAGTAACAGAGAATTTGTGACAATAATACCTGACTCTCTTTTTTACTTACAAGGAAAATGTGTATTCAATTTAAAAGTCAGTATTTAGTCTTAGTATATAGTATTCGCTTCTGTCATAAAAGAGGGAGCTTCATTTATATTCCAAGGTGATTAGAAGCTCTTTAGGCTGGCTGTTGAAAGGGCTTGCGACATTCTTGTAAACAAAGCTGACACCCATATCATGTACAACACTGATCACTAGGCCTATTTGAAGGAGAGACAAGTAGAGTATTTCAATGAATCATTATAACATTTGGTCAGCTTGGAAGGGCTCCTAAGAGTCCTGTTATCATTCTCTGATGTTGGAGCTGCTGTCAGAGTCAAACCAAGTGTAAATAAAAAAGTACCTTGAAAAATGACATCAGTTGAAAGTTGCTGACTTAAGAACCCTCCTGGGAAGAGACATGCTTCTCAAATCGGGCTATGTGTAGAGCTGATACACTGACCCAGTCACATTCACTGGGCCCCTGTGGGCCAGGGGACCTTTTCTTTAATGTTCATTGTTCCTAACTAATGCTATATTCCTTTGGCTTTATTTCAGTCCATAGAAATATGTATAACACAAAGGGCAAAAGAAAGCCTGATTGGTTTGTGTTGCTGTTGCTGCTCTAAGTTGAGTTTGGCTGCAATATAAGAGGGAAGAGTGAGGAGAGGAGCCTCCAACTGAGTTTAAACCTGCATTAAGGAGTTGGAGCCTGATCCTGAGGGCAGAGGAAGCCACTGACAGGTTCTGAACTGTGGAGCCTGATCAGGTTTGAAGCCTACTGATGTTTACATTTGTTTTTCAATCTCTTAAGTTCTCAAACTTTAGTGGATAAGAATCTTATCTTAAATTGATAAGATGCAGATTCTGATCTAATAGTTCTCAGGTGGAGCCCTGGGTGCAGCAGTAAGCTCTCAGGTGATGCCAAGGCTGCTAAGCCATGGACTGAACTTTGAATGGCAAAAAGCTAAACAGAATCACTTGTGAGCATCTACTACTGATTTTTTTCGGAGCGTGCAAGTAGGTGAGGGAGCAGCTGGAAGGCATGAACAGAACTCTCTTTACCCTCAAATAGCTGTGTTTTCCTGGGGTGACCTAATTGCCTCAGCACAGAACATTGTGTCAGTGTACTTATTCATTCTGAGTGCTTCCTTTGTTTTGGACTATAACTCAGACTCTGCACTTTCAGCTCAGAACTCTGTCCTGTCATCTCTCCATGTGCTTAGTTACCAAATAGACTTTGAAATTCTCTTTTCCAGCTGTCTTTCATGGAATTGACTTCCTCAACTTTCTTGAGGTTGACATCAAGCCAAGAACATCAGAGTCTTCAAAAATGACCACTATGCTTTGGTTTGGATAACTTGGGGATATGAAGGAAGGTTGTAGATAAACAAATTAGGTTTTTTAAAAATTTATATTGCTAACAGAAACACAGGATTCTCTTGGTTTTTGTTTTATCAGTATAGCATATATATACACACCACTGTATAATGTAAATGAGATGATAAATGTAAAGTACTTAGCACATCCTGCTAAATTAGTCAGACAGAAAAAGGTGAAAATTACATGATATCACTTATATGTGGGATATAAACCTAAAAGCAACAAATGTATAGGACAAACAGAGATTCATGGACATGGACAATAGACTAGTGGCTACTAGAGTGGGGTGGGGAGAGGGGAGAGAGGAGGTACACAGGGTAAAAGGGTCAAATATGTGGTGACAGAAAGAAATCTAACTATGGGAGGTTAACACACAATGCAAATATACACATGCCTTACTGTTAAAATGTACAACTGAAACTTACTGGATTTCATTAACCAATGTCACCATTAAAAAATAAATGAATTAATTAATTTAAAAAAATAAAGTACCTAGCACAGTCTCTACCTGACAGGAAGCATCCAGCATATGAGAGCTACTATTATCAATAATATGTACTTTATAAAGAGGTTGTGAGAGTTAAGTAACATGTGTAAAGGACTTAGAATAGTGCCTTATATATGGTAGATACTGAATACTACATAGGTATCGTGTGGTGGTTGCGATGATGATGATGAGAAGGAATTGGATATGATGATGATGAGCTTTTGTTGCCTCTTCTGTCAATAGAATTACCTTCCTATGGTTAGACTTTGGAGGAGACTAAGGAGATAAAGCAATTTACTTAATCTCATTTCAATGACTGGCAATAATTAAAATGTAATCAAAATCTTTCACATGTCTTGAGGATCATCAAAGGTAGAGATTCCATTTCACTGCATTCCTTTTCCCTTCACCTCCAATTCATTCACACCCAGAATCTACCCAAGTATTCCCTTCTCTCCAAATCCCATTTCTTGTGTTGAGTTACTCAATTCACAGTAGCTTCCACAGCACCGAATACCAAACCTATCACGCAGTGAGGGCTAAGCAAACATTTGCAAAATTGAATGGAGTTTTATCAGAAAACAGAGTTCTTACTATGAAAATTCTAAAACAAATGGCTTTTTCTTCTAAAAACATTTACCTCAGTCACTTCTCTAAGGAGGACCTAGAATGGGACATGGGTGTCATCTCAATAAAATGACACACCATTCCTTTCCCTATACCCTATTAGATTAATTCAGTAGAACAGTGACCAGGGAGTAACCTCAATCAAAGTTAGGGTACAGTGTGCTTCTCTCCAGCTCCAGGATGCTTCTAACTCTTCTTAGGATATAATTCTTCCCGAAAAGTCTATGGCCTAATTTATCAGGGGTATACAGGTAACCACAATTAATTTTTTAGTTTATTACCAAGAGGAATCACATTACCAATGGAATCGCATTGTGCAAATTTAATGCTCCTCTTCACCTCTTATCAACTGGATATGCATGTTCATTTACTAAAGCTATTCCAATGAAAGAAGTCTCCTGTCATTGCTTCCTTGGATCACATTACAGCAGCACATTCTTCAGAGGCATCTGTCTTGAGCCTCAGTCTCTAAGAAAACTATTGTAGGCTGTTGGAAAACACGAGAGAGAGAGAGAGAGAGAGAGAGAGAGAGAGAGAGAGAGAGAGAGAGAGAGAAGGAGGGAGGGAGGGAAGAAGGAAGGAAGGAAGGAAGAGAGGAAGAGAGGGAAAAAATGAAGCAAAAAGCTTATTCTGGAGTCCAGGAGAGATTCGCAATCCCTTTATAAATGGTGGTAGTATTTTCTGAAATGAAATTCAGGATATAGTCTGATAAATGATGTTTTCTGATTTGTAATTATAAAATTCAAAAAGTTATAAAAATTGTGCTGTTTGCTTAAATATTTATTAATTTGCTTTTATTGGAAATAAAACAATCAAATGAAATCATATTTCTCTGGAAAATGCATGAAATAAGGCCACCTTGCCTATGTGGATTGGGCGAAGTGTCAATAGGCATAATTCTAAAAGCAGCACAATTTCCCTAATTCAACTGATATGCTTGTGACTCTATTTTTTTCCTTTCTTATCACATTTAAGTGGCTTCAAGTTTACTAAGACACATTTCAACAACCAACAATAATTTCAATGCAACTGAAACCATTTCTTTGCATTTCTTGAAGATCATTGAAAGTTATCCCTCTCATAACTCTCCACTCCACCTCATGGCATTCCTTTCCCCATCCCCTCCAATTCTTACACCCAGAATCTATGCCCAAGTATCCCTCTCTCACTCTCCAAATGCTACCTACACTGTCTCTCAATACATAGCCCAAACAATTTTTGGCTTCCCTTTTTTATTATGTAGATTAACAAGCAAGATTCCTTATATGTTAGAACTAACAAAGTAAGAGAAACTAAACAGGCAAATACACAATTTATTTCATTTGGGTACACACAGTGGGGAAAGACCAGAATACTTACATGTTGGTAATTTTTTGGTTCATGAAATATTCTTTTATGTAATACAACTTTTCTTAAAATTTTATGCATGGCTTTATAGTTTAGTTATTATATTAAACTTTATTAAACTTAGGTCTCTTTTCCTTCTAATCTCAGAAGGACAATATAACTCACTAGTTAATGTTAAAGGCTTTCATTGACTAATAGGTCAATGGAACAAAAGAGAGAGTCCAAGCACAGACTCGTAGATGTATAGCCGCTTGATTGGCAACAAAAGTGCCACCACAGTTCAGTAGAAGAAAGTATAGTCCTTTCTGATAAATGGTGCTTGCACGATTTGATACCATGTGGAATAAAATTTAACATTGACCTTTACCTCACATAATACACAAAAATTAATTTGAGATGGATCATAGACATTAATGTGAAAGGTAGACTAATAAGGTTTCTGTAAAAACATACAGGAGAATACCTTCATATATTTAGAGATTGACAAATATTACTAACCATATGTATATATATATATATATATATATATATATATATATATATATACACACACATACACACATATATATATATGTAAAGCACTACTATAAAAGATAGAATTGATATTTGAAATAACATATTCAATAATACCTACAATTTAGCTGAGTCTTTTATATTAGCTACATTTTGTATTTATTAGAGATTCACAGTGTATTGTGAATGACTACTCATATGGATCCAATGTTCACACACTCAAAGCCTTAAATTTCACATTGATTTCGTGGTTGTATTACACTTGTAAAATAACAGATGCTTTCCTAAGTAATGATGTATGAGAAAATAAAAGAAAATTCAGTCGTGCTTTTAGATATTTTCAGTATTTTCCCTTAGCGGCTTTGCTGTAGACATCTTTGCCACAAATATTTTGCCGCAAACCTTTCTACCATGTAACTAATCGACCATAAGGCAATTTTATTGTAAAAAAAAAAAAAGATAAAATCATGAAAAATAAAATATATTAAAAAGGACATAACAAAATTAAAAAGCCATCATTGTTAAAAGCAAAATTTGAATACATTTAAAATGTTTGAGTTGTAGATTTATGGCAATACTACACAAATAACCAATTTTATTTTATGGATTGTACCTAAGCAGTCGTCTTCATTCCATGGAATTTGTGGATTCAATTCTGTGACCTCAAAGAGGACCCTTGGCCTCTCTTTCCTCTCAATGTAGTGTGTTGCAAGATAAAAACCATCTCTTGGGGCAAATTATTGTCCTCTGCAAGAAACGCTAACTGTTTTAAGACCACCACTACCACCACATCTATGCATCACTGTATAAACTGTTATGAGAGCTAGCGAATATTTATATATAATATAAAAATGGGAGTAACTGTGAGAACTTTGTCAATAAAGAAATGAAACCAAACTGACAATTAGCTTAAATGTATTAAGTCAGCCAAAGGGCATTGATTCATCATTGAGGAAATAAAACCAAACCAAAAAAAAAAGAACCTAAAAAAACTGTCAACCATTTGATCTTTTTTTTTTTAATTAAAAAAATCTTCCTAGCTTTATTGAAATATAATAGACAATTAGTTGCTCATATTTACATTGTACAATTCAATGAGGTTTCTTTCAATTATAGTTGGCATACAATAATATACCAGTTTCAGATGTACAGTATAGTGATCAGAGATCCACATAATTCGCAAATCACCCCACTGAATCTAGTATGTCTCTTTCCCTTTATACATTTATTATAACACTATTAACCATCTTCCCCATGCTACACTTTACATCCTCATGTCTATTCTGCAACTATCCATTTGTACTTTTTAATCCCTTTACGTTTTCTTCGCCATCCTCCCAAACCCTCTCCCATCTACCATCCCTCAAAATATTCTCTGTATTTGTGAGTTTATTTCTGCTTTTGTTGTTGTTGTTGTTGATTTTGTTCTTTACATCCACATGTATGTAAAATCATGTGATATTTGTCTTTCTCTATCTAACCCATTTCATTCAACACAATAACCTCTGGGTCCATCAAAGCAATATCTTTTTCCATCCCCTTCCTTTTAGTCTGTGTGTGTCTTTTAATCTGAAGTGAGTCTCTTGTAGGAAGCATGTAGGGGACCTGTTTTCTTATCCATTCATCCTCTCTATCTTTTAGTTGGAGCACTTAATTCTTTTCGATTTGAGGGAGATATGTATTGATAGGAATATAGTTGTTGCCATTCTTTATTCTTGTTTTTGATATATGTTTTTTCTTCTTAAAGAAGTCCCTCCAACATTTCCTGTAATACTAGCTTGGTGGTGATAAATTCTTTTAGCTTATCTTTGTCTGGGAAGCTCTTTATCTGTCCTTTGACTCTAAATAATAGCTTTGCTGGATATATTATTCTTGGTTGTAGATCCTGAGTCTTCATTATGTCGAATATTTTGTGCCAAGGCCTTCTATTCTGCAAAGTTTCTTTTGAGAAATCACCTGCCAATCTTATGGGTGCTTCCTTATAGATAAGTAACTGCTTTTCTGTTGCTGTTTTTAAGATTCTCTCTTTGTATTTAACCCTTGGTATTTTAATTATGATGTATCTTGGTGTGGGCTTCTTTGGGTTCCTCTTTCTTGGGACTCTCTGAGCTTCCTGGGGTGTATGTCTATTTCCTTCACCAGGTAAGGGACGTTTTCAATAATTATTTCTTCAAATAGCTCTTCAATATCTTTTTTTCCTTATGGTACCCCTATGACATGGATATTTTTGCATTTAATTGTGTCCCTTAGGCTACTTAAATTATTATGATATTCTTGGCTTCTTTTTTCTTACTGTTCTGATTGAGCATCCTTGGCTTCCCCATCCTCTATATAAATGGTTCAATACTCTTTTTTATCCACTCTGTTGATTCCCTCTAATATATTCTTTTTTTTTTTTATTCTTCATCTTAGATAATGTGTTCTTCATTTCTTACTGGTTCCCTTATTTTATGTATTAATTTAATAGCTTTCTTCCAAGCTAAAGTTTGTGGAACATATTTGATTTACTGACCTCTCTTCTTTATACTGTCTTATCCATTTTGATTTCTTCCACAGATTCTCATCATCTTCTTTTGTTTTCCGTGTCCTCCATTTCAAAGTTAACAGTGAGCACAACTGAAACAGGACTGGTTTATAAACCCAGTCTCTCTTCCTCAGCCAGCAGCCTTCCCTTGGTTTAGTTTTCTGAAATGCGGTAGAGCTGATGTTTAATGCTGGGGCTTAGAGCAAGACATCTGGAGGTTCTTCTCATCCTTTCTTTGCCACTTACCAGCTACATGCCTTGGGCAAGATACTTCTCTCTGAGACTTTGTTCCCTTCTTTGTAAGAGGGCCATAATACTAATAACATGTAACACATAGGATTAGACATCTAGAATATGAATATGAATATGAATATTTAGTATTACCTATCTTATAATAAATGTTCAAAACATTATTTATTAATAATGCTGATAATTTTACTTTATCTGTAAAAGAAGATAGTAATACTTTTTATACAGGTTTTATGAAAATTAAATGAGATATTTTTAAATATGTGTGGTATAGTCTCTATTACATTGTAAGTACTTAATAAATGTTAGCTTTTAATTTTTTTTATTTTTCAATTACTATTGAAATATAATATTATGTTAGTTTCAGGGGGTATAACACAGTGATTAGACATTTGTATAACTTATGAAATGATCATACTGATAAATCAAGTACCCATCTGACACCATACATAGTTATTACAATATTATTGACTATAATCCCTATGCTATATTCTAAATCTCCATGACAATCTCATAACTATCATTTCGTAACTATCATTTCCCCTCCCCCATCACCCATTCCCCAACCCCCAATCCAGCAATAATCAAAATGCTCTCTATATTTATGAATTTGTTTCTATTTTTTTTGTTTATTCTGTTCTTTAGAGTCCACATACAAGTGAAATCAAATGTCATTTGTCTTTCCCTATCTGACTTACTCCACTCAATGCAATACCCTCTAGGTCCATCTATTTTGTTGCAGATGGCAAGATTTCATTCTTTTTTATGGCTGAGTAATATTCCATTGTATAGATGTACCACCTCTTCTTTACCCATTCATTCTATGATGGACACCCAGGTTGTCTCCATATCTTGGCTATTGTAAATAATGCTGCAATGAACATATGAATTCGGATATCTCTTCAAAGTAGTGTTTTGAGTTTCTTTGGATAAATATTCAGGAGTGGGATTACTGTGTCCTCCTTTGTCTTTGGTTACAGTCTTCATTTTAAAGTCTATTTCATCTAAGTATTGCTACTCTAGCTTTTTTGTTTGTTTCTGTTTTCATGAAATATTTTTTTTTATCTCCTTACTTTCAGTTTGTGTGTGTTTTTTGATCTGAAGTGAGTGTCTTGTAGGCAGCATATTTAATGTTCTTGTTTTCTTATCTATTAATCAACCCTATGTCTTTTGATTGGAGCATTTAAAGTAATTGTTGATAGATACATTTATTGACATTTTATTTTTTTCTATTTTCTCCTTCTTCTCCTTCCTCTTTTCTCCTTCTTCTCCTTCCTCTCTTCTTCTTCTTCTTCTTCTTCTTCTTCTTCTTCTTCTTCTTCTTCTTCTTCTTCATCGTCGTCATCAAAATGTCCCTTTAATATTTCTTGTAATGCTGGTTTAGTGGTGAACTCTTTTAACTTTTTCCTGTCTGGGAAGCTCTTTATCTATCTTATTCTAAATGATAGTGTTACTGGATAGAGTAATCTTGGTTGTATGTCCTTACTTTTCATCACTTTGAATATTTCCTGCCAATCCCTTCTGGTCTGCGAAGTTTCTGTTAAGAAGACAGCTGACAGTCTTATGGGATCTCCCTTGTAGGTAACTAGATGCTTCTCTCTTGCTGCCTTTAAGATTCTCTCACTGTCTTTATCTGTAGGCATTTTAATTATGATGTGTCTTGGGGTGGGCCTGTTTGGGTTCATCTTGTTTAGAACTTTCTGCACTTGCTAGGCTTGTATGTCTATTTCACTCACCAGATTAGGAAAGTTTTCTGTCATTATTTCTTCAAATAAGTTTTCAATTACTTGCTTTTTCTCTTTTCCTACTGGTATCCCTATGATATGAATGTTGGTATGCTTGATGTTATCCCAGAGGTCCCTTAAACTCTCATTTTTGTGTGTTTCTTTTTTCTGTTTTGCTGTTCTGATTCAGTATTTCTGCTATTTTATCTTAAAATTGCTGATTGGATCCTCTGGTTCATCTGATATATTATTGATTCTCTTTAATGTAGTCTTCATTTCAATTATTGCATTCTTCATTTCTTTTTCTCTTTTTCTTTTTTCTCTTTTTTATGCCTACAGCATCTGGTCTTCCTAGGTGGTCTCCCATCCAAGTACTAACCAGCCCAACTCTACTTAGCTTCCAAGATCAGACAAGATCAGGCATGTTCAGGGTGGCATGGCTGTAGCATTCTTCATTTCTGACTGGTTATTTTTTATGTTTTCTATCACCATTTTATGTTGGTTACCTATTTGTTGAAGTTCTCACTGAGATTATCGAGCATCCTTATAACCAATGTCTTGAACTCTGTGTCTGGTAGATTGTTGTCTTAATTTTGTTTAGCTCTTTTTCTGGAGCTTTGTTCTATTTTTTTTTTGTATTTGAGCCATGTTTCTTTGTCTCCCCACTTTGGCTGCCACATTCTGTTTATTTCTATGTATTAGGTAGATCTGCTACGTCTCCTTGTCTCGGTAGAGTGACCTTACGTAGCAGGTTCCTGTGGAGCACAGTAGTGCAGTCTCTCTAGTCACCCAAGCCAGGTGCTCCAGTAGTGTCTGTCGTGTGAGTTGTGTGTGCCCTCCTGTGTTAGTTGAGCCTTGATTGCTGTTTGCATGTCAATGGGAGGGGTTCACCCTCAGGCTGATTGGTTGTGAGGACTGGCTATGACAACAGTGGAGGAGATATTGTGCAGAGGCCAATACTATTGAGCAGAGTTCACTTTTGCAAGGGCTCTGGAGCTTGTGAAATCTGCCCTTTGGGTGTATATTTGTGGAGGTGATTGGATGGTGTTCTGTTGTGGTCTAAAGCTGGCCACCAGAAGTACTGGTTTCTGGGGCCTCTTTGGAGGGTATCTGTTGCAGGCCAAAGTCAACCGCTACCTGCGCCCTGCCTGGGGCCACTTGGAATGAGCTACAAAGTGATTGTAGCTGCAGATTGTTGACACTTGTGTTGGGCTTGTACGTGCCTGGGAGAGGCTAATTTGTGAATCAAGGCTGGCTTCCACTAATGCCAGGCTTGGGGCTGCTCAGCAAGTGATACAGGGCACATTGAAGCCAAATGCTGTTTGTTGGTGATTTGTAAATCTTTGAGAGATTTTAGGAATATCTTTAGTATGAGCCAATATAAGCCATTTGTATGGAAAAGCCATTGGAAGTTGCTTTAACGGGCCTGCAAGTTGGGTTGTATAAGGTCTCAAGAAATCATCATGGTGGGCAAATGGTTTAACGCTAGGTTGATAGGGACTCAGATATGGCGCCTGGATGTATCTACACACTGGGTGAGGAAAGTGCCCAAAGAAGAACAATGGCTTCTGCCAACACATCTGTCTGGGAGAAAGCTTCCTATTTAAGCCAGACCATTCAGTTCCTCTCCATATATCTGTGGTGCTTTTCAATGCGCTGCCCCAGCACTGGAGCTCAGAGTAAGTGAGTCCATCAGCAAGTCATAGGCCTTTTAAGAGGAGCACCTGGGATTCTAGTAGCCCTCCATCTCACTCGGCCACAATCCTTGGTGGTTTTCAAAGACAGAAGTTGTAGGAACTTTTCTTCCTGGCACTGGAACCCTGGGCTAGGGAGCCTGGTATGGGACTGGAACCACTTGCTCCTCAGGAGAGTCCCCTGTAGATGAGATATCCCTCCCAATTTTTAACTGCCATGCACATGGGTTTGGGACTAGCCTCTTCCACATCTCTGCCTCTCCTACCAGTCTCAATGTGGCTTCTTCTGTATATCCTTTGTTAGAGGACTTTTATTCATCTAGAGTCCAGGTGGTTCTCATTGATGGTTGTTCTATAGGTTAGCTGTAATTTTGATGTGGTCATGAGATAGGCAAGCACAGCATTTACCTACTCTGCTATCTTGACTAGAACTCTGAAAACTTTAGCTTTTTTTTTTTTTTAGAAAGCTTTAAAAAGCTTTCAGTAAAGGAAATATGCACTGTGTCAATGACCCAAAGCAAAAGACTATAAACTGTGTGTTTATTTGACTTTGGACAAGATATTTAAGGTCTCTATGAAGCTTTGGCTTTCTTTTCTGAGTATCTACTTCAATTGGGTGAATATGAAAATTAAAATAGATAATATGGATATTTAGTGCTGTCCTGTTCTTGCTTTAAACAACTAATTTTCTTTTAAAAATATCAACATCATAAGAAAGTCTTCCTATTTGCTATATAGTTAACATGATGTACCCACGAAGTCACCATTTTCAGCACTCTTCTTTTTTTGTGTGTGTGGATTCAGAAAGAGCTGAAGTAGAGCTTAGAGTCATCAAGTCTATGCAATTTCTTGTCTAAGCCCACACTGTGAGTGTAAATCAGAGGCTTGACAAGAACTGATATCTCTAGACTTTCTGGGAAGAATTGCCCACCCCAGCACTTGGCCTTTCACCAGTTAGAGAGAGTGTTTAATGGAATTGTAAGCAAGTGAGCATCATCACATTATTCTTGGGCATCAGTGGCAATATGGGCATTTGTGGCAATAATGATGCCATTGGCCCACTAAAGGAAAAAGACTTCAAGTTACTTCTCCTGTAGTTATCAGTGGCTTTTATTTTGGAGACAGTTCTACAGATTTGGGGTACCATGTGGCCAAAACCCTGAAGTAAATAGTTTGCAAAATGATCAAATTTATTTTCCTGGTTTTATCAATGTCTACTTTGCTAGTATTCTAGAAAATAGATGAGATACTTTGAGAATTACAATTTTTAAAAATGCTTAAAATGTGGAATATTTTTTTTGTTTGGCTTTCAAATAAAATATATTATAAAATAGTTGGAAAGAAAAAATATTCTAAATTTCTAAGTCATACATATAACTTAAAAACAACCACTCTTAATATTTTGGTATATTTTTTTGTCTTTTTGCATATATATGTTATATTATATTTATGTATATGTTTATACACATATTACAATATAGGAAATCATCTTGTATATACAATATTATTTGGTTTTAAAAAATAATATTATAGCATTAGCATTACTACAATTTATGAAATATCATTCAAAAAACTTCACTGTGTAATAGTCCATTATATCAGAGGTCCCCAGCCTTTTTGGCACCAGAGACTGGTGCTACTATGAGAATCTAATGCCTGATGATCTGAGGTGGAGCTGAGGTGGTGATGCTAGTGCTGGGGAATAGCTGCAAATACAGATAAAGCTTCACTTGCTTGCCCACCACTCACCTCCTGTTGTGTGGCCTGTTTCCTAAAAAGCCACAGATCCATACTGGTCCACAGCCTAGGGATTGGGGAGTCCTGCATTATATGACTGATACATGATTTATTTAATTTATTTAACCAACACTCACTGCTTCAGATGATAAAATTATCATTTTGCCACATGGCTCCATCTTATAGAAAGAAAAGATGCATCTTTTCTGACTTGATTGCCAAAAACGAAATTCTTTTTTCTTTTATTCGTTGTCTCACAATGATAATGGCCAGCATATAAATCAGTTTTGGGTGACATCACTGATTCAGAAAGCTAACTTTGGAATGATAAAAGCAATGACTTTCATTACTCATTTCAACCCAGATAGGGCCTGGGTCCTATTTACGAAATTGTCTGACATAAATGCAATCGCACAAATAGGCTTACCAAGAGATTCAGCTTGAATCAAAAGACTCATTCATATAACTACTTTAAAAAATGGCTATATTCTAGAATTAGACAATTTCAGTATTCTTTTTTTTTAAGTTTATTGGGGTAACATTGGTTAATACAATTATATAATTTTCAGGTGTACATTATAATTTGACATCTGTATATTCTCCTTTACCTACTTCACCCTCCCCCTACTCCCCTATACTTGATCCCCTTTAACTGTCTACCTCCCCCTTTTCCCCCACCTCTTACCCTATGGTAAGCACTAGTCTAGACTCCATGTCCATGAGTCTCTGTTTGTTTGTCCTGTTCATTTATTGCTTTTAGGTTTATATCCCACATATAAGTGATATCATGTAATTATCAACTTTTTCTCTCTGGCTTATTTTGCTTAACGTGATTATCTCAAGGTCCATCCATGTTGTTACATCTGGTAGTATTTCATCTCTTCTTATGGCTGAGTAATATTCCATTGTACATATGTACCACAGCTCCTTTAGCCAATCATCTATCATAGGACACTTCAGTTGCTTCCATGTCCTGGCCGCTGTGAATAGTACTGTTATGAACATCGGTGTGCAAATATCTTTTCAGATATGGGTTTTCAAGTTTTGGGGGTAAATATCCAGTAGAGGGATTGCTGGATCTTATGGTAGCTCAATTCTTAGTTTTTTGAGGAAACTTCATACTGTTTTCCATAGTGGTTGGATCAATTTGCAGTCCCACCAGCAGTGTATGAGGGTTCCTTTTTCTCTACATCTTCTTCAACATTTGTTATTACTCGTACTGTTGCTTATAGCAATTCTAACAGGTGTGAGATGATATCTCATTGTGGCTTTGATTTGCATTTCCCTAATAGCTAGCAATGTTGGCCATTTGTATATCTTCTAGGGAGAAGTATCTGTTCAGGTCCTCTGCCCATTTTTGACTGGATTATTTGCTTTTTGTTGTTATTGAGTTGTATGAGTTCTTTGTATATTTTAGATATTAGGCCCTTATCAGAAGCATTGCTTGCAAATATATTTTCCTATTTGATGATTGTCTCTTTACCTTGTGGACAATTTCTTTCACTGAGCAGAGCTTTTTAGTTTGATGTACATCCATTCATTTATTTTAGCTTTTACTTCCCTTGCTTTAGAGGTCAAGTTCATAAAATGCTCTTTAAGTCCAAGATCCTTGAGGTTAGGTCCTATGTTTTCTTCTATTTATTTTATTGTATCAGGTCTTATATTCAGATCCTTAATATATTTTGGGTTAAGTTTGGTATATGGTGATAGACAACAGTCTAGTTTCATTCCTTTGTGGGTGATTTTCCTGTTTTCCCAGCACCATTTATTGAAAAGGCTTTCCTTTCTCCACTGTATGTTTTTTTGCTTTTTTGTCAAAAACTATTTGCTAATATTTATATGGGTTTACTTCTGGACTCTCAATTCTGTTCCACTGGTCGGTGTGTCTGTTTTGCTGCCAATGTTATGTCATTTTGATTACTGTCACTTTGTAGTTTAATCTGAAGTCGGGCAGAGTGATTCCTAGAGTTTCGTTCTTTTTTCTCAGAATGACTTTGACAATTCAGGGTCTTTTGTGCTTCCATAGAAATCTGATGATTTTTTTTTGTTTTATTTCTTTAAAAAATGCTGATGGCATTTTGATGGGGATTGCATTAAATCTGTATAATGCTTTAGGTAATGTGGTCATTTTACTTATGTTGCTTCTTCCAGTCCAAGAACATGGAATATCTTTTCATTTCTTTGTATCTTCTTCGATTTCTTTTAATACGATCTGGTAGTTTTTATTATAAATGTCCTTCACATGTTTTGTCAGATTTATTCCTAGGCATTTTATTCTTTTTGTTGCAATTGCAAAAGGAATTATTTTTTCCACTCCTTTTTCTGACACTTCATTATTAGAGTATAGAAATGGTATGGATTTTTGAAAGTTGAATTTGCATCCAGAAACTTTACTGTATTTGCTTATTGTTTTTAGGAGTGTTCTTGTAGAGTCTTTGGGGTTTTCTGTATAGAGAATCATGTCATCCGCAAATAGTGACAGTTTGCTTTTTTTGTGTCCTGTTTGGATGCCTTTTATATCTTTCTCCTGTCTGATTGCACTTGCTAGGACCTCCAGTGTTATACTGAATAACAGTTGCAGTTGTGGACAGCCTTGCCTTGTTCCTGATCTTAGAGGGAAGGTTTTCAGTTTTTCACCATTAAGCATAATGTTGGCTGAGGGTTTGTCATATATGGCCTTTATTATATTAAGGTATTTTCCTTCTATACCGATTTTGTTAAGTGTTTTGATCATAAATGGTGTTGTATCTTGTCGAAGGCTTTTTCTGCATCTATTGACATGATCATATAATTTTATTTTTTAATTTGTTTATGTGGTGTATAACAGTAATCATTTTGCATATGTTGAACCATCCCTGTGCCTCTGGAATGAACCCCACTTGATCGTGGTGTATAATCTTTTTAATATGTTACTGTATTTGGTTCTCTAGTACCTTATTTAGGATTTTTGCACCTGTATTCATGAGAGATATTAGTCTGTAGTTGTCTTTTTTTGTGCTATCTTTACAAGGTTTTGGTATCAAAGAAATATTGGCCTCATAAAATGAGTTGGGAAGTATTGCCTCCTCTTTGATTTTTTGGAAGAGTTTGAGGAGACTAGGTTTAATTCTTCTTTGAATATTTGGTAGAATTCACTGGCGAAGACATCTGGTCCTGGACTTTTACTTTTGGTAAGTTTTTGATGATTGTTTCCATTTCCATACTGCTAATCAGTCTATTTAGATTTTCTAGTTCTTCTTGATTCAGTCTAGGAAGGTTGTATTTTTCTAAGTGCTGGTCCATTTTTTCAAGGTTATTAAATTTGGTGTTATATACTTTTTCATAGTATTCTTGTATGATCTTTGTATTTCTGTGGTCTGTCTTAATTTCCCCTCTTTCATCACTGATTTTGTGTCCTTTCTCTTTTTTCTTGTGTGAGTATAGCCAGAGGTTTGTCAATTTCACTAACCTTCTCAAAGAACTAGCTCTTTGTTGCATTTATTTTTTCTATTGTTTTTGTTGTTGTTGTTTTCAGTTTCATTTATTTCTGCTCTAATTTTATTTCTTTCGTTCTGCTGACTTTAAGTTTCATTTATTCTTCCCTTTCTGGTTTTTTATGAAGCATTAGGTTGTTTATTTGGGCTCATTCTTGTTTTTGGAGATAGGCCTGTAATGATATTAACTTTCCCCTTATGACCACTTTTGCCGTGTCCCAAAAGTTTTGGTAAGTTGTACTATCATTATCATTGGTTTCTATGTATCTCTTGATCTCTCCTTTTATTTCTTCTCTGATCCAGTTATTCTTCAGTAGCATGTTGTTTAATCTCCATGTATTTGTGGTTCTTCTTGATTCCTTTTTACAGTACATCTCTAGTTTCGAAGCATTATAATCAGAGAATATGGTCGGTATGATTTCAACCCTCTTATATTTGTTGAGGCTATCTCTGTGTCCCAGTATGTAGTTGATTCTTGAGAATGCTCCATGTGCACTAGACAAACATGTATAAGCAGCTGTTTTGAGATGGAAGTCTCTGTAAAAGTAAATTATGTCCAATCGGTCTAATGTCTCATTAAAGGATGTTATTTCCTTATTGATTTTCTGTTTGGATGATCTTTCTATATCCAACAATGGAGTATTTAGTTCCCCTACTATGATAATGTTTTGGTCTGTTTCTCCCTTTAGTTCTCTTAGTAATTGCTTTATCTATTTTGGGGGACCCTGATTGAGAACATAGATATTAATAAGTGTTATGTCTTCTTGGTGGATGATTCCTTTTATCATTATGAAATGTTCCTCAGTATCTTTCTTTACCTTTTTTAGTTTGAAGTCTATTTCATCCAATATTAGTATTGCTACTCCCACTTTTCTCTGAATGCCATTTGCTTGAAATATCATTTTCCACCTTTTTACTTTGAGGCTATATTTGTCTTTGGAGCTGAGATGTTTCTCCTGGAGGCAGCATATGGTTGGGTTTTGTTTTTTGATCCAATCTGCAACTCTGTGCCTTTTTATTGATTATTTCAGTACATTTACACTTAGGGTGATTATTGAAATATGGGGTCTTCTTATAGCCATTTTATCTTTTGCTTTCTGGTAGCTTAGTATTTCCATTGCTTTCTTGTCCTTGTGCTGTTTTCTTTGTTTTGGTTGGCTTATGCAGGTTTTGCCTCTGATTCTTCTTGTTTTCTCTTATATACTTTAGTTCTGAATCTTCCATGTGTGCTTACTATTATGAATATGTAAAGAATAATATATATAATATATTATATATTATAATATATATTACATATATAATATATATTATTATATATATTATATATGTATATATACATATATATTTATATATAATATATAGATATACATTAATATATAGATATGTTAATATATGGTATATATTATATATTAATATATATGTATATATACATATATATTATATATTATATATATCATATACATATTACAGTCATCCATTTTCTTCTACATGTGGCTTATCTCTAATCCCCTTTGTGAATTTGGATCTTTGAATCCTCCTCTTTTCAGTCATTGTTATCTCAATTTGTTCCAATGTATATTGAATGTTCATTACTATCTTGTTATAACAATTCTCTTCTTATTATTTAAGCTATAATGCCCTGTTCTCAGTAAGAATTGCACTCCTCTGCTTCTATGTGCCAGATAGTCACTTTACTCCTAATTATGTTTTTTTTTTTTGTCATTTTGTTTTAGGTGACCTGACCCCTTTCAGTGTATCCTATAGTGCAGGCCTCGTAGTGGAGAATTCCCTCAATTTTTGTATGTCTGGAAAGGTCTTAATTTCTCCTTCATATCTAAAGGGGAGCTTAGCTGGATACATTATTCTAAGCTGGTCATTCCTATCACTTAATAGTTTAAATATTTGATTCCATTCCTTTCTGAGAAGTCTGAGGATAATCTAATGGGTTTTCCTTTATAAATTGCCATTTTCTTCTCCTTGATTGCCTGAGAATTTCATCTTTGTCAATGATTTTTGATAATTGTAATACAATGTGTCTTGGTGAAGGCTTTTTTGGGTTGAGATAATTGGGTGTTCTGTTGACTTCTTGAATTCCAAGCTCCAGGTCATTCCTTAGATTTGGGAAATTCTCGTCAACTATTTGTCTGAAAATGCTTTCTAGTACTTGGTCCTTTTCTTTGCCTTCGATAATTCCCATTTTTCTTATATTTCCTCCTGATGGTATCAGCTAGTTCTTGAATTTCTCTTTCATTATTTTTCATTCTTTGGTTTTTTTCTTTTTCTTTCTGATTTATTTCTAGATTTCTGTCTTCGATATTCCTGATCCTTTCCTCCATTTTGTTGACTCTATTTCTCAAGCTTGCTATTTCATTTTTCAACTCTTGCAGTATGTTCTTCATCTTCAGAAGTTCTTTTTGGTTCTTTTTGAGGGTTTTAATCTCTTTATTCTGCTCATCTAGTTGTTTTTTCAGTTCCTGAAATTATTGATGTAACTCATTTCAAAATTCACTGAGTTTTTTCAGAAGTATCATCCTGAATCCTCTGCCACTTAAGTCATATATTTCTATGTCTGTAAGCTCATTTTCTGCAGATTTTTCTCTTTCTTTCTGAGCTGCCTTCTCACCTTGGTTGTTTATGGTGTTTAATGGACTCTTTCTCTGCCTGGGCATTAATGGAAGTGTATTCTGCTTTTTTTCCAGAAAGAAAATTTCTTTTCTAAAGGTCTCTGTTTAGCCTGCTACAAAGAAGGTGCTTTCCTTTTGGTTTCCAGTAGGTGTTGTCTAAGCCTATTGGATCCCTGATTTATATAAAGCCTTAAAAATGCCTTTTTATTTGCTGATAGATATTTACTCCCTCTTGCTAGCCTCAGTTTCAGTTCTTGTCAGTGTTAGCTCAGAATCCCCTGGGACTCTGTGGTCATGGGTCTCAGAGGGCATGGGGAAGGGGCCCTCTGGCTTGGATTTTGGGGGCTGTGGCTAAGCCTTGGTTTTGCAACCATGGCAATTAAAAATCAACTGTTGTTTTTTTATCATCTTGCTTCTCTGTCTTCTGCCCCGATGACTGGGCCCTGCCACAGCCAGCCATAGGTAGCTCACAGCTTTCCCAGGCAGGGCTATATAGGGAATACACCGCTCCTTCTCACCTCCCTCTCCTCCTACAGGTAGCTCTGGTGGTTGTAAGAGGCAACTTTTTTTATTTCTCCCAGTCCACCTCCTGCCACTCGGGTTTATGACCTGTGGTAGCTCATATTCGCAGATCCCATGCTCAAACATGCTGGTATGCAGTTTGGGTGCTTTACGTTGAATTTTAGATGTTCAGCTTATTGTTGTTTCAAGGGGAGAGATCTGGGGACGTCTCTGACTCCACCATGTTTCCAACGATCGAATTCCTCAGTGTTCTTTAAGTGATATAAATGTACTCTAGAATTGGGTACTTTAAAATGTGTTAGTTTCTTCCCTTTTGAAAGCCCTAGATTAAAGCCATTCTTTACAAAGGATTGGTGGTTAGCTGTTTTACATTGATTATTCTTAAGATTGGCCAACTCTTCAACATTGTTTTTTCCTATGTCAGGACAATGACCTCAGTAATTTCCTTTCTATTTTTCTATAGAATAAGAACTTGTATATTTACATATTAGGCTCCAATGCAAGTCATTAAGCATTTGGATCTCTAACAAAGATGCACAGACATAGAGATAAGAAAGCACCTTACATTCTTTGTTTGATTGATAGGGTGGGCAGCAGGTAGTCAAGAGTGAGTGAGAGTCTTCACATCAGAATTGAGTTTGCTACATGCAATCTGGAAAATATAGCCATAAACTCAGCCTGGAAATTGCAAGTCACATTCCAAGGAAGCATGGAATGAGAAAAGGATAAACTTAGCAATAATAATTCTTACTAGATCCTGGTAGTACAGGCATGATTACCAAAAAGAATGTGTTTTAAGAATAACTTTCTCATAAAAAATAGTCACCATCAAAGTAATAGACATAGAAAAATATATACATTTTGTTTTCATGCATATAAAGTTCAAATTAAGCAAAACTCAACTCTCTTTCAGGGACATATTAATAAGTGGTACAGCTACAAAGGAAAATGAAGAATTAAACACAAAATTCAGTGTAGTGGTTCCCACTAGGAGATTGCCAGGTTCTATTTCTTAATCTGAGTGGTGGCTATTTAGGTGTTTGCTCTATAATTATTCATTAAATGATACATAAAATTTTTAGACATTTTTTTTCTGAGTGCATGTTTTATTTCATGATTTTAAAAAAGAATATTTAAAAAATAGCTATATTAACTATCCCTAGGAAGGTGAACACTGTCTTATGGACAACACTTGGGCACCATTGACTATTTAGTGACTAGCATACTCTGGGTTGTACCAGAGTGGAGTTCTCACTTGGAGATCCCTGAAAGCCCTTCATATTTAGAATTAGAGGCTGAGAGAGCCACTTACCTTGATGCTGACTTCTCTGTGGCAGTCCTGGACAACAGGCAGCAAAGATGAGAGCTGGAAGGAGAAGGGCTGAGTAAAAGGTAGGGAAGCAAGATAAGGGAAGAGGAAGGTACAGTGCAGGCTAGAGAGACCAGAGGTTGCAGTGGAAGCCAAATGTCAAGTAGGCAGAGCTACTAGTGGTAAGAATAAGACCATGTGTCAAAAGGCAAGTGAGTGGAGGTCTGGACATCTATGAATATTGGAAATTTTTCAGAATGGAAACTTAGAACTCAGGAGATGTGAGGCTTAATCTCTTGGCATGGGTCCAATTCATTAGGGAGAGAGAAACAGGTGAAAACTTGAAATTGCCCACACCTATCATGATGGCAGCAGCACTTGTGGCCCCAGCAACACTTGTGACAATATGGGAAATGAGAGAAAGAGTGACCAGACAGGATTGTTAAAAAACTCATTCACTCAAATGCTTATTGAGAGCTACCATGGGCCAGATACTATCCCAAGAATTGAAAATTCAGTGTAAACAAAATAGTTCCTCCTTTCCTGGAACTTATATTCTAGGAGTAAGTGAAGAAGCAGGAGAGACAGATGTTAAATTAGTAATTATACAATTAAACAGGTATTCCACATGGTATTATCAAGAAAATAATACAGAATAACAAAGAATGGCTTTGGGGACGGGCACTGCTCAAGAATGATGAGAGGTACTCTTCTGGAGAAAGAACGAGTAGAGAAACCACAAGATGAGACATTACCAGCAGTCTGAAAAGAGTTGTTGAGGGCAGAAAGTGCAGAAAAAAGGCAGAGATGAGGCCTGCAAATAAGGTCCAGCTATTAAACATGGCTCGGGGCCAGGACTCCAGTGACCTGGGAAAACCAAAAAGACTGGGTACAGCCCAGTCTTTAGAGATTGAGGTACCTAAAATATTATCCACTGTGAGGTAGGCTTGGCAAAGCCCATCAGAGAACATAACTTCAAATGGGGCCAACTTGGAGCTTGATTCTAGGAACATGTCAGAAATCAGAGCCAGGTCACAGAGCCAGAAAATTCTCCATTGATCCCATTTCCTGAGCCAATCCTTTTTTCCAAGGAAAGCTCAGATCTCTGGTTTGGAGCTTTCACTGTGATGAATAACATACCACTTGAAGCACATTAAAGCTGTAGAATGCTGCTGGATTCTCTCTTCTTGGCTTAGGATGGCTACTGTATTTCAGTTGTCCTGGAGTTGTAGTACACAGAGACAGACAATGCAGAGAAAAGCTCCTTAGCCTCTAGAGAAGTCCGGAACACATTGTGTTTGCCAATAGACTACTTTTAGAGTCTACTTTTAGATTTTTAGAGTCTCCTGATAAGAAAGACATTCTAGAACACTGATCACTGAGAGCCATAGGATCATGCAGGATAAGGTTGTTGATCTCTTACAGCCTATCTACCTCATGGCCTGCTTTTTTTACATATTTAAAATGAGCCCTTAGCTGCTTAAGTATACCTTCTAGGAATGTCACTTAGACCAATACAGTAGCCAGTTCTGGTTCTTAGATGTTTAAAGCTAAAAACTGTTGAGAAGAAGGGCTCAGAGGATGAATCCAGCTGAATGGCCAGGACTGCTCTGTGAGAGGTTGGAAGAAATTGCCACCCTGGAGAGTTCCTCCTCTTGCAGTGAGAGCTGAATCAGCTTGTCATATCCCTGGCAAAATTATCACATAAATGGTTAGCTCAGTAGTCTTCCTGGTCCACCTTATAGTTTTGTTGAGAAGTCAGATAAGGAAAGCTATAGATTAACTGTAAAGCATTATGGAAATATCAGTGATCAATATCATTATTATCTTATAATAATAAAGTGGTCCTATATTTTATAGTAGGACCACTTTACAATCAATCTATTATAGGCTTACAAGTTCAATAGTTCAATGAAAAAATAAACTGCTAGTCTAAAAGAACAGGGAGTGATATGGTGGTAAATGTTTAACAAACCACCCTCCAGGGTAAACAACCCTAGTTGTAGCACTTACCAATTTATATGACGCAAATACTACCACCATGGCTGGTATCAAGCTACTAATGTGATGCCACTAAACACAGAACTAGGAAGAGATGAGCACATGAGTGCAAGCTAGCCCTGGCACATCATTGGCTGGGCTAAGGACTGGGGTTCAGAGGTAAATAAAACACAGTTTTTGCCACTGTGGACTAATGTATGGACTGGTTGAGGATATTAACAATCAAGTAAATAACTATAAAGTAGTATAACAAATACTCTAATAAAATTATATACTGATAGCAGATACATGTGTTTGTTTGCCCAATTGGATCTATCTTCTCACAGGGAACAAAGCCTTAGGCTAAGAAGACTTAGCTCTGATAGTAGAATGCAAGTATCAGCTACAAGTCAAGGAGGATCATGGGAAATTCCACCTGTAGTAGATAGCTGCCTACTTCTTTATGAAGACTGGCACTAAATATAATGACATTGTAACAGATTATGTTCAATGATCTCAGCTAGGTTAATGATAAATATCAGAGACCATAAGTCAGAGAAAGGGTAATTAAAGCTCAGACATCTATGGGCTATAAGACTTGCATCCCATCCTTACATCTTCTGGTTTCTGCTGTTACCTATCAATACATTGGCTGAAGAAAGAGCACTAGCACTGGGGAGAAGCAGGGAAGACATAGAGGAAACTTAAGAACCAAGGGCAAAAAGAGGCAGACTCCATCAACATCTATCATCCTGCTCTTCTGAAGTCCATGAAACCTACTCATCTCACACCCTCCTCCTGGGCAAATCTATTGTCTGTCAAAGTTCAAAAACTCAATCACACCTTCAGGTATTTCAGCATCACACAGTTATTCTCCTTCAGCTGTTCCTTCTAGGCTCTTCTTTTAGCTCTCTGATTGCACCTTTCTTTCTCTTCCTCTTCTCTTTACATGTAGAGGCTTCCTCAAGGTTCACCTTTTTCTTACTTCTCTTTCCTTTCTGTACTCTCAACGTCCCTTGTTATTCTTCTGTGCAGATCATGCTCATCACTATTCACTTGTCAAAAATCTTCTCTTTCTCCTAAGCACCAGCTTCCTATTTAAATCACCTGGTGAAAAACTCATTCTCTATATCCTCTGGAACAGCAATTCAAACAGTATGTCTGGAGTCAGACATTTTTGCCTTTCCCTCAGACTAGTTTCTCCTCTTTAAATCTCCATTAATAGTAATGGCACTATAGTTCTTTCAGTCACCAAAACTTGAATTCTCAAGTTATATTTTTAAGGCTTCCCTTTATCTAGTAACTCTTATTCAATTAACTGCTGAGTTTCTTTTTTGTTCTCACTGGTACCAGTATCATTCAGGCTTTAGGAATCTCTCATGGGGACTACCTCTCTCTTTTGGTAACTGTTTCTCTCTGCTCCAACCCTGAACCTGTGGAGGGGACTACCAATCACAGTACCCCATCTATCCTCTACCATAAAACTATGGTGACCCAAGCTTGGCCAACCAGAGTCCTTCCGTAAAGGTTTTCAAATTAGAACTCAAAGAAAGTTTTTTTTTTAAGTTTTATATTCTTTTTAGCTTATAGGTAGAGTTATAAGCATGTGTTTTAAACCAATGGTAGCCATTAACCCTAATGTATGTAGAAACCTAAGAGAAAAAAGTTGATAACACAATAAGGAGCAGTTATGAGAGTTAGCGTTTTGTTTCCATTCTAGTTCCATTTAACCCTAAGAGCAGCTCTACTCCTTTCTCCATTAAATCCTTTATCTCACAATTGTACAAGTTTTTTTTTTCCTCACATAACTGTTTGCTGGTACAGGGGAATGGAATCACATACACATTTTTAAAATGTAAATTAAAATATATGTTCTTGACCAAAAAGGAGGGCATACAATTTAAATACTGATGGGAATAGCACTCACATTAAACTTTAGGAGAAAGCAGAACGGAATTTAATCACTTTCCCTCAGTAGATCTCCAGTGGGTCTTTCTTAGAATGAGTGTCTTCTCAAACTGAGTGTAATTCTAGCATTGAAAGAGTTGAATCTTACAATCAACATGTTTCCTAAAGCAAGCAAGCTCGTTACTTCATTTGGTGTTCAACTGAAGAAACAGCCATTATTTCTATGATCTTGGGAAAGCATTGAATTATAAAAGTGCCTTCCTAAAGGTTTTTCAAGAGTAATTTTTGGCTTTCCTTACTTTTCTTATCCATCTGCTTCCAAAAAAAGATGCATCTTCATTGTACCTTCTTTATGTCACTTATTACAACTTTGTAAATAATAACTTATTTGTTTTAGCCTCCTTTTTAGGTTATAAGTTTGTTTTTTTGGTAGATTTAGCTTACTTAACAAGAATCTACTGGTACGTTTGTGTTATTCCATCTTTTTTTTTTAAAAAAAAAAAAGAGAATGGCTGGAGGGAGCAGATAAGGCAGCCAGTAGTTAATTTCAGGCTAAGGTTTAATTTCAGCCTCTGATGTGTGTGTATACGTGTTAAACTATGTAAAATTCCCAGGTTCCTAGAAACCACCTTGGTGAACCTGGTGGCTGTTCTGCTGGCACTCAGGAGCAGCTGACATCACTGTCACTGCCTGCCTTGTTTTTGAGCCTCCATGTGTAACTTCTTGGAGCAGCCAGCCCCCCTGTGGATTGTCACTTGTGAAAGAGGCATAGAAATTTGACTGCAGCTTCCCCCTTAGCCCCCCACCAATGTATTGGCAATGGAGTTACCAAGATCGTTAAGACTAGATCATTAACTCCTGCCCCAAGGAGCTTATAATCTAGTACAGTAGTTCAAAAACTTGGATGCAAATTGCAGTCACCTAAAAAGATTCTAATTCAATTGGTCTGGGATTTGTCAGGTGCATGAGAAATTTTAGCTCCTTAGGAGATTCGATTGTGCAGCCGAAGTTGAGAAACATTCTTCTGGTAGACAAAAAGAAGCATACCATTTTAATACAATATTGAGGGTGCTATGGCTGAAGTAGTCACAGGGTGCTGTAAAAAAACAAGAGGAGAAGCACCCTTCCAGAGAGCCTCCACTCTGCATGTTAGAATCACTTGTGGAACTTACAAGATGTCCTGGCTATACCCTGAACTCATGGACTCAGAATCTCAGCTTGGCAGGGCATTAGTATGTTTAAGAAGCTCCCCCCAGATGATTATGATGCCCAGAGATAGTTGAGAACCACTGGAACCCACCTAGGGAGCTATAATAAAGGAAGGCTTCATGGAAGGGGTATCAACTGCATGGAAATTTGGAAAGTACATATGGGCAATTAGGGAAAAGGCAGTGTCATTCTACTTTGCTTCTTTCATAATGCCCATGTAGCCCTAGACCATTGTAGTTACTCAATAAACTTTTGTTAAATAAATATTCAGTATATAAATTAACATTGAAAGTACATATGTGGAAACTTCTGTGTTGGTTTCTTAGGGCTGATGTAACAGGGTAGATTAACACAACAGAAATTTATTCTCTCACATTTCTGGAGGCTGGAAGTCCAGAATCCAGTTGTTAAGCAGGCTTGGTTCCTTTTTGGAAGCTTTGAGGAAAAATCTGACTCTCTTTTAGCTTATGGTGACTGCTAGCAATCCTGGGTGTTTCTTAGCTTATAGATGAATTACTTCAATCTCTGCCTTCATTGTCACATGCCTTATTCTCTTTTGTGTGTTTCTTTGTCTAAATTTCTTTCTTCTTATAAGTACACCAGTCATTGGATTAGGGCCCATCCTATTTCAGTATGACCTCATCTTAACTTGATTGTACCAGTAAAGACCCCATCTTTAAATAAGGTCATAGTCAGAGGTAGCTGGGGTTAGGACTTAAAATTATTTTGAGGGGGAGAGACACAATTCAACCCACAATGGCATCCCCAAATATAGTGAGAAGCTGGTAGCCACAGAATGAGGAGGTAGACAGAGGGAGGAGTGCTAAACTCATTCAGGCCTTGTGCCCACTCTTACTGGATCTATTCGCTTAAATGAGTGGCTCTGAAACATTTTCTACCTTATGAACCCCTAGTTTTTGTATGACTCTTGCACACATACCATATTGTTGATTTGTAAACTTATACTTCTCATTGTTAGGGAGAAGTGAGAAATGGTTTCTAAACCGATTTGAGATTGTGTGACATCTTATTTTCTCCACCCACGTCCTCAGGCTCTATGGTTTTAATTTTTGCTTTATCTCTCACTAAAGTGGAACACACACTAACAGACTCAAGATATTTTGTGCTAAAACTGGGACAGTCCCCAGCAAAGTGGGACAGATGGTCACCCTATTCGTTTCTCGTTTCTCACTCTGTCTTTATCTCCCCTTTCCAGTACCTTTGTCTGTCTTCTGTTTGGATGTGCCTTGTTGGAAAGGATAAGGACACATGTGACATATTCAAAGCTCGATTAATGGACTAAGGAATTCAGCAGATTTTTATCTAACCTAAATTCTTAGATATTGTTTGAGAAGCAACATGGACTTATGATGTGGTAAAATTCAAAAGAAACATATTATACACCACCTAAGTGCTCACACTGTGAGCTGGACAAATAATAAACTTTAAAGTGTTGTAGTTCAGATGTAGAGCAGACCTATTTTGCATATATAACCATGAATTTTACATGAACTTGGAGCCTTTCCATATAGCCAAAAGTCTCTGAGAATAGCCTATACTCATTGTCTACATTGCTTAACTTCAAACTTATTCTGTACAACTACATGAAGATACTTTCTGAAGATTATCAGAATGTTCTGATTATCAGATTTCATGGACAATACATATTACAATGGAAAAAGTTAAAAAGATTGCCATACCAAGTGCTGGCAAGGATGTGAAAGAACTGGAACTCTCAAACACTATTTGAGGGAAGGTAAAATGGTACCACCACTTTGAAAAATAGTTCAGAAGTTTCTTAAATAGTTAAACATACATGTATCATATGAACCACCCACAGTATTTAGTCAAGAGGAAAGAGGACATGTGTTTATACAAAGACATGAACACAAAGCATCTTTATTTGCATTAGCCCCAAACTGGAAAGAACCCTAGTGTTCGTTAACAGGTAAATGGCTAAACTTTGATATATCGATTGTATATCCACAATGGAATATTACTCAGCAAAAAGAAAGAAAATGCTGTCGATATACATTCCAATATGGATGAGTCTCAATATCAAAATAAGTAGGGCAGCTGAAGGAGTCCAGATTTTTTTAAGCACATACTATGTCATTTTATTTATATAAAGTTCTAAAAATGCAAACAAATCTGTAGTAATGAATCAGTGATTGTCTGGAAGGGAGGAAATAGGAAAGGCGGTGAGGAGGGTTTACAAAGGAGAAGAAGGAAACTTATGGGTAATAGATGTGTTCATTATTTTGATTGTGGTGATGATTTTAGTGTGTGTACCTATGCCAAAACTTATCAAACTATATATGCTTCAAATATATGTAGCTTATTGTATGTCAATTATACCTCAACAAAGTTGTTTTTAAGAGTTCCCTGCACACATTTCAGTCCTATACTTACAATGTTTGAGAAAGCTGATAATATCCTCTTTTTGAAATATTCTCCTTTCCAGGGTTCCAAGACATCATTCTCTTGATCTATTTCTGCCATACCATGCATGCATACATGCATGCAAGAAGCTGCAGCTTTGGCTGTAGAGATGAGATTAGAGTTTAGTCTTGTTGACTTTTAAGCAGATAGATCTATTTGTCTACTGTCATCTTGAGGAGCCACAATAATCACAGAAAAACAGGAAGTTCTAAACAACCTGCAAATTCAAATGTCTCAATAAATACTTTTGTATTTCTTGGCTGCCATAGTGCCAGACAGCGAATAGATTAATGTGTTTGGGGATATTTGGCATTTTTTATCATGTGTGAATGACTACCCCTTTAAAATATGGAATTAAAGAAAAACAAAGTCTAAGAACCAGCTCTCAATTAGCCCAACAGTGTGCCCCTAAAAACTTCCAAAAGATAAGGAGTTTATGCCAGTTGCTCTGATAGGCAGTTCAGCTTTATAGCCATCACTCCAACAAATCTGGTGCAAAGAATGAGATTTGGCTGGGTTTCATTCTCCTTAGATGTAGTGCAGATACACATCTCTGGCTTGATCCCCAGGCTCCCAACTTCACCCTGTTCATATAAGAGCAACTTTTTCAATTTTCATTATTTCTACAGCCGCTTACATTAAGAGTTTAAAGAAATGGCAAGTCACAGTGTTTTCAAAAAGCTTCTTTCCTTACTAAGCAAGTGAGTAAGTTTTGAAATCTACTACCAACTTTTTAGTTTGCCCAATAGTTACCCAAATATGTTATGACATATGCTTATAAAATAAGTCATTACATGTGGTTTAAATTTAAGAGAAGAAATCTATCAGACTGTGGATGTGTAGTTTTACCAGGCCACTAAAGGGCAAAGTAAGGATAGATCAGCACAGATTTCTTACACCCTGAATCACAATTGTTAATCTTTTTAGGAATCACATGCTTAGATATTGACAGGCACCTCTTTTGAGAGTCCTCTGTTTTTCTAAATTCAAAGTTTTCATTGGTAACAGTCACATTTACTTACTAACAAACTGAATTTTCAAGTCTTTTTCCAAGAAGTTTAAGCTGAGTTTCTCTATTTTTTCTTCAAATTTTTTAAATTTACAGTTGAAATTCAATATTATTTTATATCAATTTCTGGTATACAGCATAGAGGTTAGACATTTATGTAATTTATGAAGTGATCCCCCCAATAAGTTTAGTACCCACCTGGCACCATACACAGTTATTACAATATTATTGACTATTTTCCCTATGTTGTACTGCACATCCCTGTGGCTATTTTATAACTGGAAATTTGTATATCTTAGTCTGTTCATCATTTTTACTCAGCACCCAACCCACACTCTCATTTGGCAACCATCAAACTGTTTTTGATATCTATGAATCGGTTTCTGTTTTGTTTGTTCATTTTTATTTTTGTTCTTTAGATTCCACATATAAGTAAGATCTTATGATATTTTTCTTTCTCTGTCTGAACTATTTCACTTAAGATAATACACTCTAGGTCCATCTATGTTGTCACAAATGGTAAGATTTCATTCTTTTTTATGGTAATATTTCATTATATATATATATATATATATATATATATATATATATATATATATATATATATATATACCACACCTTTATCCAATTATCTATCGATGGACACTTAAGTTGCTTCCATATCTTGGCTATTGTAAATAATGCTGGTTCCATGTGTGCTTGAAAATAATGTATATTCTGCTGCTTTGGAGTGAAATGCTCCAAAAGTATCAATTAAATTAATCTAGTCTAATGTGTCATTTAAGACTGCTATTTTCTTGCTGATTTTATGTATGGAAGATGTATTCATTGGAGACAATGGAGTCTTAAAGTCTTCTACTATGACTGCATTACTGTCACTGTCTCCCTTTATGTAAATCAATTTTTGCTTTGTATACTTAAGTGCTCCTATGTTGGGTGCATAAATGTTGGATTGATCCCTTTATTATTATTATGAAATGTCCTTTGTCTCTTATTATAGCCTTTGTTTTAAAGTCTATTTTGTATAGATAAGTACGGCTACCCTAGCTTTATTTTTTATTTCCATTTGCATGAAATATCTTTTTTCATCCCTTTACTTTCAGTCTTTGTGTGTTTTTCAATCTGAAGTGGATTTCTTGTAGACAACATATGTATGGGTCTTGTTTTCTTATCCATTCAGCTACCGTACATCTTTTGATTGGAGCATTTAGTCTATTTACCTTTAATTATTGATAGGTATGTGGTTATTGCCATTTTTTAGTTGATATTTATGTTCTCTGTTTCCTTTTTTTTTTCCTTCTTAAAGAAGACTTTTTAGGATTTCTTGTAATATTGGTGGTGATGAACTTCTTTAGCTTTTTCTTATCTTGGAAGCTGTTTATCTGTCCTTCAATTCTAAATGATACCTTTGCCAGATAAAGTATTCTCGGTTGTACATCCTGGGTTTTTAACACTTTGAATATTTTCTGTGAAGCCCTTCTGTCCTGCATAGTTTCTTTTGAGAAATCACCTTCCAGTCTTATGCATGCTCCCTTGTAGGTAACTAACTGCCTTTCTCTTGCTGCTTTTAAGATTCTCTCTTTGTTTTTAACCTTTTGCATTTTAATTATGACATGTCTTGGCATGGGCTCATCTTCTTTGGGACCTGACTCTCTGTGCTTCCTGGGCTTGTATGTCTATTTCCTTCTCTGGGTTAGGGAAGTTTTCTGTCATTATTTTTTCAAATAGGTTTTTAATGCCTTGCTCTCTCTCTCTATTCCTCCTGGTACCCCTATGATAGTAAATGCTGTTACATTTGATGTTGTCCCAGAGGTCCCTTAAACTATCATCTTTAAAAAAATTTTTTTTGCTTTTTCGATTGGGTGTTTTCTGCTGCCTTGTCTTTCAACTTGCTGATTTGATCCTCTGTTTCATCTAATTTACTCAGATTCTTTCTAATGTATTTTTTTTTTTTAGTTTCAGTTAGCATATTCTTCCTCTCTGTTTGATTCTTTTTTAGAATTTCTATATCCTTTTTTATACCTAATATTTCTTTGTTGAAGTTCTCACTAAGTTCTTTGGACAACCTTATAGCCAGTATTTTGAACTCTGTATCCAACTCTTATCTCCATTTTGTTTAGTTCTTTTTCTAGAATTTCTTTTGTTCTTTCATTTGGGACATGATTCTTTGTCTCTCCATTTTTGCTGCCTCTCTGTGTTTGTTTCTATCTATTAGGTAGATCTGCTATGTCTCATAGCCTTGGCAGGGTGCCCTCATGTAGTAGGTATTCTGTGGGGTCCAGTGGCACAGTCTTCCTGATCACCTGAACCTGGTGTTCCGGGAATGTCCCTCCTGTTGTAGTTGAGTCTTGCTTGCTGTTGACATATCAGTGGGTGGGACTGACCCTCAGGTTTATTGGCTGTGAGTATTAGCCATGACCACAGTGTATGAGCTGCTGTGCAGGGGCTGACCCTACAGAATGAGATTTGTCCCAGTGGGCTGTAATGCCTGCTGAGTCCACCCTTGGGTATGGCACTTGCAAAGCTAATCAGGTGGTGCTCTGTTGTGGTCTGAAGCTGGCCACTAGGTGTGTTGATTCTGGGGCCTCTTGGAGGGTCTCTGGTGCAGACCAAGGTCAGCCTCCACCAGTGACCAGCTTGGCACTACCTTGTAAGAGCTACAAAGCAATCTGCAGTTGGTAGCTGCCTGTGCTGGAACTCAAGGCACATGTGGGAGAGGCCATGCTGAGAACTGAGGGCTGCTACCACAAGAACTGAGCCTGCGACCACTCAGCAAAAGAACACTTCAAGGTCTGCCAATGCCTGCCAGCTGTCTGTAAGGTTCAGCCAGGTGTTTCACAACTGTGTGAGGCAGGGTCTCAGGGAGTTAACAGGATGAAGTGAGTAAGGATCACCAGGTTAATGGAAATTCAGATTTGGCCATGTAGGGTGAGGACTCAACCCAGGAAAGATGGTGCCTGCCTGCTGGCTGTGGAGAAGGAGGGCTCAACAGAGGGACAATGGAAGTTGTCCCTCCAGCTCTCTCCCTGAGGCTACAAAACTCATTTTCTCCCTGTATATCTCTGGCACATCCTCCCCCACCACACACCTTCCAAGCCACTGTCCCTCTGCCAGGGCACAGTGTGAGCAGCTGTGAGCAAGTAAGTCTGCACAGTCCCTTTAAAAGGAGACCTGGGTCTACAGCAGCCCTCCATCTTACCTAGACAACCTGAATTCCCACTGATTTTTATAGCCCAATGTTATAAGGGCTATTCTTCCCAGCACTGGTGTTCTGGTCTGGAGAACCCAGTGTAGGGCTAGGACCCCTCATTCTTCAGGGGCATCCTCTGCAGCTGAAATATTCCTCTTGATTCTCAACCACCACATGTGGGTGCGGAGCCAGCTCGTTTTGCATGTCTGCCTCTCCTACCAGTCTCCATGTGGCTTTTTTTTTGTATACCCATATATTCTTAATTAGAGAACTTCTAATCAGCTTCTCTTTAGATGTTTCTCCAGGTTGACCGTTCTATACTTTAGTTATAATTTTGGTGTGGTCATGGGATGAGGTGAGCACAGCATTTACCTACTCTGCCATCTTGACTAGAACTCTTGAGTTTCTCTTTCAAATGTTGTCAAAGTGTGGATGTACCTATGCACCTAAGAAAAACCCTTAGTTCAAAGATCTCACTACAAATTTATCTGTTGATTTTCTCCAGATAAAAATTTAATCCCTTGCCCTGGGAAAAGGCATTCTTTTCACTTTGGGGGAAGAAAGCAAACACTGATGGCTTAAAGGTCAGGAAATCCCACTTGACTAGGAGAAAGTGTGCATTAAGATAAAGGAGAAATTCCACTGTGGACAACAGTGTAAAGTAGAAGTCAGGAGCCTAGGGAGCTGTGATTGCTATTGGCTATTTTTGGATATAGAAGCCAGTTGGATAGAAGGCACTATTAGTTCTATAATCCAATAAGGGATATTTATATTATGATTTGGTATTGAAGGAGATGAGAGGTGAGAGACATAGAGCCATTTGTAGTGAGATAAAAGCCACCAAAGCCAATAAATGCCCCAAGACCCACCTTCTTTTTGGGGTGACAGTGTTCAGAGAACAGGTGCCTCCGAGAAGTAAATAGGTAGGGCTTCCTCTTTCTGTATTGACAAGAGTCTTAGCCAGTTATTTAAAGAGTTTCTTACCTTGAGCCCCTGCACCTCAGAAATGAAACATGAGGAAGAGTGCAGAAGGGCTTAACCTTGCATAGAGTGACAGGTTTGAAACTATCTTTTTTAAAAATATTTTTATGAAACTATAGCTAACATACAATATTATTTTAGTTACAGATGTACCCCACATTTATATACCTAAAAAAGTCCAGCAACCGTCTGACACTGTACAATGCTATTATAATATTAGTGACTATATTTCTTATGCTGTATACCACATCCCCATGACTTGTTTTATACCTTTAAGTTTGAACCTCTTATTCCCCTTCACTTTTTTCTCCCATTTTTTAAATTTTTCAATTACAGTTGACATTCAGTTTGAAACTGTTCTTTAACTTTCAAATAGAAAGAGAAAAGGAGATAAACTAGATACTTCTGATGTTATATATAACATAGTAAATGAAATAAACTTTATTAAAAAAAATCACCCATCAATGATTGTGTAGCTGTTGCAGAAACAAGACCAGCGAGAAACCAAGCACCACTTAGAAAGTTGGAGAACTCAGGTTTATTATGCCAGCGGTCCCAGAAGAGCTAGCACTCTGAAGATCTAGGCCCCAAGCTCAGGGATAACCTTACTTTTACAGATCTTAACAAGAAAAGGCAAAACATCTGTTATCTAGATAAAACAATCAAAGAGGAGGGCGAATCTTTAGTTGATTTTGAGATCACTCTGCCCTTCAGCCTATGCAGCAAGCATGTCTACAGAAGCAGAACAAAGAGCAGGTTACAAGGTTAATTCCTCTTCATGACAAATATAAAGAAAAATAAAATATTGTGTATCAAATTTCACCAATCAGGATAACTGAAATAATTCTTCGAATAATAATTAATAACAATAAATAAAATTAATTGAATACTTGATCATGTGCTACTTTGTGTGTATATGAACTCACTGAATTCTCTCAACACGCAATTTTTTATCTTTTTATAATTGAAGAAATGATATATGAGACAGTTTTATATATGAGGGCAGAGAGGAGTCAATTGTCTAGGACTATAAATAAATAACAGAGCAATGGGTTTCAGGGCAGTCAACCCCGAAATGTGCCAGTTTGGCATATTGATTATTTTGAACTAATTATTTAATAAATAGCCAATCCAAGAAGGATACTTTGTCCCTCTGAAAGCAGGAAATAAATCTCCCATGTGGAATACACCTCCTTGTACCAGGACATAGAGATATCCTTATCACCAGAGATGGAAAATTGAAAGCTAAGAAAGCTGTTTAAACAAAACTTACCACTTCTTTACTAATTTACTACCCAAAGTGCATACTTCTCTGTCTTGTCAATTCCTCACAAATTTATTGTTTCTGTGTCTAAAAGTATAAAAGCTGACTGCTTTGGTCACTTATTTGAATCTCATATTTCTACGAGCTCTCATATATACAAAATTAAAATTTGTTTTAATGTTAATCTGTCATATGTCAACTTAATTATTAGGTCAGCCAAAGAATCTAGAAGGGAAAAGTTCTCTTCTACGAGAGCATAGATTCAAATGTAGCCCCAGTGAATCTAGATTCCTCCATAATATTCCTGATATCCTGCTGGTCCTATGGGAGTGTGGTTAGTGGTTTTGTTTGTTTTCATTGATGAGTGTTTTTGTTTAGCTTATCTTAGTCGAGGACTGGGGGTGGGAAGTATCTAAATAAAATTTTGATATTTACAGAAATATTGTGTGTATGTGCGTGCACAGACAGTTGAAATGACTGATTCAGGAGTACAGCTCCCTGTCAAGAGGAAGTGCTTGCACCATGTAATGAATGGTGCATGGAATTGGGAGTCAAGAGGCTATGGTCCAGCACTGGCTCTATCACTCATAAGTCATGTGACTTACGGCAAGCACAACCTCCAGGCTCATGTTCTTTATTGGTATATTGAGCCCTATCCTCACATATTTGTATTAGAGGTAACGCTTTCAGCTTTCTTGAACTTTTAATTACATTAAGGATTTGGTTTGACTCACAGCTCCCCAAAGCTCATAGAGAGGCCATGGAAAATGTACTTGTTTATTACTATAGCTCTAGGGGATCTGTATGTATCAAGGAAGTGACATTGCCTTTATAGTCTTATACCAAATAGCAGATCACTGAGAGCTGTCAAAGTAAGAATGTCCAAACCTACATAGAATTTTTATAAAATTTATTTGAACTCAAAAAAGGATGACCTGAAACAAGATCTCAACAAACCGAGATAAATGTTTCATAGAATAACAATTTGCCATCTCCTTTATGCATTTAAAATTAAGGAGGGAACTAAGCAAAATTGCATGGAGGTAGGAGAAAGCAAGGTGGTAATTGGATTATAGAATAGTTAAAAAGATTATGTGCTCTCTTCAGGATGGTTATGGTTTGTTTCAAATGTGTGTTAACTAAATGCACAGAAACAATGGACAGGGCTTGCTTAAGACAAGGATAACATTTTGCTACAGAAGTTATATCCTTGGGGTGTGACTACCCACCAGGACCTGCCCAGTAAGAAATTTTTGATGGATCTCCCTATGAGGTTACTTTCCATAATCCTCCCCCCCGCCCTTTTAATTACACAGAACAAAAGGGGGAAGAATCTTGGGGCTCCTGGAGACAATCAACCAGTTTATTCCTGTTCTTTGCTTTCATTATGGCTTTCTTCCTTGATCTTCAATTTACAGTAAATCGATCAACATTTATTGCACCTCTGGGTGAATGGGAATAATTAGTCGCTTTCCTCTTTCCTGGACTGAAGAAACACAACCACTGATCAAGGATTTAGATAAATACGAAACTAAATACAATAATTGTCTGCCATTCTAGGAGACTGTGAAGGCGGGTGTGGGGGGGGGCACAAAGAAGAAATATTTTAACCCGAAAAATGTTTTATCAAGGAAATAACCCTCAAGTGGTCTTGCAGCGGGTCCTCTGGGGTGTCAAAAGGGCATGAGGATGGGAGTGCATGAGAGAAAAAAGACTAGAAGACAAGTGCTCACCCCTCTTCCTCTTCTCTCCGGGGGTCCGGCGCCCCCGCCCCTGCCCCCTCCCCAATCCCCGCGCGCGTAGCCCAACGACCCGCCGCCGCTCTGGGCGCGGTGGGGTCCACGAGTCGGGCGGCGTGACTCCACGGTGAGGGGGGAAGTCTGGAGTTGCCTGCTCGCCTCCCTGCCTCTGTCCGCGGTCGGGGTTGACCAGCCAGCTCGCCAGCCCGCTAACTGGTCCTCTCTCCCTCTTTCCCCTGGTCGTGACTTGGCAGTATGCGTAGAGTCGACCAGCTAGCTGGTCCTGTACGTTCGTCGCGTCCCAGCCTTTCCTTCGCAGGCGGCCGTGTATAGGTCCGACGGCTCGGCAGGCGGCTCCCGGGCGACATTTCCAAGTCTGCCACGGGGCCCTTCACCCGCCGAAATGGAGATGGCGGTGAGAAGGATGGAGTCCGTCCCCGAAGCAGCAAAAATCCGTTCAGGAGGCGCTCGAGAGCGCGCGCGAACACATCTCTCTGCGCCAAGTCCCCTACCCCTTCCCGGTCCAGGCGCCCACCGACCGCTCTGCTCCAGGCTGCGAGAAAGGCGTCCCGCCCTCGAATAGGGACAAGGGTGTGCGCCGGAGCGCTCGCGCATGCGTCCCCCGCCGCCCACAGACCCCGAAGGGCCGGGCGAGACGGTGAGCCAGCGCCACCTCCCTGGCCGGAGGCCGCCTCCGCAGCTTTCGGACGGGTCGACCAGATGGCCGTTCTCTTGGTTGAAGAGTAGTGGGGGAAAGGGATGGGGACGCAGGGACCGGGTGGTCGAAGAGTGGACAGTAGGCTAGAACCTTCCAACTCTCATCACATGTCTTTTTCATAGACATGAAAGTGCCACTTCACACATGTGACTTAGATCATACAGATGGATCTGAGATGGGAGTGTCTTGGCTGGGCCTCTTCTGTGATGGGGGCAACAGAAGAAGAGGAAGGCTCTACGGTTCTGTCCTGACCCCCACTCCCCTCCTCCCTCCCGTAAGTTTTATTGTGTTGGTTTCAAGCATCCAGTACATGTGTTAGACTTTTCCATAAACTGATCCAGAAAACAAATGATTACCCCCCCCAACCCAGGCTCCCCATGGCTTTTTCATCTCCTCTGGCTCTTCATAGAGTCATCCATGAGCCCTAACTGTGTTCCCCATGCGGGCTCCCCATCCCCGTGACCATGGTTGGTCTATTTGTTTATACTCCTCAAACCCTTCGCCCCATTCTCTCAGCCCGCCCCCCACCTTCTCTACCTCCCGTCTTGCCATCCCCAGCTTTGTCCTGTCTTCCTCAGTCTGTTTTTGATAGTTTGTTCTTTTTGTTCCTTAGATTCTGTGAAATCCTATGGCATTTCTCTTCCTCTGTCTGATGGATTTCCCTCAACCTAATGACCTCTAGGCTCAGCCCTGCCTGCTGCCTGACCCTGGACTTTGGGGGGCTGGTTGCTGCAGAAGTGTGGTTTGGCCTCTCCCACCAGGAACCCCCACATTCTTTCTTCTCAGTCCGCTGGATCCCTTGTGAGGCTAGAGAAGCTTTCTCTGGACAACGAGGTGGACTGGTGACTACATTGGGACGGCCTCTCAACTTCTAGACACCCCCACCAGCTGCCCCATGCCCTGGCAGCCAGTTTCAAAGCCTCTCCTGGTCCGCCTCTCCCTGCCTTCCATTTGAGTCCTCTGGGCCTACTGGTGACTGACTCTCACTGTCATTAAGTATCTCTTGCTTTGTTTCCTGTGGGTAGTCTTTGTTTCAACTCCACATAGGTGGTTTGTTTTGTTCTGGCAGAAATAATTTTAAAGTCATAGCAAAAAGAAAGGGAAAGAAAAAGAAAATTAATATGAAATGAGTCAAATAAAATAGAATGCCACTCATGCTCAGCGTCATGAACTCACTAGCTAGATCCTTAGCTTTCTCTGGTCTTCTCTCCACCCCCAGGTATGTAGATATGTATGTATGTAATGTAGGCAGGCAGGAAGGCAGACCTGATTGACCCTCCTTCCTATGTATTTTTTTTTCATCACTCATTTTTAACGTCGAGATATATAGTTCCACACACTATAAACCCGTCCGTTTGAAAATTCACTGGGCTTATGCGGCCTCATTGCAAAGCTGTGCACCCGCTACCTCAATTTCCAGAACATACCCATCATTTTCAAAAGGAAGGCGGCAGGCATCCCCCCTCCACATCCCCCTTTCTCGCCCTGCCTCCTGCCCACCCCATCTGATTTCTCCCTCTAGAATTTGACTCTTCTGCCTATCTCCTATCAATGAAGTTGTACACTTCTGTCACGCATGCAGTCGCACTTGGACGACTGGGCTTTTTTCACCGACAGAAGGGTTTTCGAGACTCAGCAGTGTTTCTCTGCATGTGTCACAGTGCTCCATTCCCTTTGTACAGTTTCATCCATGTCCTCAATGAGCCTTTCAAATGGAACAGACGGTTTTTGGATTTTCCCATGCTACTGAGTCTGTGGGCTGCCCGTTACCTTTTCCAAATGTTGAGTGGTGGTCAGGTCAGGTGGCCTTTTCTGATGGAAGTCCTATACTCACTGGTCCGTAAAAATTATTTTCAAAGGCGGTACAGTATCCAGTGTTGACGATGTATGTAGACCGCCGTGGTATACCCCTCCCCCATTTTTTTGAGGGGGGGAGACTAGGGAGACATTTTCCCCTGTGACAAGGGAAGAGAACCGTAGTTCGTCACCCTGACATAGACCGCGGTGTCACCCCACTGGTGATTGGGAACTCATGGCACTCAGGAAAAGAGCAGGGGTGCGAAGGACATGCTACCTTTCTCTGATGCTTCCCGACCCGGATGCGGGACATGAAGCTTGGATGACGGAAGCATTACATAGGCATGACACAAGCATGTCACAGGCATGACGCAAAGCATGTCATGGTCATGACATGCGCATGGCTGAAGCAAGTCATGGGTATGACACAGGCATGCCCCAGGCATGACGTATGCATGGCTGCACCATGACATAGGCATGACACAAGCATGTTGCAGGCATGTCATAAGCATGACCGAAGCACGGCACAGGCATAGCACAAGCATGTCACGGGCATGACACATGTATGACCGAACCATGACATAGGCATGACGCAGGCATGTCGCTGACATGACATGCGCATGGCATACATACGACCGAAGCATGGCATAGGCATGACACAAGCATGTCACAGGCATGGCAGGGGCATGACATAAGCGTGACACAGGCATGTCACAGGCATGACATACGCATGGCCAGAGCATGGCATGGGCATGACACAAGCATGTCGCAGGCATGCCACAAGTATGACCGAAGCATGACACAGACATGTCACAAGCATGTCACAGGCATGGCACATGCATGACCGAAGCATGACAGAAGCATCTCGCAGGCATGTCGCAGGCATGGCACATGCATGGCCGAAGCATGACATAGGCATGACACAAAGCATGTCGCAGGTATGACACGGGCATGTCGCATGCATGACTCAAGGCATGCCGCAGGCATGACATAGGCATGACAAGGCATGTCGCAGCCATGGCATGCGCATGGCCGAAGCATGATATAGGCATGACACAAGCATGTCAAAGACATGACAAAAGCATGTCGCGTGCATGACGCAAAGCATGTCGCACGCATGACACACATGTGGCCGAAGCATGTCATGGGCATGACACAGGCACACCCCAGCTATGACGTGTGCATGGCCGGAGCATGACAGATGCATGACCGAAGCATGACACAGGCATGACACAGGCATGTCACAGTCATGACAAAAGCATGACACAGGCATGACATGTGCATGCCATAGGCATGACATGTGCACGACATAGGCATGACAGAGGCATGGCACAGGCATGTCACAGGCATGACACAAGCATGTCCCAGGCATGACATGTGCATGACATAGGCATGGCAGAGGCATATCGCAGGCATGGCACAAGTCTGTCACAGGCATAGTGAGGCGTGTGACAAGGGAATACTACCAGAGTTCGTCACCCTGACATAGACCGTGGTGGCGCCCCACTGGTTATTGGGGACTCATGGCACTCAGGAAAAGAGCAGGGATGCGAAGGACATGCTACTTTTCTCTGGTGCTTCCCGATCCGGATGCGGGACATGAAGCCTGGATGACGGTCCGAAAACGAACCCTTGTTCTTCGGTTCTCGTCTCCTCCCTCCCACTCATCGAGCTCCCTACAGTGGGCCAACCTCGGAAACATACAGAAAACTGCTCTCCTGCCTCCCATCCCTTCTCTATGACTTGACTTCTGCTCCCTTGCATAAGATGTGAGAAACAGAAGCGGGAATCCTGAGCCAGTATTTCAGTGACTCATGGTATCGGCTGCTCTCTCTCTCTCTCTCTCTCTCTCTCTCTCTCTCTCATTTAATATGCCTTTGGGTAACAGGGGTCGGTCTCAGCCAAAGACTACGAAGGGCATCAGAGGGAGGAAGCACCTGCAGATGGCCGACAGACACATGGAAACTTCCCTCTTTTTGCCCCTTCCATTGGAGTTCACATGCATGCTACCTATGTGGGCACTGACAGAAGAGATTTGGCAATAGCTTTGGTGGCTCTGCGGTGTTCCCAAGTGCCATCTCCCTGGGCCCTCACCATCGAAGAAGAAGGAATTGATTCAAAAAGTAAGCAGACTCCAAAGTGACAGAGAGAGAGAGAGAGAGAGAGAGAGAGAGAGAGAGAGAGAGAGAGAGAAGCCTCCTCCAAAATAAAACAAAAAGTCTGACCCCACGTTATAAACCTCAAACCCATGCTATGTCATGTCATAGGCCAGTGGTAATGTAAACAAACAACAAAAAAA